>CM062812.1:14008854-14569291 GCA_031772625.1 Pinus tabuliformis
CTAAATAGTGACTTGCTTTATCGCAAATGTAACATCGTCATTTTCTTCTAGCCTTAGGTCCAGCCTTTCCTTTTGATTTAGTCCCGGAATTATTTATTTTCTTTGCATGAGAAGAAAAGGCAGCAGGAGGACCTTTAGGCATGGGCATTTCTTTCACTTCTTCCCTTGTTTCTTCTTGAATGCATCTATCCATTAATTCCTCGAAACCAGGAATTACATTATAGTTCAAAATAGTAGTCCTGAACACATACCATTCAAATGGAAATCCTCCAAGAGTTGTGAGTGCCATTTCTCTATCAGTAATAGTTTCCCCAATAGATAGGAGATCGTTCTTGATCTCCGTGATTCTTAAGAAGTATGCTTGCATACTTTCATATTTACCCTTCTTGATTTCCCTCAGCTTATTTCTAAGAAACAAAGCTTGATTTGCATCATTAACTTTAAATAAACTCACCAGTCTATCGTAGATTTCCTTGGAGGTGTCCAGTTCAGAGATGTAGGCCACCAAGTGCTTGTCGATAGAGTCCTGGATGATCTTCTATTGTTTTGACTTCTCCATTTTTTCATTTGTTCGAGGCAGCAGTGGATGCATTTGATGGAGGCTCAACAATATTGCCTCTCACATGATCCAACACTCCTTGATTCTCAAGGGTTAGATCGATAGACATCTTCCATCCATGATAGTAAGCTTTCTCACAGAGCTTGTCTTCAGCAGGAAAGAGTGTTGAGGACCCCATAGTTCTTTTAGGATAGCCTTTCCAATATTCTCTTCGATGATTGCTCTTGCCCTTGCTCGAGCTTTGTCTTCACCTCAGCTCTGATACCATGTTAAGTTATGGTATGTTCTATGCTTATAACAATTTACTTCTTTTCCTTATTATATTCCAAAGATTAGCAATCACACATACATAAAGTAAAGTGCAGATAGAACATTAAACGATCGATAGAAAACAAGCCAAGACAAGAGACACAAGATGTGGCGGCTAGCCAGGGACAAACCCCACAATGTGTGGGGAAACCCTTTGATCAAATATTCTTTTATCTTCAATAATTCAGGAGAGAGAAATAGTAAAATAAAGCTGATTCATATCAGCAGTAGCAAACCCTAGATCAATAGCATCAACATTAACAGCTTCATTATCAAACTAGGGCAGACGATATCTTGCAAACCGTTCGTCAAATTGACTTCATTCCACCACCAAAAGTTGTGGCTTTCAGAGGAGGTTCATATGAACCTACATTGCAGTTCCAAATATGAGATCTTCTAGGCCACGTAGGTCAATCTTTACTTCTGCAGTTGCAACTTCAGTTTCAGCAGTTTCCGGCTTCAAACTAGGGCAGTCGATATCTTGCAAACCGTTCATCGAATTGACTTCATTCCACCACCAAACGTTTCTACTTTCAGAGGAGGTTCAGATGAACCTACATCACAGTTCCAAAGAGGAGATCTTCTAGGCCACGCAAGTCAATCTTTACTTCTGCAGTTGCAGCTTCAGTTTCAGTAGTTTCCGGCTTCAAACTAGGGCAATCGATATCTTGCAAACCGTTCATCGGATTGACTTCATTCCACCACCAAACGTTGTGGCTTTCAGAGGAGGTTCAGATGAACCTACAACGTAGTTCCAAAGAGGAGATATTCTAGGCCATGCAATTCAATCTTTACTTCTGCAGTTGTAGCTTCAAATTCAACAGCTTCCGGCTTCACATGTGTGAGAGAGAGACCCATTTCAACGTAGTAGAGAAGAGACTCATTTCTGAATAGTATAGAGAGAGAGATGTGATGAGATGAGTGAGTCCAAATGAGGAAAATTCCTCTTATATTTATACACAACGTTGGTGGGTGAATAGATGAAACTGTTGGGCTTCTGAGCCTACATGAGTTGTAGGTCGACTTGATAATAATTCCATAATCAAAATAAATTCATATCTCCATGAATACTTATCGGAATCGGATGATCTTTATATCAATCCTACACCTCTCGACGAGAGGAATCTAATAAAAATATTATCAGCCATGAATAAGATGACCCACATGAAGTTTTTCCCTGGTTGCCAATTTTAACATCTTAGAGCTAAGAAAATATCTTAAACAAATTTACAAAAATAGATTAATACAAAATTAGGAATATAAACTAATAGTCAATCTGTCATTATTTTTGTGTTGAACTGTTAATGACTATTGTTGGACATGTTGAATGTTGTTTGATCCTCCTTTCAGTCAAGAGAATTAGTTAACTATTCCCAGCGTTTCTTATCTGGGATATATAACTTAGTTACTCTTCGATAAACCTCATCCATTTTTGTATATTTAGTAAAAGTTGGGTTTACTAAAAATATATGTCTAATTTCATTTAGAATGAAAAAGGTATCTCTAAGTGTCACACGGAATCAGTCAAAAGTGCGGACACAACCGACCTTCCTAGAAGTCTAAGACATTCTAATGACAAACAAAACAAACTAGAACTATCCTTCTCTAAACATGCATTATAATATGAGAAATCAAGTGTTTTGTTCTTACCTTTGTCCAAACGCTGTTGTAGAAGTCCAAGCTTTGTTGATCTGGATGAGTTCCTCCTTTTCTCCAAAACCTGCAATCACCAACAGTCAAACAATTAAATAGCACCTGATTATAACATAAAACAAAGCATATTCAACATATAGACCAAGGAGTACATGAAATAACTCATAAACAACAAGTTATTGAGAAGAATGGACCAATTTGCATTAAAGGTAATCAAAAGGAACCATTACAACCTGAGCCTTGGTGTTGTGCAAGCTCCTTCCAGGGTTCACAAGAGTCTTCCTCTACTTTGACAAAGCTCACCCGCTTCCAAATAGAACAAGCAAAGATGGCAATCTCTCCTCACAAGCTTCTAAATGGGAGTCCTAATTCCTGCAGCATTTACCCTTAGAAATGTATAGCTTTCAACCTCCCCTCCTTCTGGCTCAATGCCTTTATTTATAGTGCTGTAAAGAGGTTATTCAGGTCCACCATCAATGGGATAATCCCCCTCTTTG
The DNA here is from genome assembly GCA_031772625.1 of Pinus tabuliformis. NCBI lineage: Eukaryota > Viridiplantae > Streptophyta > Pinopsida > Pinales > Pinaceae > Pinus > Pinus tabuliformis. The sequence goes on from CM062812.1 coordinate 14,011,873, forward strand.
GGTGGGATAGCTCCCTTATTGATGGGATAAGTTCCTCCTTAATAGGGATACATGAACCAACTGGAGGCGCATCCATTTCATCAAACCGACCTCTAGAAAGTTCTAGAAGTAACCACAAGTAACTTTTTTAAGATGAAACTTGCGCATTTTGCCTTTTACAGAAGGACGCACCTGTCCCTTAACATACAGAGCGTCCAAGGACGCAGCCTTTGTGAACATTGTCAGCGTCCCCGCAGGTGAGGCTAGAGAGAACCTGCGACCCCAGAAATAAACATATTTTTTACAAGACTTTCTCTCTTTTTTGGAGTTTGACATGGAGAGCAGAGGCATAAGACTTGCCTAAGAGGGTAGCATGACTGTTGATTTGAGCCATACTAACTGTAAGTGGTCATGGTGACATTTTTTAGTGTAACAGATTGCCCCCTAAAGTGCGAAGCCTGGAATAGATTTAGGGTTTTGTAATTCTAGGAAGGGTGAAGCGCTTTATCATTTCAAGGATTGTCTCGTGGATGGCCTGGTTGGAACCTGCAATTTTCAACACAAAATACATGGATAAGATTATATCATCACTGAGGTAGGCATTCCCATACTCAGATTCAAAACTTTAACTAATGGACTAACTATTTTGATACAGGAATGATCTTGCAGTACATCATTTTTATAGACTTTTGTAGACACAGTATGGACGCAGCCATCTGTTTATGATTTAGTCTTCATAGATAATGAATACAAAACTCCTCGCAGCCTGGATGGTAGAAACTAGATCCAGGGTCTTCACTTCTACTTCCCGAATTGGTACGATTCTAGCCATGTGATTAAATGATTCGATGTCGAACATGTTAGAAACCACTTGATTACCAGTCGATGATGTAAACTGTTAACAAGCGTGAGAGAGACCACCAGTAATGTCAATGGTTCTCAAAATACCAAGCACAACCCGTGAAATGTGAATAGATGTTTTAATGTCGAACACTTCACGGAATCCTTTGATCGAAAGTCAATGATGCAAACTGACGTCAAAGGCGAGAAACCTGCCATTGATGCATGCAGACTTCAAGGTACTGTCGATTCCTAAGTCATCTTTCTAGATAATGTGTCGATGTCGATAGAAAGCGACCCGTTGTAGGCAAGCCCGCAACACGAAATCATTGTTCAAGTTGAAGAAATGTTGCCGTAAGGACTGACTCAGGGATGGTCAAATGGATGACAAGTATTTTGCAGATGAAAGTTTTTGCTTGCAGACCTCTTGAACACATAACGACACAACAGATGGCTTGGTGACGAATAACTCAAAGTTAATCCCCGAACCCGGTTAAAGACTTTCAAAGTGGTTTGATCAACTTGTGAGGTAAAAGATTTCCCAACCCAGGTGAACGAGACAGTGTCGTGTTCAAGAGCGGTGATAAAGTTTCTTTCGAGACAAAAGGTAACAAACAGGTTCAATCTTCTCTCTTTTCCCCCACCATTTCTGGCAAGTACCTCTTTATTTTTAACAAGCTTGAGGAGGATAACATATGCTTGATTATAAGCTCATCCTTCGGACGAGTCCAACCTAGTTTAAATTCGAACCCTAGGAAGGAGTGGTTCATTCCTGTTTGTAATTGAACAGGTCCTCTACTGTAAAAATTTAACGAGCCCAGTATAGGAGAAACTCGGCGTTTTTCAATTTTAGAGAGTCTGAAAAAACTAAAGGAGACTCCACGTTGAACTTTTTCGTACATTTGTGTCCCTCAAGCCCGAAAAAGTATAAAATAATACCTGGGGGAACCGCTTGATCTTGCGACCAAGGAGTACTTTCATAATAGTGTCGTTGACCTGAAAAGTAAAAAGCGATCAAGGAAACGTCGTTTTGTTTCCAGTATCGAGTTTGAAATGACAAAAACCCGGCAATCTTTTCTTGTTTTTACAGTCAGAAAAGGGCTATAAGGGGACCGTCTTTTAATTCCGTTTTAACGAGTGTAAAAGAAATGCTCGGCAATCTTTTCATGTTTTAGGAGTCAGAAAAGGGCTTAAAGATGACTCTGAGGTTTCAATTTTTCATAAATTTTAACGAGTTCGAAAAAGGGATAAAAATGTACTCATGTGGCCGACTTTCAATTTAATTTACGAGCAGGAAAAGACGGAAAGAACTCGGCATTTTCGAGAATTGACTCGAGATAGGTTTCATTTTTACAAAAGCTTGAAACAGAGAAAAACTATGCTTCAAAGTAGTTTCATTTTTTAACAAGCTTGGAACAGAGAGAAAACTATGCTTGATGCCCCCTACGCATGACTGTTAGAGCGCATGCTCCTCTAGCTTCATTTCATTCAACCAGTTGGATGAAATGAAGGTTGAGTTACGAGATCATTGAAAGACTCGACCTAAAACTGTAAGAAAAACTAAAATAACTAACCTAAATATACAACTTAACATCTACGAGATCTAGTCAAACTCTTGACTCAAGTAGAGGAGGATTTGTTTCATTTTTTAACGAGCTTGACACAGGAAAAGAACTATGCTCGGATTCGGTTTCATGTTTACACAAGCTTGAAACGAAAAACTATGCTTGTTATAAGTTCACATGCCCCCAACATAATGACGCAAAATGAGGTACATGCCCCCCAAGCTTCATTGCATTCAATGAGGTGGATGGAATGAAGCTTTACTTTCAATAGCTTGGAAAGACTTGAGGGAGTTGTTTCATTTTTTAGTGAGGTTGACACAGGAAACGAACTATCCTCAAAACCCTTGTTTCATTTTTTTAAACGAGCTTGACACAAGATAAGGAACTATGCTCATAACTACTCTCTACAATCTACCTAACAAAAACTTTACTCTAAAAACCTTGATTCATTTTTTAACGAGCTTGACACAAGACAAGGAACTATGCTCATGACTCCTTGTTTCTTTTTTTAACGAGCTTGACACAAGACAATGAACTATGCTCTAAAAACCTTGATTCATTTTTTAATGAGCTTGACACAAGACAAGGAACTATGCTCATGACTACTCTCTACAATCTACCTACTTAACCTACCCTTGTTTCATTTTTTAATGAGCTTGACACAAGACAAGGAACTATGCTCAAAAAGTTCGCATGCCCCCAGGATAATGATGCAAAGCGAGGTACATGCCCCCCAGGCTTCATTGCATTCAACCGGCTGGATGAAATGAAGGTTTACTTTCAATATTTAACTTGAAAAGGGAGTTGTTTCATTTTTAAGGAGGTTGACACAAGAAAAGAACTATCCTCAAAACCCTTGTTTCATTTTTTAAACGAGCTTGACACAAGATAAGAAACTATGCTCATAACTTACTCTACAATCTACCTATTTAACCTACCCTTGTTTCATTTTTTAACGAGCTTGACACAAGACAAGGAACTATGCTCATGAAGTTCGCATGCCCCCAGCATAATGACGCAAATCAAGGTACATGCCCCCCAAGCTTCATTTCATTCAACCAGCTGGATGGAATGGAGCTTTACTTTCAAGATCGTGTAAAGATTCGACTTGAAAAGGGAGTTGTTTCATTTTTTAATGAGGTTGACACAAGAAAAGAACTGTCCTCATAACTGATTCATTTTTTAACGAGGTTGACTCAGTAACAGGAACTATCCTCAAACCTGATTCATTTTTTAACGAGGTTGAATCAGTAACAGGAACTATCCTCAAAACCCTACTTTCTACAATCTATCTACAAATCTTAAAATCTACCTGATTCATTTTTTAATGAGGTTGACTCAGTAACAGGAACTATCCTCTTCAACTCCTTGTTTCATTTTTTAATGAGCTTGACACAAGACAAGGAACTATGCTCATGACTTCCAGTTTCATTTTTTAACGAGGTTGACACAGGAAAAAACTATCCTCGTTGCATCCAGTTTCATTTTTTAACGAGGTTGAGACAGGAACAAACTATCCTCGTAACCCTACTTTCTAACTATCTATATAACCTAAAATCTAGCTGATTCATTTTTTAATGAGGTTGACTCAGTAAAAGAACTATCCTCATGCTAGCCTGTTTCATTTTTTAACGAGGTTGATACAGGAAAAAACTATCCTCGTACAGCCTGTTTCATTTTTTAACGAGGTTGATACAGGAAAAAACTATCCTCGTACTCACTGATTCATTTTTTAACGAGGTCGACACAGTAAAAGGAACTTTCCTCGTTACATCCAGTTTCATTTTTTAATGAGGTTGAGACGGGAACAAACTATCCTCACCCCTGATTTATTTTTTAACGAGGTTGAGACGGGAACAAACTATCCTCGTGCACACTGATCATGACTTCCAACTGGAAGAAAGACATGTCAATGGACACTCCTTGATCATGGCTTCCAAGAGATCTTCATCAGAAGGAAGGAAGGAACACATGTCAAGGGACTCAAAAGGGATAAGAACATCGTGTTCAAGTAATCCCATAGATTTTTCCATGTCAATTACCGGATCTACATCAAAGGAAGATGAGCAAACAATGGGAGGCTCACTTACATCAGTAACTGAAAACATGGGACCAGTTGCCACATAATTAACCCGTGGCGGGGTAGATACCACTTGAGACTCAGGAACATTTAGGGCTGTCATATGATTGGTAGTTGAAACAAGACTAGGGAACGAAAGCTGGTCTACAGTCACAATACTGCCACTGTGAGGGAAAGACATCACGCGAAAGAGTGTCGATACGACAGCTTTCATTGCATAAACATAGTCTCGCCCAAGGAGTAAATTGAAATCCAAGGGACCTCGAACTACCATAAGATCAATATAGACAGTTTTACCTTCCAAGGTAATAGAAAACTTAGGAAGGATCCCTAAAGGTTCACTAATGGTTCTGTTAAAAGCTTTCAGATTCTGCGTAATAGGCGCAAGCTGAGGGGAACCCAAAGCTTTCCAAACAGTTGAGGATAAAATACTAACAGAAGCACCTTCATCTACCTGTGTACGATGTATGTCCCTACCACCAGCCTTGACAATGATTTGGAAAGGGATGGAGGAAGGAAGACGAGGTTCTGTCAGTCTATTCCAATCAAAGGAAAAGACCTCAGTGCTTGGAGGGGGTTCTGTAGAAACAGGTGAAATGCCCCCCGGCATAGAAGAATCTGATGTAACAAGAAGAACATCAGCGGTATGAAATTTACTCTCGAAAAGGAGAGTGTGATCGACCGAATGTGAAATTGAATCGACCACTTGATCAACTAATGGATCATCAACTTGAGTGACATGAGTTTCACTCTCCAATGGAAGAGTGTGATTGAGTGTACTTGAAGTTAGATCAATCACTCCGTCAGTTGACGGTAGGTTGGGAGAAAGTTTACGGTAACCAGTTGGAAATTCTTGCTGTGGAACAGTAAGGTTTTCCAACAATGTTGAGGCTTCATCCATGTGAGGGCAAATGTGAGTTTGATGACTCCCTTTGCATAACTTACAAGGAAACCTAACTTTACCCTTTTTCCCAGGAACCTGACTATCACTGGTTGATGGATCAATGGAAAGTTGATGCGATTTTTCTGACCATACTTCCAAGACCTTTGAAATACCAGGACAATTGACAAGGAAGTGGTCACCCTTACAAAGCCTGCAAGGGTATTTGGGTTTACGATGCATGTCGGAATTTTCCTCAACACCACTAACACTTACAGTCGTGGTTGGTTGGTTGACTTCTTTCTTATCTGGCTTATTCTTCTTCTTCTTCTTCTTCTTCTTCCCTTTCTTCTTCTTCTTAGCCTCCTGGTTACTAGCATCAAGGCTTTTACCAGGCGAAGAGGAAGAAATGGAGGAAGAAAAATTAGGCGAGGAAGGTAAAGGGTCAACAGAAGGTTGGTGATGTTGAGATGGTGAACTCTGTTGAGGTGGAGCATCCGGTTGAGATGGAACAATTGGAGTACTTTGGGCCAACGAAGTTGAAAATAACCATATCGGTAAACCTATTGTAAATCCAGGTAATGACAAAGTAGCCATATAAGGAGGACCAACATTTCCAAAGTAAGGAAAAGTACTAGGATTCTCATTAGGAGGGGTTCCTAGGTTGATAAATTCCGGAACATTTGCCATTATATTCAACTTCTGTGAATTTTATTAAAAATTTAAAACTAAAATTAACAATTCACAATTCACACCTATGGTCTCTAAAAGTAAAAACAAACAAATTAACACGCGCTATCAAATCTAGGAGTCAAACCTTTAATGCAAATTGGTCCATTCTTCTCAATAACTTGTTGTTTATGAGTTATTTCATGTACTCCTTGGTCTATATGTTGAATATGCTTTGTTTTATGTTATAATCAGGTGCTATTTAATTGTTTGACTGTTGGTGATTGCAGGTTTTGGAGAAAAGGAGGAACTCATCCAGATCAACAAAGCTTGGACTTCTACAACAGCGTTTGGACAAAGGTAAGAACAAAACACTTGATTTCTCATATTATAATGCATGTTTAGAGAAGGATAGTTCTAGTTTGTTTTGTTTGTCATTAGAATGTCTTAGACTTCTAGGAAGGTCGGTTGTGTCCGCACTTTTGACTGATTCCGTGTGACAAATTGGCGACTCCGCTGGGGAGGCTAGAGAGAACCTGCGACCCCAGAGATAAACATATTTTTTACAAGACTTTCTCTCTTTTTTGGAGTTTGACATGGAGAGCAGAGGCATAAGACTTGCCTAAGAGGGTAGCATGACTGTTGATTTGAGCCATACTAACTGTAAGTGGTCATGGTGACATTTTTTAGTGTAACACTAAGTGCATTGAGCACAAAACTTGGTGTTGCTGCACCTCTTATGTTTGAAACTATCGCTGAACTGGTTTTGACCTCTGTAAGTTTTCGGGCATAGTCTTCAATGGGCATTAATTTATCATTTATCACCAGCATAGAGGGAAAACCCTTGCTGGTCAAGGGTTCCGACCTGCTGAAAAGACGTTGAACTATGACATTAACACTGCTGCATTTTTCCTCCAATTGAAGAATGAGATTTTTCTTTGTAATAATCTTCTTCACTTCCAGTATGGTTGTTGTCCTATCATTAATACCGAATTCTTCAAGCCCATAATTGTCTTTAGAATTCAGAGAATTGATTATTTCAGTGGCAACTTCTGGCATGTCCTCAAGTTCCATGGAGATGCTTTCAATAACTTCTTGAGATTTCTCCAACAAGTCCTTTTGATCAAATATTATCTTCATATAAGGCTAGATATCTTTGATTGACTCAGCAATATCTTCCCATAAAATCTCCTTTACCAAACCCAATTTATTTCCAAGGTAAGATTCTTTGATTTCTTTCTGCAAGACCTCAATTTGACTTTTTTCCTCTACAACTCAACTGCATGTGAGATGTCTGCAACTACTTTCATGTGTTGTAATTTCTTTAGTTCATCCTGCATTATCTTCATTTCCACTGTCTGAATAGACAAATTCTGAACAACTTCAGCAAGTTGTTCAGCTCCTGCTGTTGTTCCTGTAGTTGTTGTTGTACCGAGCCAAAACTGTAGTTATAGAGATGTTGCTGTTCCTGTAGTTGTTGTTGTACCTAAGGAAAAAAATGTAGTTATAGAGACTGTTGTAAGAGGAACTACATCCATTGAAATATTGGCCTTTTTTACAACTTCTTCTTTCTCTTTGACAAGTTTCTCCATTTGCTCTTCCATCTATCTTATTTGCGGATTTTGTTCCATGGTGAGATTCATCATGTTATATTTTTGAGTCTCAGTTTCTTCAATCTATTTAGTCATTGGGTCCTGTTAGCACTTGAAATTTCACCTCAGGCTGAGAAAGGCAAATCTCAAAAGCTACATCAAACCATTCAGCCTCGTAGCTAGCCCTACGGGGCAGGAGAAGGCTCTCTCCGATCAATCTCGGTAGATTTACAATAGGATGAGATGACCAAACAAGGTAACACTGATATTAGGCTAGTATACTGATTTGAAGGTTAATTTGGGGGTTTTTGGGGTTTTTTGTGGCAAATTGAGGAACTGCAATTTAGGGTGCGGGGATTGGACACAGTTTCTGCAGGGGGGTCTTTGGGGCAAGGTAGGAACCTGTATTGATGTCTTTAGATGAGAGGGATGATTTAGAAGAAATATGAGAGGGCTAAAGAGAGCAAACAATGGATTTGAATTCTCATTAGACAACATAAAACATAGAAATTAAACAAATTTGAAAGCAGAGCATGGCTAGCATGAATTCTAACTTTATCACTTCATTTGTTTAATATGCAACAGTATAGAAAGGAAATGAATCACATAACAAAGCTTACAATAACATGAAGAAACACACCATCAACAAATGAGTCCACAAGAATCCCAAAGATGACTGCAAAACCCTGGTCTTCCTTAGCCAAAAATTGCAGAGATACAAGTGAAATATACAATGATAACTTCTCCCTCAAGAGTCCAACCATGAAAATGAGCAAAAGAGTGCATAATATAGATGATCCAACCTCTTTTCCTGCCTCCATGGGTCGAGCTCACTATCCTAGGAGCTGTTTGAACAACTTCTAAACTAAGCACTACAAAATAGGCAGTCAAAACAACTTGCCTCTATAAACTTGGAAACCAGTTCATACAGTCAATTTTACCCTTTTACATGAGAGAAAATTCTAGAAGAGTAAAACAAGAGTAAAAGTATCCAAAAAGTGCCACAAGTACAGTCAAAAGGACCACCATCGACCTCAGTAAGTCAAACTAGAGCTAAACTGCAAATTCTGGGCTGAACTGGTCAAATCTGGCAAAGTTCCCTCAACGGGTCGCGCACTTTGGAGCCCTGTTTGGAGGCCTTCCCGGTGTCAGAATGAGGTTTAGGATAGCGCGTTGGAAAGGTCTCTGAGTCGAATTTCCAACCCAACTAGAATTTTTGGATTTGGAGGTCATTTGCCCAGTCAAAAGTAAATTCTCCCAAGACTACTTCTGCAGCTCAAAAAAGGGGCAGAAAGTCAAAATTTGGCTGTATTTTGACCTTTTGGAGGCCCAAAACTCCATGAAAACTCAAGGTAATGCATGGTCATGTGTAACATTGCATGAAAAATCCACAAATGTTGAGTTTTTGCAAAACGGAGCTACAATGACAAAGGGTCTCACCGGGGGTGAGACCCGTTGAGAAGCCAAAACCTGTAAATTTCCCAAAAATACCAAAATTACCCAAAATTCTCCAAACTTTTTGGGATTTGTGCTGTAGATGATGCTAGTGAGTGCCATGATCCTTGAGGGATGCCTCAGCCAAGATACAGAGTGGATTTGGCCTTTTTCTCCGTTTTAGTGCCTCGGTCAACCTCCTTTGGAACATTTTCATTTTTGCCTTGAAAACATGCATCCTTGCCCAATAACCTATGATGACTGCCCTTTCCACCCTTATGAGGCCTCCTCTGTACCTCAACCTCTATAGATGACGAATGGTCATCACTTTGCTCATAAGTTTCGGTTTCTGACATGGTTTAGGAGCAAAGTAGACAAATTGAACTGCTGCCTCTGCCTGCAAAAGTACTGAACTCTATGTTGTTTCAAGGGGAAAAAACATGAGGGGAATGTTAGGGGAGGGAACTTCTTAACAAGGAATGGGAATATATGAAAATAATAGGGAATTTCAAGGGAAACTTTACAAATTGTCATGCAAATAGGAACACATTTTAACATTAGGAAATCATTTGCAAAGAACATCTCATATGGGACAAAAACATGTATGATAGTGAACATGGAAGGGGCAGACATGTATCAATAGGGACATAAGGACACCATACACCAAGTTTACTTATAGGAGTTCATGTGTATCATAAGGAAATTTTTTTGATAAGGAGTACATGTACATTGTTTTAACATAGAGGGAAGGTTTTCATGTACAAGGGGATGCGAAGGGCATGTAGGGGTTATGTACATGACTCTAGATATACAACAACATTTATTTTCACATGACTCTTTTCTTTATTTGCAAATGCATCTTTTCTTTTTGTTCTATTTTTGCATGTGTATGGTAGAGGGAGTTAGGGTTTTGTGTGCTTGTGAGAGGGATAGGATTTATAGTTTAGGGATGGGGAAAAAGTTTACATTTTATGTACAAATAATATGGGACAGAGATGAAAGCATGACTGTGAATGAAAGGGGAAAAGAGGGAAGGGACCAAATGGGACAAAATCACTTGAAACAGTCACAAAACCCTAGCATTTTACAAACATTAACAAGCAGCCATATAAGTCTTTTCATTTGCATGATTTGAGGTTAAAATCATAGCATGAGGGCTTACATCCATCACCAACCTCCAAAACAATGTGTAAAGAGCCTATCTTGAACAAATTTGATGATTTGGAGGAAGATTGGGCAATTTTTTGAAGTTTGCAGCAAGACAGCTCAACGGGTCGCGCACCTTGCCCAACGGGTCGCGCACCTTTGGCTCAACGGGCGCGCACCTTGCAGGAGGCTTTTGGAGGCCTTCCCGGTGTCGGAATTGGGTACAGGATAGCTCGTTGGAAAGGTATTTGAGTCTACTTTCCAACCCAAGTGGAATTTTGTCAATTTGGAGTTGATTTGACCTGTCAAAAATCAAATCTCCCAAGACTGGTCAAAAAGTGCCAAATGAAGCTCCCTGAAAGAAGAGTACTGTTGCAGTCAACGTTTGAATGCCGTCCTCAACCCCAAATTGAGCTCATGATAGCGCATTGGAAAGATCTTTGTGTATAGTTATCATTTCACCCATCACAAAAATCATTTGGCCAACCCAGCTAGGAGAAAATTTGATTTTCCTAAGGTCACTTCAGAAGTGTCTTTGATTCTCCTGAGGCAACGATATTCTTGACATTTCTCTCAAACAATGACACCTGTGCAAAATGTGAAGGAGGTTTTTCTTCTTTGGCATGTTATGAGAAAAAACCTCTCTCAGGTATCCAAAATTAATCTTTGATTGCTCTGAAACATCATTTGAGTGAAACTTGTCCCGATGTGTGAAACAAGGAATTTTGTCGAAATGGAGCGAGATGAAGGGGATAGGGGGCTTCTAAATTCTTGGGGAAATTTTTGGGAGTGGGGAGGGATGTTAGGAAGCAGGGGAAAGTGGAATCTCAGAGATTGAGTGAGGGGAAGGGATCAAAAAGGGCAAAACACAGGCCAAACCTAGAAAATTGCCAGGTTGTAGCTAGAAACTAGGGTTTGTGCAAAAATGAGGAATTTGGAGGATCTAAGGGATGGGAAGCATTTGATAATGTATATGAAGGATAGGGGAAAATGTATGAACATCAGGATACAAGTTTTGCCGATGATTTGACCGTCCAAGAGAAATTAGCTTCAAAACCCTAGGAGAGGGAAATGAACTTGCCAAAGCACAACTGAAGCATGAAAAAGGTATAAAATGACTCATTCGACACTGACATGATAATGACAACCCTCTGAATGATGATAGGCTCAGCTGAATGTTGACATGGACTGCGATTTGGGCCAACCCTAGACCTAATTCCTAGTGACCAAATTTTGCTTGAAGACTCACTGAAATGACAAAATTTGACCTTGACACTCTGAGACCACTTTGTAAGATCACATTTGATCACTGTAGGAAGGCTGGAAAGACTGACACTAACATTGGCTCCAATGGGGATGGTAGCTCCTTGGAGGTGCCAAGAACCTTAGACCTCTGGGAGAGCAGACCAGTGCTTTCAACCATTGGGCAATGGAGTCATAAACTCAAGCTGAAATGCATGACTGAAAACTAATGACTTGACAACACAAATTGACTCTCACTCAACTAAAAACTGACTCAACACTTAAACACAACCGATAAACTGAAAATGATGCTCAAAGTGGAGCTTATTCATCACAACCTACTCTAACAGTTTCATACATCACCGGGTCAAGTGAAATGAAACAACCAATGTAACCAAGCAAGTATCCGATCTGCTGTTAGAATTCTCCACAAGTTCTCGCTTATGAATAACAATAGAGAACTACTGAAAGGCAACTCCCATGACAACTTAGAAACAGATCCATTGAATGATATGGCTTCTCTATCCACCTCCAAAAACACTGCATAAGGATCTTGAAATTCAAGCACACTGGAACTTAGCTCATCCAATATATTACTCATACCATGAATGAAAAATTTGATCTGAGCCTTGTGACGAGACCCCTACTGAAAATGACAAAGAAACCGGCTGCCGGATCAAATTCATATCAGCACATGTTTCAAGCTCACATGTAGACAATGGAGAAAAACTTTGACTGCAAACCTCATCCAAAACATCAGCTATTGGATCATGAAAAACTTGAAAAGACTGCTGCAATCCCATTTCTATTGGTTCCATTTTGATTACATGATTGCCTACATGCTGCTCATTCTTCACTGAAGATGGACTATGCAAATTTCCCTTCAAATACTGAAATGATTCAAAACAGAAAGGTAGGGAACCTTCTTGTATCATTTGATCAAATATGTCAGCTTCCATGCTTTCATCTGCAACTTGACAACCAATGGCATTTGGGGACTGCAAATCTAAATATGTAAAGTTTGGAACAAGGTTTTTATTGCCTTCAAGATGGTCTAGATCAAGACTTGTTGACAGCTGATTTCTAATTTCATGGAAGTTGTCTCTAATGAACTGACATGAATCAAAACAAAAAGGCAAAGATCCGCCACTTACTTCAAACTGTGTTGCACTTTCCCCGTCAATGTCATAGCTGATATGTGATGGCTGAACATTGTATTCAAGCTGCTGAAAATGAACTTTTTCCTTCCACAAACTAGCTGCTTGTTTGATTGCAAAATTAGCATCCGTTTGGAGAACATAATCATCATCATACTGATCAAAACGAGGAAAATCATCACTATAAAACACATCATCAAGCATGCGTGTCATATCAATAGATCTCTCTTCTCCAAGGTGATCTACAAAACAATCATTATCAGATCTATGACAACTAGGGTAAGAAACAAAATGTTTTGGATCAACAACTTGTTCTTCTTCAATCAGCGAGCCATGGGCTTGAACATAATAAGCATTTCTTGCGTTGATCTTGTCCATCATCTTTTCCACTGCACTTACCAAAATGTCAAGTTTCACCTCTAAATATGTTGATTCGGCCGGATCTATGTTTTTCATCTCTTCTTCCTTCATTCTTGCCCTTCGGATCAGCAAATGAGCCTCTACATCTACTACACTGTTTTGCATCTCGTGAAGTGTTGCAATATTCTTTTCTCTCAGCTGAAACTCCATCTTCGGATCAAAGGCGCCTGGATAGTGCAAGAGAGCAGATCTAGGAGAAGGTCTTATATCAACTGGCATCGAATAATAAACTTGATTAAATCTGGCCGAAAACTGTTGTACTGTCTCACCTGGCAGTCTTTTCAGCTGGTTATACTCTTCTACAATCAAGAGAAGGTTCTGTCCTATCATCCACCTGTTGAGAAAAACTTTGACAAACTGCTGGAAATCTGAGATGCTTGCATCAGGCAGGGCTTTGAACCAACTCTTCACTTTGGCTTGCAAAGAAAGTGCAAAAATCCTTATACTAACATCTTCTTCATAAACTTCAAAAAGATCTAGAAAATTCTCAAAATTCTGGACATGGTGCTCAGTGTTGACATTCTTACATTCACCATCAAACATCGGCAAGTAGAGATCATAGTTTTTGGGGAAAGCATGAAGAACATAAGGTAAAACAAGAGGTTTATACTGATCTGGAAATTTACAAGGTATAGGGGTATGTACATCAGGTATAAAATTAGTCTTGGTCTCTTGAGATTCATCAATTTGAATATGATCATCGGAAAATTCGGAAAAAGGATCTTGATCAAGCTCAAAAGCATGCAAATCTTTGGTATTCACAATCTTCAAAGGGAAAGAATCGACGGCAGGCCGAGGATCTTTTCTCAAGCATAATATACTTTGCAAATCTTTCTTGACATTCTTGGGAAAAGAGAAGAAATAATTTATGACGAAGAACAAAATGTCTTGGATAAAACTCCAACTTGAATACCTGATATGTCCATGTTGTCCTTTCATGTTTCTGCTGGTCGGGATCATCCTCCAGTGGAGTCTTTGGATCTGATCTTGAAAATGATTTAGAGTCGCCAAGTGAATGATTTCAGCCTGTCAAGTGTCTGATCATTGTTCACCATGAACAATCAGATCTGAACTTGATACATGTACTGGGGTAAAGTGTCAATGAAGCGCTACGTTCACAAGCTCACGGAGATTGACTGAAGCAGCGTTTATTTACTAACGCTGATGTAAAACAAGAGCGTTTTCGAAGGCTACCTGGCGTAACTTCAGGCTCCGTCTAAGACTTATGAAATAACACGTCAATGAGCAAACGATCAGTTGTTCTCCCCAGTATGGTCGCCAGTATGTTAGCACTTGAAATTTCACCTCAGGCTGAGAAAGGCAAATCTCAAAAGCTACATCAAACCATTCAGCCTCGTAGCTAGCCCTACGGGGCAGGAGAAGGCTCTCTCCGGTCAATCTCGGTAGATTTACAATAGGATGAGATGACCAAACAAGGTAACACTTATTTTAGGCTAGTAAACTGATTTGAAGGTTAATTTGGGGGTTTTTGGGGTTTTTGGTGGCAAATTGAGGAACTGCAATTTAGGGTGCGGGGATTGGACACAGTTTCTGCAGGGGGTCTTTGGGGCAAGGTAGGAACCTTTATTGATTTCTTTAGCTGAAAGGGATGATTTAGAAGAAAGATGAGATGGCTAAAGAGAGCAAACAATGGATTTGAATTCTCTTTAGACAGCAGAAAACATAGAAATTAAACAAATTTGAAAGCAGAGCATGGCTAACATGAATTCTAACTTTATCACTTCATTTGTTTAATATGCAGCAATATAGAAAGGAAATGAATCACATAAAAAATCTTACAATAACATGAAGAAACACACCATCAACACATGAGTCCACAAGAATCCCAAAGATGACTGCAAAACCCTGGTCTTCCTTAGCCAAAAATTGCAGAGATACAAGTGAAATATACAATGATAACTTCTCCCTCAAGAGTCCAACCATGAAAATGAGAAAAAGAGTGCATAATATAGATGATCTAACCTCTTTCCCTGCCTCCATGGGTCGAGCTCACTATCCTAGGAGCTGTTTGAACAACTTCTAAACTAAGCACTACAAAATAGGCAGTCAAAACAACTTGCCTCTATAAACTTGGAAACCAGTTCATACAGTCAACTTTACCCTTTTACATGAGAGAAACTTCTAGAAGAGTAAAACAAGAGTAAAAGTATCCAAAAAGTGCCACAAGTACAGTCAAAAGGACCACCATCGACCTCAGCAAGTCAAACTGGAGCTAAACTGCAAATTCTGGGCTGAACTGGTCAAATCTGGCAAAGTTCCCTCAACGGGTCGCGCACTTTGGAGCCCTGTTTGGAGGCCTTCCCGGTGTCAGAATGAGGTGCAGGATAGCTTGTTCGAAAGGTCTCTGAGTATAACTTCCAACCAAACTAGAATTATTGGATTTGAAGGTCATTTGTTCAGTCAAAAGTCAATTCTCCCAAGACTACTTCTGCAGCTCAAAAAAGGGGCAGAAAGTCAAAATTTGGCTGTATTTTGACCTTTTGGAAGCCCAAAACTCCATGAAAACTCAAGGTAATGCATGGGCATGTGTAAATTTGCATGACAAATCCAAAAATGTTGAGCTTTTGCAAAACGGAGCTACGATGACAAAGGGTCTCACCGGGGGTGAGACCCGTTGAGAAGCCAAAACCTGTAAATTTCCCAAAAATACCAAAATTACCCAAAATTCTCCAAAATTTTTGGGATTTGTGTTGTAGATGATGCTAGTGAGTGCCATGATCCTTGACAGATGCCTCATCCAAGATACGGAGTGGATTTGGCCTTTTTCTCCGTTTTAGTGCCTCGGTCAACCTCCTTTCGAACATTTTCATTTTTGCCTTGCAAACATGCATCCTTGCCCAATAACCTATGATGACCATCCTTTCCACCCTTATGAGGCCTCATCTATACCTCAACCTTTGTAGATGACGAATGGTCATCACTTTGCTCATAAGTTTCGGTTTCTGACATGGTTTAGGAGCAAAGTGGACAAATTGAACTGCTGCCTCTGCCTGCAAAAGTACTGAACTCTATGCTGTTTCAAGGGGAAAAAACATGAGGGGAATGTTAGGGGAGGGAACTTCCTAACAAGGAATGGAAATATATGAAAATAATAGGGAATTTCAAGGGAAACTTTACAAATTGTCATGCAAATAGGAACACATTTTAACATTAGGAAATCATTTGCAAAGAACATCTCATATGGGACAAAAACATGTATGATAGTGAACATGGAAGGGGCATACATGTATCAATAGGGACATAAGGACACCATACACCAAGTTTACTTATAGGAGTTCATGTGTATCATAAGGCAAATTTTTTGATAAGGAGTACATGTACATTGTTTTAACATAGAGGGAAGGTTTTCATGTACAAGGGGATGCGAAGGGCATGTAGGGGTTATGTACATGACTCTAGATATACAACAACATTTATTTTCACATGACTCTTTTCTTTATTTGAAAATGCATCTTTTCTTTTTGTTCTATTTTTGCATGTGTATGGTAGAGGGAATTAGGGTTTTGTGTGCTTGTGAGAGGGATAGGATTTATAGTTTAGGGATGGGGAAAAAGTTTACATTTTATGTACAAATAATATGGGACAGAGATGAAAGCATGACTGTGAATGAAAGGGGAAAAGAGGGAAGGGACCAAATGGGACAAAGTCACTTGAAATAGTCACAAAACCCTAGCATTTTACAAACATTAACAAGCAGCCATATAAGTCTTTTCATTTGCATGATTTGAGGTTAAAATCATAGCATGAGGGCTTACATCCATCACCAACCTGCAAAACAATGTGTAAAGAGCCTATCTTGAACAAATTTGATGATTTGGAGGAAGATTGGGCAATTTTTTAAAGTTTGCAGCAAGACAGC
The DNA here is from genome assembly GCA_031772625.1 of Pinus tabuliformis. Classification (NCBI taxonomy): domain Eukaryota; kingdom Viridiplantae; phylum Streptophyta; class Pinopsida; order Pinales; family Pinaceae; genus Pinus; species Pinus tabuliformis. The sequence continues at coordinate 14,028,757 of CM062812.1, forward strand.
TCAACGGGTCGCGCACCTTGCCCAACGGATCGCGCACCTTGCCCAACGGGTCGCGCACCTCTGGCTCAACGGGTCGCGCACCTTGCAGGAGCATTTTGAAGGCCTTTCCTGTGTCGGAATTAGGCGCAGGATGGCTCGTTGGAAAGGGCTTTGAGTCTAATTTCCAACCCAGGTGGAATGTTTCATATTGGAGTTGATTTGACCTGCAAAAAATCAAATCTCCCAAGACTGGTAAAAAAGTGCCAAATGAGGCTGCCTGAAAGAAGAGTACTGTTGCAGTCAACTTTTGAATGCCTTCCTCAACCCCAAATTGAGCTCATGATAGCTCATTGGAAATCTCTTTGTGTCTAGTTAGCCTTTCACCTATCAAGAAAATCATTTGGCCAACCCAGCTAGGAGAACACGTGATTTTCCCAAGGTCACTTCAGAAGTGTCTTTGATTCTCCTGAGGCAATGGTATTCTTGACATTTCTCTCAAACAATGACACCTGTGCAAAAAGTGAAGCAGGTTTTTCTTATTTGGCATGTTATGAGAAAAAACCTCTCTCAGTTGCCCAAAATTCATCTTTGATTGCTCTGAAACATCATTTGAGTGAAACTTGTCCCGATGTGTGAAACAAGGAATTTTGTCGAAATGGAGCGAGATGAAGGGGATAGGGGGCTTCTAAATTCTTGGGGAAATTTTTGGGAGTGGGGAGGGATGTTAGGAAGTAGGGGAAAGTGGAATCTCAGAGATTGAGTGAGGGGAATGGATCGAAAAGGGAAAAATAGAGGCCAAACGTAGAAAATTGCCAGGTTGTAGCTAGAAACTACGGTTTGTGCAAAAATGAGGAATTTGGAGGATCTAAGGGATGGGAAGCATTTGATAAGGTATATGAAGGATAGGGGAAAATGTATGAACATCAGGATACAATTTTTGCCGATGATTTGACCGTCCAAGAGAAATTAGCTTCAAAACCCTAGGAGAGGGAAATGAACTTGCCAAAGCACAACTAAAGCATGAAAAAGGTGTAAAATGACTCATTCGACACTGACATGATAATGAAAACCCTCTGAATGATGATAGGCTCAGCTGAATGATGACATGGACTGCCATTTGGGCCAACCCTAGACCTAATGCCTAGTGACCAAATTTTGCTTGAAGACTCTGTTGGCATTTTGGCACAGGTGTGGCGCTATGATACAGGTGTTGTCCTTGATGGCAACTCTCTTTGATATCAGATCTTCGTTCAGACTACAGAATGTAGAGAAATCTCATATACGCAGGTTAATTAAGTCAAAGTTGCGTATACACGCTGGTGATATGCATACTAAGTCGCGTATACGCAGGAGAACTATATACGAAGGCGCGTATACACGCAGATGCATGAACAGAAAAGGGCGTATATGTCGGGAAGTTTCCTTTTGGTCCATGGTAGTTAGTCCTCGGTACTTGTGCCCATGTCTTTGGACCAAAGTACCTCGACAGACGTGTAGATCTCTAGTTTTGAAGTTGATGGTTTTGGATTTCTATGGTTTTGGCTCTTGGTATTGAGCAAGGCCTAAGGCTATATAAGGAGAAGAAGATCATTAGGCAAAATCATCTTTGACAAGGTTTGAATATCTGAAAAAGAAAGAGATCTGATATGCAGGTTCTGGGTTACTTGATCTAAGCTAAGGAGAAATCACATCGGTTGATAGAAGACTAGATCTAAGGATAGATCGGGATCTAATGGTTTGAAATACACTATTGTGATATGGTTGATTATGTGTATTTCTAGATCTGCATACTGTCGCAATATTATGTTCTGGGTCTAACTGATGTCTGGTACAGGTGCAAGTTGAGAGAATTTATTTTTAGATCTATACGCAGGTTGGCTTAGGTAAAAGCGCGTGTATACGCGGGTTTCGCTCATTGAAGTAGCGTATATCTTTTGAAGCTTGATTTTTGGGTTTGCAGTTGGATTTGACTGTTATTGCAGAGTTCTGTAGACTGCTCTGTGTTCTGGTAACTGGTGATTGACAGGGTTCAGTGGTTCAGTGATTCAAAGTTTGATGATGCTAGTATTGGTTGTTTTATGCTTCAATGATCTGTTGTGAAAGTTGAATGAATTGTGGTCTACAGATTGTAATGTTGGGCTTCAGGAATATCCAGTCTGAAAATGTATGAAAGGTGGTACCTGAAAGAAAGAAGATTGTAGGTCAGCACCTATGTACTAGTATCTTAGCTAGTACAAGAGCAAAGGGGGTTGGAGCTCCCTTCCAAGGAAGTTTGGAGAACGAGAGAAGGTTGTAGCCTTCTGCAGGTTGTAGCCTGCGTACTGGTATAAGGCTGCACTAGTACAAAAAGATTGTAAACTGAAGTTTCATATTAAAGAAAGATAGAGATGACTTGCAACAGGTGGTTTTCACCCACATTGGGTTTCCACCTTATATCTTGGTGTTCATGTGTATGGTTTCTGTGTGATCTGTTCTACTGCATCTGCTTACTCTTAAAATGGTGAATAATGTCCTCATGCACTTAACTGAAGATAAACTGACTGAATTATAAGATTTCTAGTTATACGTTGTTTTCTTTATACATAGTTGCGTGTACACGCTGGTTCACTTAACGAAAGTAGCGTATATGTTTCTGAGCATTGAAAAAGTTTTATAGTTCTGATAATACTGATTCACCCCCCCTCTCAGTATTATTTCCAACAATTGGTATCAGAGCAGGTCCTTCAGAGAAGCTTGATCGCTTGAAGGTAGATCGTTCATCATGAGCAACTACGAGAGAGAAGCATCAATCAGGCCACCCGTTTTCGATGGGACAAACTTCAATTATTGGAAGGTAAGAGTTACTGCATATCTTCAATCTCTTGGTACAGAAGTTTGGGACATTGTAGAAACAGGCTATGCTTTTCCTTCAGCTACTCCTACAGATCCAGCTGAGAAAAAGAAGTATGAAACAAATGCAAAAGCAGTCAGTACTCTATTAGGAAGTATATCCCAAACGGAATTCATGAAGGTAATGCACTTTAAATCCGCAAAAGAGATATGGGACAAAATGGTCACAAGCTATGAAGGAGATGAACAGGTAAAGCATGCTAAACTTCAAACTCTCAGGATTCAGTATGAGACTCTCAAGATGTATAATGATGAAAGTGTGGCTAATTATTTTCTTCGGGTAGATGAGATTGTTAATTGTATGAAAAATTTGGGTGAAGAAATAAAAGAGGCTATAGTTGTTGAAAAGGTTCTAAGATCATTGTCTCCCAAGTTTGAATCTAAAGTATCTGCAATAGAAGAAAAGGAAAATCTTCGAATTCTCACTATGTCTCAGCTTCATGGAATTGTAACTGCTTATGAAATGAGAAAGGGAGGTCCATCAGACAGAAGAGAAGCTGCCTTCAAAGCTTCAGGCAAAGAAGATTATTATGAAGCAAATCATGTGCCAGAAGATGAAGAAGAAGAATCAAATTTTGTCAGAAATCTTCAAAGGGGTTCTGGAAGGTTCAGAGGTAAGTTACCTTTTAAATGTTTTGCTTATGGAAGAGTAGGTCATTATGCTGCCAAATGTCCTCACAAAGATAAGAATGACAAGGGAAAGGAACTTGTTAGATGGAACAAGAAACAGAATGAAAAGAAGAAAAGCTATTACACTCATGAGGATAGTGATGGTCTTTCAAATAGTGATGAAGATGAACAAGGTAATAGATATAAACTTTTAATGGCTTTTGAAGATGATGACTACATGGATGCTATAGATGTAGAAGGCTTTTATGAAGAAATGAAAGATCTCAAAGTTTGTTTAGAAGAGAATAGTGCTATTATTGATTCTCTACAATGTCAACTAGCTGAAAAGGAAAAACATCTTGAAAAACTAGAATGTGAGATTGTTTGTCTTAGAAAGGAGATTGAGAAAACCAAAGCAATTAATCTTAAGTTTGTTAAAGGATCTGAAACCTTGGATGAGATTATCAATGTGCAGCGATCTCCTCTGATCAAGACAGGTCTTGGATATAATGGAGAAACATCTCAAGCCTCTACCTCTAAAAGTTATCTTGATGCAGCAAGGAGAAGCGAGCAAAGGCCAAATAAAAGTCATCAGGTGAATCAGGGACAGTTTATCTCAAGAACAAATAAAGACCATCAAGAAATTCAGGGACAAACAGCCTTAAGGACAAACAGAAGCTACAATTAGCCACAGGTAAAATCTTCCCAATTTGCTCCAAGAATGAATAGAAGCTACAATCGGTTGGATGATAGATCTGATTATCGCAGAAGTTTCTTTAATGGCCAATGCTTTTCTTGCCATAACTTCGGTCACAAAGCAGCTCAATGTGTTGCCTACAAAACAATCATGACTAGAGAAGCTCAAAAGCAAGGGAGAATGACTGAAACCATGAAAAGGACTTATAACAATTTTTCGGTTCTTGAAAATGAAGTTGAATGCTCTATTTGTAATAACTTTGGTCATGAAGACTCTGAATGCAGGAGCAGATTCCAGAAGACAACTCAGAAGGAACAAACCTCAAATGTTAGAACATGGAGAATAAAAGAATCACAACCAGAAAGATGTGGGATAGCCTTTTATGCAGAAGGTCAAGAAAGTCTATGGTACATTGACAGCGGATGTTCGAAGCATATGACAGGGGAGAAAGAAAAGCTTGAGTCATATACCGCATTAGAAAAAGGGAAGAAAGTTTCTTTTGGGAACGATATCTCTGCAGCCATAAAAGGAAAAGGTGTTGCTCTGTTGAAAGAGAAGGTCAAAGCAGGAAATGTGTTATATGTTGATGGATTGAAGCATAATCTTCTAAGTGTCAGTCAGATGTGCGATCAAGGAACCGAGGTAATATTTAGATCGAATGGATGTTGTGTTCGCGATCTTGATACAGGTAAAACAGTGATCAAAGGAAGAAGGACTCCAAATAATCTATATATCTTTGAGGAAGGACAACAATGCTACTTAAGCAAGGATGATGAACATTGGCTATGGCATCGGAGGTTGGGGCATCTAAGCTTTTCACAAATAAGGAAAGCATGCAAATATCAGGCAGTTCGAGGTCTTCCAGATATCAAAATTCCAGACAATACCATATGCAAATCTTGTCAGTTTGGAAAGCAAACCAGAACTAACTTTCTAGAGAAGGAAGGATCAGCTAGCATGCCTCTCGAGCTAGTCCATACAGATGTATGTGGTCCATTTAGGAAGAGGACACCTCGAGGAGAAGAATATCTGATATTATTCATTGATGATTTCTCCAAATTTGTTTGGTTAGGGCTCATGAAGCACAAAGATGAAGCATTCGAAAAATTCAAATCCTTCAAAGCCTTGGTTGAAAATGAATCAGGACACAAAATTAAGTGCCTCAGATCTGACAGAGGTGGGGAGTTCACCTCCAATGAATTTTTCGATTTCTGTGACGAACATGGGATAAGAAGAGAATTCTCTACAGCCAAAACTCCTCAGCAAAATGGGGTTGTGGAAAGAATGAACAGAACTATCCAACAAATGGCTCGTGCTATGCTCGATGAATCAGGTACTCCCGCAACCTTCTGGGGTGAAGCTGCACATGCTGCTGTTATTATTCTTAACAAAACAAATGTCCGAGTAAACAACACTCAAACACCTCATGAGCTCTGGAGTGGTAAGACTCCTTCGGTGAAGCACTTCAAAATCTTTGGAAGCAAATGTTATATCAAGAATACTAATGAGCAACTTGGAAAACTTGAACCAAGAGCAGATGAGGGCATTCTTCTTGGTTATTCTCCACATATCAAAGCATACAAGTGCTACAATAAAAGACTTGGCAGAATTGTTGACAGCATTGATGAAGTGGTTGATGAGAAGGGATATATTCCTAGGCAAGTTCATCATGAAGACATTGAAGAAGATGAAGGTTACCCCCAAAGGCGGAATGATGAAGAAGAAGAACCTCAAGAAGAACCAGAGGAGCAGACAAGAATAGAAGAGAAGACTCCATCCAGATATGTTCAAAAGAATCATCCAAAATCTCAGATTGTGGGGCAGAAAGAAGCAGGAGTACAAACAAGAAGGACACTTGCAGAAGCTTCAAGCTATTTGGCATTACTCTCCTCCACTGAACCACAAAATGTTAAAGAGGCATGCAAAGATGAATGTTGGGTCAAAGCAATGGATGAAGAACTTGAGCAGATCGAAAAGAACAACACTTGGGAATTAGTTCCTAGACCAAAAGATAAGAATGTAATAGGAACAAAATGGGTCTTCAAGAATAAATTAAATGAAAATGGAGAAGTAATTAGAAACAAGGCCAGACTTGTTTGTAAAGGGTATGTGCAGCAAGAAGGAATAGATTTTGAAGAGACCTTTGCTCCTGTGGCAAGATTTGAGGCCATCCGAATGTTCCTTGCTCTCTCAAGCTTTCAAAACTTCAAGGTATTTCAAATGGACGTGAAATCAGCCTTTCTGAATGGAGACTTAGAAGAAGAAGTATATATTGAACAGCCAGATGGTTTCATTCTTGGGAATGATCCAAACCTTGTATGCAGATTGAAAAAGGCTCTCTATGGACTCAAACAAGCTCCAAGGGCTTGGTACTATCGGTTGGACAAATATCTTCACCAACAAGGCTTTTCAAAAGGATCAGCAGATAGCAATCTCTATATAAAAGTTGAAAATAACAAATTACTAATTCTTGTTGTTTATGTAGATGATATTATCTTTGGCAGCAATGAAGAGACTATGAGTCAAAACTTTTCCTTGGTTATGCAGAAAGAATTCGAAATGTCACTACTTGGAGAATTGACATATTTTCTTGGATTGCAAATCCAATAAAATGAAGGAGGTATCTTCTTGTCTCAAACCAAATACCTCAAGCAGATCTTGAAGAAGTATGGCATGGAAGAGTCAAAGCCTGTATGTACACCCATGGTTACAGGATGCAGCCTCAGTGCAAATGATGAATCAGCAGCAGTTCATCAACCCACTTATAGATCCATGATTGGGAGCTTGCTTTATTTGACAGGTACCCGACCAGATATTACACATGCAGTAGGAATTGTTGGAAGATTTCAAGCCAACCCAAAGGAAACTCATCTTCAGGCAGTCAAAAGAATCTTCAAGTATCTTCAAGGGACACAAAACTATGGCTTATGGTATCCTAGAAATACAGATCTCACTCTTCATGCTTACACAGATGCAGATTGGGCTCGAAGTGTGGATGATAGGAAAAGCACAAGTGGTGGTGCTTTCTTCATGGGTTCCAGACTAGTATCTTGGTTCAGCAAGAAACAGAGTTCGATTGCCTTATCTACAGCTGAAGCAGAATATGTGGCTGCGGCATCTTGTTGTACACAACTTCTTTGGATGATGCAAACCTTGCAGGACTTTCAAATCACTTGCACTCCACCAGTCTCTATCTTATGTGATAATACAAGTGCAATCAGCATTTCAAAGAATCCAGTCATGCACTCAAAGACCAAGCACATACCAATCAAGTACCATTTTCTTCGGGAGAAAGTGCTTGAGCAGAAGGTCAAGTTGGAGTATGTTCCTTCTAAGGAACAAGTTGCTGATATTCTCACAAAACCACTGCCCAGGGAAACTTTTGAATATCTCAGACAAAAGCTGGGAGTAGTTGATGCTTCATCCTGCTGTTAAAGCTTGTCTGTTCTACAGAAAAGTTGGTATACGCAAGTTACGTAAGGGATATCCGCGTATATACGCTGATTTATGAGGGGTAAGTCGCGTGTATGTTGTACGCCTATTGCAGAGAGTATATCCGCGTACATACGCTGGTCTATGCAGGAGAAATCGCGTATATGGAGTTCTGAACAGCAAGGGCAAACTCTGGTTTAAAAGGTCTGAGATGGGTATGTCAGAATTCTTCAGACACAGTTTCAGGGGGTGCAGCAGGCACAGGTTTAGGGGGAGCAGCTTAAAAGTCTCATAAAGCATTGTTGGCATTTAGATGTTTTGGTTATTGTTTTCTCAGAAAGAAATCCTGGTTGCTGATCTAAAAGATGTTTATCAGATGCTGCTGGTGACTTTCATAAGTCTTGGTCTAGATCTATTGTCTCTATGTCATGTCTCTCTTTTGTGATTTTTCTTTTATGGTGTCAAGGTCATGTAACGGCCTATGTTGGTTTCCCCACTATGCCTGGGATGAATGATGTAATATAATTGGTTGTTTCTGATGTGTCCCCTCTTGGTAGGGAGTATGGATGTATGTATTGAGTCTTTTGGTGATAGGAAGGTCCCTTATGGTGTATAAGTCTTGGTTCTTGTTGAAGAACATCTTTTGCAGATCTGGCCTACTGTCAGGGGGAGCATGATTCAGCACAGCCAAGAAGAGGTATCAGCATGTACTCAGGGGGAGCACTGCCCTTTGCCCTTGATGACAAAGGGGGAGAATGATTCTAAGGATCTTAAGGTTGCCATCAAGTCCAAAGGGGGAGATTGTTGGCATTTTGGCACAGGTGTGGCGCTATGATACAGGTGTTGTCCTTGATGGCAACTCTCTTTGATATCAGATCTTCGTTCAGACTACAGAATGTAGAGAAATCTCATATACGCAGGTTAATTAAGTCAAAGTTGCGTATACACGCTGGTGATATGCATACTAAGTCGTGTATACGCAGGAGAACTATATACGAAGGCGCGTATACACGCAGATGCATGAACAGAAAAGGGCGTATATGTCGGGAAGTTTCCTTTTGGTCCATGGTAGTTAGTCCTCGGTACTTGTGCCCATGTCTTTGGACCAAAGTACCTCGACAGACGTGTAGATCTCTAGTTTTGAAGTTGATGGTTTTGGCTCTTGGTATTGAGCAAGGCCTAAGGCTATATAAGGAGAAGAAGATCATTAGGCAAAATCATCTTTGACAAGGCCTGAATATCTGAAAAAGAAAGAGATTTGATATGCAGGTTCTGGGTTACTTGATCTAAGCTAAGGAGAAATCACATCGGTTGATAGAAGACTAGATCTAAGGATAGATCAGGATCTAATGGTTTGAAATACACTATTATGATATGGTTGATTATGCGTATTTCTAGATCTGCATACTGTCGCAATATTATGTTCTGGGTCTAACTAATGTCTGGTACAACTGCAAGTTGAGAGAATTTATTTTTAGATCTATACGCAGGTTGGCTTAGGTAAAAGCGCGTGTATACGCGAGTTTCGCTCATTGAAGTAGCATATATCTTTTGAAGCTTGATTTTTGGGTTTGTAGTTGGATCTGACTGTTATTGCAGAGTTCTGTAGACTGCTCTGTGTTCTGGTAACTGGTGATTGACAGGGTTCAGTGGTTCAGTGATTCAAAGTTTGATGATGCTAGTATTGGTTGTTTTATGCTTCAATGATCTGTTGTGAAAGTTGAATGAATTGTGGTCTACAGATTGTAATGTTGGGCTTCAGGAATATCCAGTCTGAAAATGTATGAAAGGTGGTACCTGAAAGAAAGAAGATTGTAGGTCAGCACCTACGTACTAGTATCTTAGCTAGTACAAGAGCAAAGGGGGTTGGAGCTCCCTTCCAAGGAAGTTTGGAGAACGAGAGAAGGTTGTAGCCTTCTGCAGGTTGTAGCCTGCGTACTGGTATAAGGCTGCACTAGTACAAAAAGATTGTAAACTGAAGTTTCATATTAAAGAAAGATAGAGACGACTTGCAACAGGTGGTTTTCACCCACATTGGGTTTCCACCTTATATCTTGGTGTTCATGTGTATGGTTTCTGTGTGATCTGTTCTACTGCATCTGCTTACTCTTAATATGGTGAATAATGTCCTCATGCACTTAACTGAAGATAAACTGACTGAATTATAAGATTTCTAGTTATACGCTGTTTTCTTTATACATAGTTGCGTGTACACGCTGGTTCACTTAACGAAAGTATCGTATATGTTTATGAGCATTGAAAAAGTTTTATAGTTCTGATAATACTGATTCACCCCCCCTCTCAGTATTATTTCCAACAGACTCACTGAAATGACAAAATTTGACCTTGACACTCTGAGACCAGTTTGTAAGAGCACATTTGATCACTGTGGGAAGGCTGGAAAGACTGACACTAACAGGTCCTTTGAAGTTGGAAATTTTAGCTGCTTCCTTAATGCTGAAATCTCAGTATTTTTCTTCTTGACAATTTATTCTACAACATTTATATCAGAGGGATCATATCCCATCTTCAACACCATATCCTCCAAAGCTTTGATCCTAGTGTCTTTTGCCAGTGAGGAAACTTTCTCAAGCTTAAGTTGTGACTGCATCTTAGCCAAGTTGTTATAGCTCCAAATCTCACCCTTGATATTTGTGATGTTGCATTTATGTCCTAGGGTTACCCCTCCTTCCAGACGTGGTCCAAATACTTAAAAAACAGTGTTTTACTCCCTGTACGCAACATTAACCTGAGCTAAACATGTGTGTATGCGGGTCAGTGTATACCCAACGCACATATATGTCTTAAAACACTTAAAAAAATTAAACCTCCTTAATTTCGGGTAGAGATCACGTGTTTTACCTATTGATTACCTATTAGTGCCCATGGCCCAACTATTCCCAATGAATTCCCAACTAAAAAACTACTTTGGGAGAAGTATAAAAAGGCTTCAATGGGAAGGCCTAAAGGAGGAGAGAAAGGAGAGAAGAGAGAGAATTACTCTAGTGAGATTATCGCTGATCAAGTTTGAAGATCCCTGTGCTTCTAGAACTTCCCCCATCATAGGAAACCCTTGTTTCCTTGAGTATTGATGTCATTTCACTAGTTGAGATATCCTTGTGTGAGTCATGGAAGGAGCCTTTTGAATATTTGGGATTGGATGGACCCGAAGGATGGTTCCGCTTGGAGCCAGCAAGAGGAAGATTCAGGTGATATCATTCCTTACTTTGTTTTATTTATCTACAATAAAGAAACATTTGTCTTGTTCCTGAAATCAATCTTCTTTATGCATATGATGTTATTGTTATGGTTTACATATGAATAATTGTTTCAATGTATAATTAACTATCTTTCAATATGTTGCGAAGTTGATTTCTATATGATACTTTCTCCATATATTGCTATGCTTCTTTGAATTGGCTATTTTGCAGGTTCAAGGATTGATAGGAACTCCAAGAGGGTTTGGACCCTGACTGGATCTACTCCAGCAAAGGACCCCCAGGTACAAATCTCTTTGCATAGTTTGCTTATTTAAGTATCATGTTTGTGTGGAATACTTGTCTTTTACTGTAGATAACCCCTCGCTCTGCTAGGGTGTTGACCTAAAGCCCTAGGGGACTTTGTCCCTCAACAGAATTGGTGACTCCACTGGAGACAATAGTATTCTTGTTCCTAGTTTGGTTTAATTTAAGCCAATTAGGTCTCAGCCATTGGTTTTCTTGCTATAACTGATTTTTCTATTCCTATAGGAACTCAGACTTTAAGTCTGAGCAGTTTCTTCAAACCCTTTTTTTTTTCTTTCGAACTATTATATATGCAGTTTTGTTAGGTTACAATAGCGTATGTATGCACGTTTCCCCATATGAACCCATATATACACAGGTTTCTTTGGTCTGAATTGCGTATACATGAAACTGTATATTGACACAGTCACATATACCTTAATTTTCCAAGATTTTTCAAGTCTTTCTGTCTCAGAATATTTGTTTGCTGGTCTGAGTATTTCTTGAGCAATCAATTCTTGTTGTCAGTCTTTGGTTTTGCAGCAAGTTAACAGTTTCGAATTCCCTCCTGTTGTGCAAAGTTTTGGTCTTGTTTTGATTTGTTGCAAGTGTCATCATATGTGTTTGAGCACACGAGATTTCTTTCTGATAATCTTGGCTATTTTGGTCTTCCATAGCAGAAAGATTGGTTTCAATCTTTGTGAAAAAAATTATCTTTGTGATCTTCTTGCTTTGTGTCAAAATTACATCTTGTGGCCATTTGCTTTTATCACTTTTTGAAAGTTGTTGAGTGACGATTTTGAAAGTTGTCTTTCTTAGTCTTTTGATCATTGTCACTAAGATATTTTTTTGCTTTTTGGTCGTTCAGGGCATCTTCAAACACCTATTTTGTTGAGTTTTCACCCATATTGAGTTGATAACTTGCAAAGTGTTTTGTTGCCTATTTTTCGGTCTTGAGGTCTTCAATAGTATTTGGAGCACTTTTGAAAGGTTGTTTTTTTCTTTGCTTTTGTGAAAAAGAAAAACTTCTTAAAAACTTGGTTTTTGCTTTCTTTTTCCTTGTTTTGATTTGGTTACTTTTTGCGAGTGAGAGTGCATTTTGTTTGTCTTAAGATTTTCCTTTTAGTGTTTGGACAAAAATTTGCATTAGGAACTTATATTCTATCTAAACATCTAAGATGTCTAATTAGAAGCGATAAACAATTTTATTTCATTCTTTGCTTCTGAGTAATCTTAAGTTTCTTGCATCTTCATTACACCTTGCATTAGGATAATTTTGCATTGTTAAAGCATTCTAGCTTTTGTGTGTGTGAAGTATGTTGCAAGAAAAGAAAAGGAAAAAGTTTTTTGCTTTCTAGGTGTTTCTTAGAACCCAAGTAGAAGTTACTTTTCATCGAAAGAAAAATGATTTCATTCATGTAGTTACTTTTTCTTTGATTTTGGTTGAGTCATACACACATCATTAGTTTCACTCCCATACCCTTGACTTAAAAAGAACAACCTTTAAAATCAAGCACTAATTAAAATATACTAGAACTTTTTTATATTGTCGATTTAGACACACCAACAAGTTTTAGGATATTTAGGGCCTTGGATTAGGCGAGAGGAAAGTAAACTCTCCAAGGTCACTCTAAACTATCAAACATAGAAGTCTGAATAGAGAGTGAAAATCCAATAGTGTTAGGGAGACCAAGAAAGCTCCAGATCTGGGAGTTAAGCACGAGGGTTTTTGAAGATAAGGAAGAGAGATACCCCGTCTCCTACTTGTCAGATCTTACCTCAATACTGTTCGGCATGGCTTCTGACATGAGTTGGTAACCTTAGTTGCTTATCCTAGGGATCTACATGGGTAGCTGCAGAGGGAAATCTTGTGGCACCTGAGGTCGATGTTGTATCACTCTCAGCAGTACTTCTGGAGGGCACCCTTGCAATGCTCGGGGGCTTGCACCAGCACAAACTGTTTCTTGGAGGTCAGCGTAACTTCCTCTGATACCTTCACTGGTAGGCTTGGGCCGTCATTATCCCAGAATATCTTTGGAAGGCCCCTACTTCACTTTCTTGTATTTTGGTGTTCGATCCTCAGCACCGGAGTGGAAATACTTGGAATTCGCTTGATTGGTTGTATCTTTAGGGACTTTATAGTTGAGTGCTCATTTCTCCTCATATATAGTTGGATTTAGGTATTTTTTGTCTAATCACTTTTGGACTTTGTATTCTGAGTGACTGGTTTACCACTCCACTGATCTTGAAAGGATTTTGGTCATTCTTTCGAAATTTGTGGAGTTTCCTCCTCAAGGGAAAAGGTCTTGATTGTGTGTCTATATTCCTTGAAAAGTCATTTGTACGTTCTTGTAAGGGAAGGGTCTATGAATTAGTTATACATGGCCCATATTCTTGTGGAAACCAACCAAGGTACCCTCCCAAAAGGCGATCCTTGTGCTTTTCCTTCTTTGGAAACATTGGTACTCCCTTGATGGCCACTTTGAATATTCCTGGAATGGATGTTGGACTACTAGTTTGTCTGTTGTCCACTCTGAATATTCCAAATGCTCTTGAAGCTTCTCATATGAATGTTTTATTTCAAGGGCATCACACTGAAGTTAATCGTTCATCTTCTTTCAAAGAGAAATCTGGGATTCCTCTTTCTCCTCCTTCTTGTAATAAGAAATCTAAAGAGAGGATAAAGAGGAAGACAAAGAACAAGAATAATTCTATCCATTCATCATCAACCTCTGCTAGTCATGTTGAATATGAGCCTTTAGCCACTACAAGTCATGATGGGGGCATAAGTCTAGTCACTCCAAGTTATACTAGCACTTCATCATCAACCTATGCTAGTCATGTGTAAGATGAGCCTTTAGCTGTTGTAAGTTGTGCTGGGGGCACATGTTTAGTCACTGCAAGTCATACTAGCACTTCATCGCCAACCTTTTTGTTACAGGGAAAAGTGTCAATTTAGAATTGCTCTATCCCACTAAGGTGTGACAGCTGCCTTAGAAACAAATAGAGAAAAACTACTTTTGTTTTTCCTTCATGAATTATAGATAGAGAGGAATAGAAAGACCAACCTCTGTCTTGCGCTAATCCTTCAATTCGATCCCTCTCTTCTTTGATAGTCCTCAACTACCTGCTCCCTTGCACGCCCAGTTTCACAAAGTACCTGTAAGATCACAGAAGCATAGCACTATACAAAGACATGGATCTATAATCATAAAAAATATAGGATCAGATGTAAATTGACCATACAAATGTAACAAACATCAATGATACAAAAGTATGGAGGAAAACTCAAATAGTTTTTATTGATAAACAAGAAAACAACCAGGAGGAGTTACAACTAGTTGTTCCGACCCAGCATCAACCTCCCAGCAAAGAAGACCCTCTTCACCTCAAACAAAGCTTAGATCACCCAACAATCTGATGTTTGTCTCAGAAAACCAACAACAATTCCTTACAATATGCAAAATTCCAGCCTCTGGATCTCTGGGATGAGGGATCCATATATAGATATCTGTAAGGGGGATGAGTCAGCTTGTGATTTGATTAGTGTCTTCTCTCTGATAGTTCTTACTTCCACTTGGAGACTGAGGGCCTATTACTCATCCTTGGTCGAATTTAGTGAGGCAAGTGTCATAGGAGAAGATTCTGGAAGCTTCCATTGCCTCTCCACCTCGCGGAATGACACTGCCATTTGTCATTTCTCACCCATCGCACCCCACAGAAGGGAATTTTGAAATTCAACGCACCCTCACAGTGTATTTGGGTGAGATGCAACACGCCTAGCCAGTGGAGCAGCTGCAATGATCCTGTTTTGACCAATTCTGAGCAGTTTCTCATGGAGAACTTCTGGGAGAAGCTGTAATCTATTGACCTTGTTCCTTTAGGGGTTAGAACAAAACTTTTAGGGACTTAGGAGCCCTTGGTTTATGGAAATTTCATGCTTGGGGTTGTAGGGCCAAAAAATCTCTATAGTAGTTGCCCCCTAAAGTATGAGGCCGCTAATCTTTTGGTGTCGGGTGAAATGATTTATTATGAGGATCCGAAGTTCTTTCAATGCTGGGAGGAGACCTGTAATAAGATACAATATAGTACATTATCTTCATACTGTTTTCATGATCTAGCTGAGGCGGGCATTCCCATGCTCAGCTTTATAAATTCATTTTCACGTACATAGGACAGACAATCGTTTGAGTGTAGACTGATGATTCCGGTAGAGCCATCATCCTTTTGATAGGATGATTATCTGTGCTACAATGATGTACATTTAATGTCTTTATTTCCCTGAATATATATCACAGCCTGGATGGACGAAACTAGATCCGGGGTCTTCAATATCGTCTGATCTTCACTCAAAGTACAAGTTGATCCATGTGAGAAATGTTCTGAAGTCGAACATGGAAAGACATCGCTTGATTACCAGTCAATAATGTAAACTGTTAACAAGCGCGAGAGGAATCATCGATAATGATAATGACCCTCAAGGTATTGCAGTACAATTCACATGGTGTGAATAAAGGACTTGGCGTCGAACACCACGCAAAATCTTTCGGTCGAAGGCCATTTATGTAAACCCGTCACCGGAAGTGAGAAACTTGCCATTGAGGCATGCAAGCTTCAAAGTACTGAATGGGGTGTTCCTAGATCAACTTCTTGGATAATCAGCCGATGTCGACAAGAAGTGACATGTCACAGGAGGGCCTTAATGAATCCCAAATAAATGACATGGAATGGAGCAAATGATTTTAATGGAGGTGAAAACGATCTGGTGATATAAGGTTCAGGGTGGCGGTCATGAAAGAATGGAGTATAATGTATGGTAGTGGGTGAGACACAGGTGAATTCTCTTAATGACTTCTCTTGAACATATCGGTGACACTGATGTGATGGATTGGTAGCATTAACCCCAAATGTGGATGGTATGGCGTGACCATGGTGATGTGACCGGTGAATGAAACAACCCAACCCGACTTGGACACGGAGCGGAAGTGTCATGTTCAAGAGCGACTTGTTGTTGGCATTATGATTCTCGTATGGCTTTATGATACATATGTTGTATTTGACGGCAACCCACTCATCTCAGATGATAAATTATAGTGCAGAAAAGTTCACGCACTTATATGTAGAGAAAAGCTTATTCTATGTAGAGAAAAGTTCACGCACTTTTATGCAGAGAAAAGTTTATTTCATGTAGAGAAAATTTTATTTCATGTAGAGAAAAAGTTCATGCACTTTCATGTTGGAGAACTTACCTTTGGTCCATGGTAGTTAGTCCTTGGTATTTGAACCTATGGTTTTGGACCATGGTACCTCGTCAAAAGTGTGTATATGTTGGAGAACTTACCTTTGGTCCATGGTGGTTAGTCCTTGGTATTATTGAGCCCCATGTTTTTGGGCCACTTGTATTGGTTATCTATGGTATTGATCCATGATTTTAGGAAGAAGCCTACCTATATAAAGAAAAGGAGATCACTTGGCTAATTCATTCTTTCAAATCGAATATCTTAAGATCTGAAATATTGGGTTATTGTTTTAAAAGTTTGATCTACGAAAGGGAAGTTGAAAGCGAATCTGTGAAGGGTGATCTCTCGAGCGCTGCAGCTGTGGAAGTGCGGAGGCGCCACAGAAGGCATAGTGCGGAGGTGCCACAGAAGGCGCAGTGCAGAGACGCCACAGAGGCGCCACAGAAGGCGCAGTGCGGAGATGCCACAGAAGGCGCAGTGCGGAGGCGCCACAGAAGGCGCAGTGCGGAGACGCCACAGAGGCGCCATAGAAGGCGCAGTGCGGAGGCACCACAGAAGGCACAGTGTGGAGGCGCCACAAAAGGCGCAGTGCGGAGACACCACAGAGGCGCCACAGAAGGCGCAGTGCGGAGGTGCCACAGAAGGCGCAGTGCGAAGGTGCCACAGAAGACACAGTGCGGAGACGCCACAGAGGCACCACAGAAGGCGCAGTGCAGAGGGACCACAAAAGGCGCAGTGCGGAGGCGCCACAGAAGGCACAGGTACGGTGGTCGCGGTGCCACAGAAGGCGCAGGTGCGGTGGTCGTGGCGCCACAGAAGGCGCAGGTCCGGAGGTAGTACAGATATCCGCAGATCTATACCAGTGAAGTTGCGATCCCTGCTTAAAATTTGTTTTAACTGCCTTTGACTATTCTGCAGGGTTTTGGGTGCATAACTGATGTTTGGTTACTGGTATTGAGTTCAGATAACAACATGATTAATGACTTATCTTTATGTACTAGATCTGGTTGATAACTCTCATAATATCATTGTATATGTATGGATCTGGTGATTGGGTGATTCAGAAGGTTGTTTGATTATGAGCTTCAATGTTGTTGTTGGATCCAGTTTGGAAATTTATGAAATGTGGTCCTTGAAAGAAAAGAAGTAGGGGGTTGTAGCTCCCTTCCAGGAGAGACTGGAAAACGAGAGAGAGTTGTAGCTCTCTGTAGGTTGCAGCCTGCGTACTGGTAAAGGACTGCACCAGTACAAAATCATTGTAATAGGAGTTTCTAATTTGAAAGAAGATAGAGACATATTGCAGCGGTGGTTTTCACCCACATTGGGTTTCCACCTTATATCTGGTGTTCTTTGGTGTGACTATCTGTTTTTCTTGTTCATGCTCATTATTTTATGGTACTGATATGTAAAAATAATTCAAAGTGTAAATAAGGAAGATTTGTTAAAAGAACTTGATAATACTGATTCACCCCCCCCCCCTCTCAGTATTATTTTCAACAATTGGTATCAGAGCAGGTCCTTCAGAGAAGCTTGATCGCTTGAAGGTAGATCATTCATCATGATCAACTACGAGAGAGAAGCATCAATCAGGCCACCAATTTTTGATGGGACGAACTTCAATTATTGGAAGGTAAGAGTTACTGCCTATCTTCAATCTCTTGGTACAGAAGTTTGGGATATCATAGATACAGGCTACGCTTTTCCTTCAGCTACTCCTACAGATGTGGCCGAAAAGAAGAAATATGAAACAAATGCTAAAGCAGTCAATACTTTGCTGGGATGCTTATCTCAAATAGAATTCGTAAAGGTTATGCAATATAAATCCGCAAAAGAAATATGGGACAAGATTGTCTTGAGCTACTAAGGAGATGAACAGGTAAAGCGTGCTAAACTTCAGACCCTCAGGATTCAGTATGAGAATCTCAAGATGTATAATGATGAAAGTGTGGCTAACTATTTTCTTCGGGTACATGAGATTGTTAATTGTATGAAAAATTTGGGTGAAGAAATAAAAGAGGCTATTGTGGTTGAAAGAGTTTTAAGATCATTGTCCCCCAAGTTTGAATCTAAAGTATCTGCAATAGAAGAAAAGGAAAATCTACGAATTCTTACTATGTCTCAGCTTCACAGAATTCTAACTGCTTATGAAATGAGAAAGGGAGGTCCTTCAGACAGAAGAGAAGTTGCTTTCAAGGCTTCAGGCAAAGGAGATTATTATGAAGCAAGTCACGTCCCAGAAGAAGAAGAAGAAGAATCAAATTTTGTCAGAAATCTTCAAAGGGGTTCTGGAAGGTTCAGAGGTAAGTTACCTTTTAAATGCTTTGCTTTTGGAAGAGTAGGTCATTATGCTGCAAAATGTCCTTATAAGGATAAAGGAAAGGAACCTGCTAGATGGAACAAGAAACAGAGTGCAAATAAGAAAAGCTACTACACTCATGAAGATAGTGATGGTCTATCAAACAATGATGAAGATGAATGAGGTAATGAATATAAATTGTTAATGGAATTTGAAGATGATGATTATATGGATGCTATAGATGTGGATAACCTTTATGAAGAAATTACTAGACTCAAGAGATGTATAGAAGAAAAGAATATGATCATTTATACTCTACAATTTCAAATTGATGAAAAGGAAAAACATCTTGAAAAATTAGAAGGTGAAATTGTTGGTCTTAGAAAAGAGATTGAGAAAACAAAAGCTATTAATCTTAAGTTTGTCAAAGGATCTGAAACTTTGGATGAGATTATCAATGTGCAGCGGTCTCCACTAAACAAGACAGGTCTGGGCTATAATGGAGAAACTTCTCAAGAATCCACCTCAAAAAGTTATCTTGATGCAGCAAGAAGAAATGAGCAAAAGCACAATGAAGACCATCAGGTAAAGCAGGGACGAATTGCAAACAGAGACTATCAGGGGCAATCCGTCTTAAGGGTGAACAAAAGATACAACCAGCCACAGGTAAAATCTTCTCAATTTGGTTCAAGAATGGATGACAATAGAAATTACAATCATTTGGCTGGTAGATTTGATAACCGCAGGAGTTTCTTCAATGGACAATGCTTTTCTTGCCATAACTTTGGCCACAAAGCAGCTCAATGTGTTGCATATAAAACGATCATGATGAGAGAAGCTCAAAAACAAATAAGTATGACCGGGATTACAAAAAGGACCTATAACAACTTTTCGGTTCTTGAAAATGAAGTTAAATGTTCTATTTGCAATAACTTTGGTCATGAAGATTCTGAATGCAGGAGCAGGTTTCAGCAGAAAAAGGAACAAGCCACAAGCACCAAAACATGGAGAATAAAGGAACCACAAACAAAAAGATGTGGGATAGCATTTTATGCAGAGGGACAGGAAAATCTATGGTACATTGACAGTGGATGTTCGAAGCATATGACAGGTGATAAAGAAAAACTGGAGTCATATTCTGCTCTAGAAAAATGAAAGAAAGTTTCTTTTGGAAATGATACTCCTGCAACTATAAAAGGAAAAGGCATTGCTCAGTTAAAAGAAAAGGTCAAGGCTGGAAATGTTTTGTATGTAGATGGATTGAAGCATAATCTTCTAAGTGTCAGCCAGATGTGTGATCAAATAACCGAGGTGATATTCAAATCAAATGGATGTCTTGTTCGTGATCTTGATACAGGTAAAACAGTGATCAAAGGTAAGAGAACTCCAAATAATCTGTACATATTTGAAGAAGGACAACAACAATGCTATCTGAGCAAGGATGATGAGCAATGGTTATGGCATCAGAGATTGGGGCATCTAAGCTTTTCACAAATAAGGAAAGCATGCAAATATCAGGCAGTTCGCGATCTTCCAGATATCAAAATTCCTGACAACACCATATGCAAATCATGTCAGTTTGGAAAACAAACCAGAACTAGCTTTCCAGAGAAGGAAGGATCGGCTAGCATGCCTCTTGAGCTAGCACATACAGATACATGTGGTCCATTCAGGAAAAGAACACCTCGAGGAGAAGAATACTTGATATTATTCATTGATGATTTCTCCAGGTTTGTCTGGTTAGGACTTATGAAGCACAAAGATGAAGCATTCGAAAAATTCAAATCTTTCAAAGCCTTGGTTGAAAATGAATCAGGTCACAAAATTAAGTGCCTCAGATCCGACAGAGGTGGGGAGTTTACCTCAAATGAATTTTTCGATTTCTGTGAAGAACATGGGATAAGAAGAGAATTCTCTACAGCTAGAACTCCTCAGCAAAATGGAGTTGTGGAAAGAATGAACAGAACAATCCAACAAATGGCTCGTGCTATGCTTGATGAGTCAGGAACTCCCGCAACTTTTTGGGGTGAAGCTGCACATGCTGCGGTTGTTATTCTCAACAAGACAAATGTTCAGGTGAACAGCACTCAAACTCCTCATGAGCTCTGGAGTGGTAAGACTCCTTCGGTAAAGCACTTCAAAATCTTTGGGAGAAAATGCTATATCAAGAATACTGATGAGCAGCTTGGAAAACTTGAACCTAGAGCAGATGAAGGCATTCTTCTTGGTTACTCTCCACATATCAAAGCATACAAATTCTACAATAAAAGACTTGGCAGAATTGTTGACAGCATTGATGTAGTGGTTGATGAGAAGGGATACATTCCTAGGCAAGTACATCATGAAGACATCGAAGAAGATGAAGGCTACCCTCAACGACAGAATGATGAAGAAGAAGAACCTCAAGAAGAACTAGAGGAGTAGACAAGAATAGAAGAAAAGACTCCATCTAGATATGTTCAAAAGAATCATCCAAAATCTTAGATTATGGGGCAGAAAGAAGCAGGTGTACAAACAAGAAGAACAATTGCAGAAGCTTCAAGCTATTTGGCACTACTCTCCTCTACTGAATCACAAAATGTGAAAGAGACATGCGAAGATGAATGTTGGGTGAAAGAAATGGATGAAGAACTTGAGAAAATCGAAAAGAACAACACTTGGGCACTGGTTCCTAGACCAAAGGATAAGAATGTTATCGGAACAAAATGGGTCTTCGAAAATAAATTGAATGAAAATGGAGAAGTAATTAGAAACAAGGCCAGACTTGTTTGTAAAGGGTATGCGCAGCAAGAAGGAATAGACTTTGAAGAAACCTTTGCTCCTGTTGCAAGACTTGAGGCCATCCGAATGTTCCTTGCTCTCTCAAGTTTTCAAAACTTCAAAGTATTTCAAATGGACATGAAATCAGCCTTTCTGAATGGAGACTTGGAAGAAGAAGTATATATTGAGCAGCCAGATGGGTTCATTCTTGGAAATGATCCAAATCTTGTATGCAGATTTAAAAAGGCTCTCTATGGTCTCAAACAAGCTCCAAGGGCTTGGTACTACCATTTGGACAAATATCTTCATCAACAAGGTTTTTCAAAAGGATCAGCAGATAGCAATCTTTATATAAAAGTTGAAAATGACAAATTGCTAATACTTGTTGTGTATGAGATGACATTATTTTTGGCAGCAATGAAGAAGCTATGAGTCAAAGCTTTGCCTTGGTCATGCAGAAAGAATTTGAAATGTCCTTGCTGGGAGAACTGACATATTTCCTTGGTTTGCAAATCCAACAAAAAGAAGGAGGAATCTTTTTATCTCAAACCAAGTATCTCAAACAGATTTTGAAAAAATATGGCATGGAAGATGCAAAACCAGTATGTACACCCATGGTCACAGGATGTAGCCTTAGTGCAAATGATGAATCTATAGCAGTACATCAACCAACCTACAGATCTATGATTGGAAGTTTACTTTATTTGACAGGTACCCGACCGGACATCATGCATGCAGTTGGAATAGTTGGAAGATTTCAGGCAAATCCGAAGGAGACTCATCTTCAGGCAGTGAAGAGAATTTTCAAATATCTTCAAGGGACTCAAAATTATGGCTTATGGTATCCCAGAGATACAGATCTCACACTTCATGCTTATACAGATGCAGATTGGGCCGGAAGCGTGGATGACAGGAAAAGCACAAGTGGTGGTGCGTTCTTTATGGGTTCCTGACTGGTATCTTGGTTCAGCAAGAAACAGAGTTCGATTGCCTTGTCTACAACTGAAGCAGAATATGTTGCTGCTGCATCTTGTTGCACTCAACTCCTTTGGATGATGCATACTTTGCAGGATTTTCAAATCACTTGTACACCACCTATCCCCATCTTATGTGATAACACAAGTGCAATCAGCATCTCAAAGAATCCTGTCATGCATTCAAAAACCAAGCACATACCAATCAAGTATCATTTTCTTTGGGAACAAGTGCTTGAACAGAAGGTCAAGTTGGAGTATGTTCCTTCTAAGGAACAAGTTGCTGATATACTCACCAAACCATTGCCCAGGGACACTTTTGAATACCTCAGGCAAAAGCTGGGGGTTGTTGATGCATCATCTTATTGTTGAAACTCTTCTAATTGTATACATGTGCTGGGTGGTTGATTGGTTGAAAATTGATGGCACAGGTTTAGGGGGAGCATATAATGCATTGTTGTCATTATGGAGGATGTACAGAAGCAGATCATGGAAATAGCTGCAATATGTCTCTATCTCTTTCATGGTGGATTATGGTTCTTCGTTGCAGATTTGGTTCATATTCAGGGGGAGCATGTTCTTAGGGGGAGCATAACCCTTTGCCCTTGATGTCAAAGGGGGAGAATGACGCTGAAGTTTTGAGGTTGCCATCAAGTCCAAAGGGGGATATTGTTGGCATTATGATTCTGGTATGGCTTTATGATACATATGTTGTACTTGATGGCAACCCACTCATCTCAGATGATAAATTATAGTGAAGAAAAGTTCACGCACTTATATGCAGAGAAAAGCTTATTCTATGTAGAGAAACGTTCACGCACTTTTATGCAGAGAAACGTTTATTTCATGTAGAGAAAAGTTTATTTCATGTAGAGAAAAAGTTCACGCACTTTCATGTTGGAGAACTTACCTTTGGTCCATGGTAGTTAGTCCTTGGTATTTGAACCTATGGTTTTGGACCATGGTACCTCATCAAAAGTGTGTGGAACTTACCTTAGGTCCATGGTGGTTAGTCCTTGGTATTATTGAGCCCCACATTTTTGGGCCCCTTGTATTGGTTATCTATGGTATTGATCCATGATTTTAGGAAGAAGCTTGCCTATATAAAGCAAAGGAGATCACTTGGCTAATTCATTCTTGCAAATCGAATATCTTAAGATCTGAAATATTGGGTTATTGTTTTAAAAGTTTGATCTATGAAAGGGAAGTTGAAAGCGAATCTGTGAAGGGTGATCTCTCGAGCGCTGCAGCTGCAGAAGTGCGGAGGCGCCACAGAAGGCGCAGTGCAGAGGCGCCACAGAAGGCGCAGTGTGGAGACGCCACAGAAGGCGCAGTACGGAGACGCCACAGAAGGCGCAGTGTGGAGGTGCCACAGAAGGCACAGTGCGGAGACGCCACAGAGGCGCCACAGAAGGCGCAGTGCGGAGGCGCCACAGAAGGCGCAGTGTGGAGGCGCCACAGAAGGCACAGTGCGGAGGCGCCACAGAAGGCGCAGTGCAGAGGTGCCACAGAAGACGCAGTGCGGAGACGCCACAGAGGCGCCATAGAAGGCGCAGTGCGGAGGCGCCATAGAAGGCGCAGTGCGGAGGCGCCACAGAAGGCGCAGTGTGGAGGCACCACAGAAGGCGCAGGTGCGGAGGTAGTACAAATATCCACAGATCTATACCAGTGAAGTTGTGATCCCTGCTTAAAATTTGTTTTAACTGCCTTTGACTCTTCTGCAGGGTTTTGGGTGCATAACTGATGTTTGGTTACTGGTATTGAGTTCAGATAACAGCATGATTAATGACTTATCTTTATGTACTAGATCTGGTTGATAACTCTCATAATATCATTGTATATGTATGGATCTGGTGATTGGGTGATTCAGAAGGTTGTTTGATTATGAGCTTCAATGTTGTTGTTGGATCCAGTTTGGAAATTTATGAAAAGTGGTCCTTGAAAGAAAAGAAGTAGGGGGTTGTAGCTCCCTTCCAGGAGAGACTGGAAAACGAGAGAGAGTTGTAGCTCTCTGCAGGTTGCAGCCTGCATACTGGTAAAGGACTGCACCAGTACAAAATCATTGTAACAGGAGTTTCTAATTTGAAAGAAGATAGAGACATATTGCAGCAGGTGGTTTTCACCCACATTGGGTTTCCACCTTATATCTGGTGTTCTTTGGTGTGACTATCTGTTTTTCTTGTTCATGCTCATTATTTTATGGTACTGATATGCAAAAATAATTCAAAGTGTAAATAAGGAAGATTTGTTAAAAGAACTTGATAATACTGATTCACCCCCCCATCTTAGTATTATTTTCAACACTTGCTACCAACAAAGTTTCTTTGAGTTTTCTTCCCAATTTTCCCCAGTCATTTCTGACCAGTACCTCTTTATTTTTGTCAAGCTTGAGAAGGATAACATATGCTTGTTCTATAATTTTCCCTTGGGGAAAACCCATCGCTATGCTTTAACGAGCCTAGCGATAGTGAAACTCGTTCTCCTCTATAGACAAGTTTGTCGCTATTAATCTTTTTAACAAGTTTAACAACAAAGATAACTCGGTCCTTTTCAATTTTAGAGAGTCTGAAAAGGAACGTAAAGGTAAATCCAAAATTCCTTTTTCTTCATCTAATCCCTTAAGTCCGAAAAAGTATAAAACAATACAGAAGGGATGGATTTTTGATACTTTTAACGAGCCGAACAAAACAAGCGCTTGATCTTTCTATGTAATAATCCGTCAAGTCCAAAAAGATTAAAATCTAGAGAAGGGATAGCACTTCCTTTCCCTTTAACGAGCTGGAGAGGCCAACAGCTCGGAAATATTTTCATTTTTTACGATTGAGTTGAAAAGAGCTTAAAGGAGACTCGTCTTTTGAGGAACGAGTGATAAAACGGGTAGCAGCTGATTCCAGGTAAGGTTTGGAATTTTCCAGTCACGGCAGTGTCACAAGGATGGCTAGTGAAATCACTCTTCGCGGCTGTTCCTCAAAATGGGTGAACAATCAAATGGAGGTGAATGATCGGCCAATGAAAAAGTGGAGGTGACAGTGCAAACACGACCAAGGCTTTAACGGCTGAAGTACTACATTCATGATGGTTATTTACCAGGCAATAGTTCATTTTTTAACGAGCTTAAACGCGGGTGGAAACATTTTCTCATGTCTTATGTTTATTTTTTAACGAGCCTGAACTATGTGCTAAAACTGCTCGATTGAGTGGTCCCTTTTTTATTTTACCATAAATAGCTTTGTTCTTTCAAATATCGTACTGTATTTTCAACTACTTCATCAAACTAGTCATAAATGAACAATATATGCTTGAAAACGAGTTAGAACACTAATATTTTACTTTGAACTACGTAAAAAGTAATGAAAAAGTGTTTTTACCTCTCATTTTACCATTCCATTTGAACTTTGGTTTGTTGGAGCTTTGGAGGTGCTTTTCCCCCTTGATTTTCATCAGCTGATTTTGGGAGATTCTGTGGACAATTCCCGGCACCGTCTGGACCAAGTAGGAGCTAAACCTAAGCTCTTTCATTTCATGGTTTCCATTTTGCATTTTGAGCTTGATTCCTAGTTTTTCTGAGCCCCTGGGGTTTGAAGAACTCATTCTACCTTCAATGCACCCTTTGTGTATTGAAAGGTGCGTTGAATGTTGACCTATCTAAAGGCTATCTGACATTCAACGCACCTAGAACACTGTTGCGGGTGCGTGGGGCGCAGAAAAGGAATTTAATGCAGAATTTTTTATGGAAATTTTCCTTGTTTCTTACCAAAATCTGGATCTAACTCTTCTCTTGTTTGTTTTTCATAGATCTTTGGAGTAAGATGACCATTACATGGCAAGAATGTGAGCATGAAGAAGAGGACATGCTTGCCCTACATGATCCGATTACAGTAAATGCACTGCAGAACTGTGGCTTGCTGAAGTTCTTCCTCATTTCTAGCATGAGACAGCAGATCAACTTACTGCAGTATTTGCTCGATGCTTGGGATCCCACCAACCAGGTTTTCTAGATCAGGGGAAAATCTATCCCCTTGACTATAGTAGACATCTATTTCTTGACTAGCTTGTCGAGGCAGGGTGCCCCCATCTCTTTATCAGGTTCGGCCCGAGGAGGCGACTCTGTGAGAGATTATGGTCGCCAGTACTACAGAGAAGGATCTCAACCGAGTAAAGATGGCAAGATCATCATCCGTGATGTCACTTACAGGTCCCTCAGGACTATTCTGTTTACTTTTGGTAGGATGGCCGGTGGTGCGGCTCTTTATGTAGCCAACCGATCTTACATGTAGTATGCCTTGGAATGCCTCCAACCGAAGGTGTTAAACTGGTGCGACACAGTACTTCTTTTGATGAAAGAACAGTTGACCAAGATAAAGAGCAGGAGGTTGAAGAACTTTGGGTACGGTTCTATTTTGACTGCCTTTGCCTTGGAGAAGATACCACTGATGCAGCCGCAGTATATTGCACTCGATTTACCTTCTCCTACTGAACCACGTATGCAGAGATGGGTTGACTGAACCACGTATGCAGAGATGGGTTGACCATATGTCTAGGCATGCAGGTCAGTCTCAGATTTCATTTTCTAATACCTTCTTCAGGTGGTTTGATCGTCAGGAGATGGTTTATTTCGAGTATCCATATGCGGGTATGGACTTCCGGGGTGATCCAGATTTAGTACTGCCAGATGGCGAATAGTGGGGCGCCATTGGTAAAATCTTTGACCATATTCTTGTTTATCGTTTTTCATTTATAATGTCCTTATGCTTTATTCTATCAAGACTTTAATCAAACTCATGTGCATATGCAAATGTTGGTCTCGTTCGTCCAGTAGTTCGCCTGAGAGTACCAGCTGCTACCACAGCAGGAGAGGCCGTCGGAAGGGCTATCCTTCGTGACCTCGATGTGGCCGAGACTCTTACAACATTACAGGAGTAGGTTGAGGGTCTCACTCTTGGTATTCCAGATGTGAGGACTGACGAGCTACCTTTGAGGTCACAACGGCATACTACTGGTGTGCCAAGACGATGGACTCGTCTCTTACGCATGATCGCACAGGCTGTGACTTTTTATCACGAGCATCATTAGACTAGGGTGCCCCCTAGAATTTTGAGGTTTTTGGTCATTTGACCAATTTTGTCTTGGTTACAGAACATTATGTGTAAACCATAAACAACTATATATATATATATATATATATATATATTTTATTTTTGGAGTTTTATTTTGGTTAAGTTACATGATCCACATGCAAACATTGATAGTATGTTTTCTTTTATAAATGTTGCAAATGTCTATCTAACACATAATTTGCTAATGAGTCAATTAATGTGTTCAAGTTTCTGGAAATGTGTTGATATTGAATAAAATAAAATTGTCTTTCCAAAATCTTAACCCTTAGGAACATGCGATAAATAGCTGGGTTTCGAACGGAATATATACCCGTGAGTTGTAGTATTACGAGTTGTGAGTCTAGCCTGACAATTAGTCGGCGTATACCATGTGTGATGGCATCAGAGAGAAGTTCTATCAACGCGCTATATTCAGCGATGTTATTTGTTGATTGACCAATACATACCCCTCTGAAACTTACTAACTTGCCGCTTGGATCAAAAATAGCCCAGGCTACAGAAGATAGGTTCCACGAACTACGACTCGCTTCGTCGGCATATCCAACACATGACTCCAATAGGTTTGAAATCTACAAAAAATGTAAAAAGTGGATTACTTGACCAAAATAAACACTTCAGCGAAAAAAAAGCATAACAAAAGCATACAGGTTACCATTACGCATAGTAACGCTTGAGGTACAACCCATTACGAGGTTGCGCCAGCGGAATTCCATCATAGTCCATTAACTCGTAGGATCCTTTTGCTAGAACTCGTTTAACAATATAGGGGCCCATCCATAAAGACTTAAATTTACCTGCTCCCAATTTATCAAATTCTTGGTCGTAAAGCAAGACCAAGTCACCTTCTAAGAAGACATGGGGTTTGACATTTTTGTCGAACTGTGCCTTGACTCGTTTCTTATGGGCTTCGTTAGCCAAAGCGGCATCACGACGGGTTTCATCCAATTGGATTAATTCCAAGAAACGAGCTTCTTCTTCTGAAGTTCCGGGGAGGAGATCAATTGCGAGTTTGAGAGACGAGATTTCGCACTGGATTGGTAAGACTGCTTCTAGGCCATATACCATTTGGAAAGGTGTAAACCCGGTTGCATTCCTTACCAATGTTCGGTAAGCCCATAAAGCTGAGTACAGGATTAGGTGCCATATTCTTTTGTGAACTCCAATCATCCTTTGCAGCATGCGATTTAGGACCTTGTTGATTGCTTCAACTTTTCCATTGGCTTGTGGATAATATGGAGTAGAGCTATTGTGAGACAACCCTAGTTTGGCAGCTAATTCGACCATCATGTGATTGCGAAAAATGTGATCCATGATCTCTGACTATAGCATGTGGTACGCCGAATCTGGCAACTACATGATTGAAAAAAAAGAGGGCAGCTGTTTCACCAGTATTATCTAATGTAGGCATCGCCTCGGCCCATTTGGTAAAATAGTCAACTGCGACTATGATATACCCATGCCCCCCGGTCGAGGTGGGGTTACATGTCATGAAATCGATGCCCCACTTGGCAAATGGCCCAACAGCCACTATTGGCTGTAGAGGTGCGGGTGGTCTTCTGGTTTTGCTATCAAAAATTTGACAAGCATGGCAACTTCTGACTATGGTTATGCAATCTTTGAACATTGTTGGCAAGAAGTATCCTGCTCGTAAGATTTTTTGCGCTGTAGCATATCCAGATTGATGCCCCCCACATGCGCCTGAATGACAATCATTCAGGACTTTTTCGGCCTCCTCATGGGTGAGGCACCTTCTCAGAACTGTATCGATACCACGACGGTAAATTGTATCACCGACAATCATGTAGTCTTTTTCTTGGTATCGAATACGTTTTTGTTCGTAGTGGGAGGTGTTTGGCCTGTATTTTTGGGTTTGGAGATAAATTATTATATCTCCATACCACTCGTTGCTTGAAGATACCAGAAACAAACTTTCATCCACAATTGTTTCTTCGGATGTTTCATCGTTGGACGACGATGGGAGATCACATAATAATTCTGCGAAGAATAGAGCTTTCTTCGACTTGGATTTTACAAATTCCAGATCAAACTCTTGTAGGATTGCTATCCATTTTGAATATTTGCCCCCCAGCAACTGTTGCGACAATATATAAGTCATGGGGTTGCAATCTGACAGAATGGTAGTTTTCCGAAAGAGGACATAGTGTTGGAATCTCTGTATTGCTTGAACAGTTGCAAGTGCTAGCTTTTCAACGTAAGAATATTTGCTTTTTGTATCATTTAAATTTTTTCTTAAATAATATATAGGATGTTCAATTCCATCGACTTCTTGAACTAAAACCATTGCAATGGTCGTATCCGCTGCAGCCAGATACAGGTTTAAATATTTTTGATAATCAGGAGCGTACATTAATGATGCTTTCATTAGTGATTCTTTTAAGGCATCAAAGGAAGCTTGCGCAACCTGATCCCAGAAAAAGGGCACTTCCTTTTTCAAAAGACGTGTATAACCTTTAGCGAGTTCGGCGTAATTTGGAATGAACCTCCTCAGAAAGTTTTCTTTCCCTTAGAGTTTCTGAATCTGAAGCAAATTTGAAGGTGGAGGCAAATTTATGATTGCCTGGACCTTACATGGGTCGAGTCAAATCCCGTCCTTCGAGACTACAAAGCCAAGCAAATGACCATAACTGACGCAAAATACACATTTGTGTGGATTGAGTCGTATCTTGTAGTGTCGACAACGTAGAAATATTGCTCTTAAATGCTGCGGGTGATCAGTCCGCTTTCGCGAATGAGCCGGTAGGTCATCGAGGTATGGTTGAACGATGTTTTTGATGTCATGGAAAGCATAGTTCATTGCCCTCTGAAACGTCACCCCTGCGTTCTTCAAACCAAAGGGTAATTTTTGATATGCGAACGTGCCCCACGGACAAATAAATGCAGTCTTTGACTGGTCCTATGGGCGGATATTTATTTGATTATACCCGGAGAATCCATCCATGAATGAAAAGATTTCACATCTGGCGCATTCATCAATTATCTGGTCAATGAAGGGTGTAGGGTAGTTTTCTTTTGGACAAGCCTGATTTACATCCCTATAATCGATGCACACTCTAATTGTTCCTTGTTTTTTCATAACAGGGACAATATTTGATACCTAATCGGTTAGAGGAACCAGGTAGATGAAACCAGCATGGAGAAGTTTTTCAACTTCTGCCTTAATGGCAGCGGCTTTCTTGGGGTGCACCTGCCTTAGCCGTTGTCATACTGGTTTGACATCTAGATACATCTTAATTTCGTGTTCAACGATACTCGAGTCAATGCCTGGCATTTCACTGTATGACCAAGCAAAGATATCTCTGAATTCGCGAAAAAGAGTGTTATATATTTCCAGTTCTGAAGGAGAAAAACATTTGCCAACATAAATATTCTCTACAACATCTGTTTTGGTCGAGATATTTATGGCGATAGTCTCTTCAATATTGGACAAGTTTCGTTCGGAATCCACCGTGTTTACAGTATTTGATAGGAAATCAAAGACTGAAGGATGATAAAGGTCATCTTGAATATCTTCTCCACAATCTGGAAGAAGGGAACGATGGTGGGAATCATTCCATGGTGCCCCTTCAATTACCATTGGTTGGACAATTCCTTCGTCGGTGACATGCACTTGCGACCAAGGATCTGAAGGGGTACCATATTCTTTAGACCTATCTATCCAAACGCTTGATGAGCACTGATTTGGGTTTGCCTCCCACGCTAGGAACATTGATTGCTACAATATTTCCGTTGGGCTTGGGGGAAAAACCATGGCATGATCCATGTCGATATCGTTTTCTGAGATCTTTTTAGAAGATATCATATTGCAGGTTCCTATCAACGCTACTTCCGCCAGGTTGATTGGAGGTGGAAGGGCGAAAGTTCCCATTAGTATAGGATCTTTTAGTAGGCCTACTCCGATATTTTGAAGCGAATGGGGGCTTCCATGGATCATGGGAATGCTTCCTGTAACTTGAGAACCATTGGGGAGGAAGTTTTGTTGATCGACGATTGTAATCCCTCCTTGAAAGGGAAATGCAATCTTCCTAAAATAGGTCGACACAACAGCCGCCATAGCATATATCCATGGTCTCCCTAGTAGGATGTTGTAATCAAGATTTCCATCGATGACTTCAACATCTATTTCTACCATTTTCCCTGCTAGTTCAACTTTCAAGTTACTTAGGATACCATATGGGGTATATGTCCTTCCGTCGAATGCTTTTAATGTCGTCGAAGATCACGACAAGGTTGGAGATCCTAAAGTTTTCCAGCAACTCATCGACATAATGCATGTAGATGCCCCCTCATCAATAATTGTTCGATGAACAGTTTTGTTGAGGGCTTTCACTTGAACAAGGAAAGCTAGTTGAGATGGTAATTGAGGATCGTATCCTTTATGATCAAAGGATACAAGATTGGAATCCTTTGGGTCAATCCCACCAATGGCTGATAACAAAGCCTGCCTTTGGGATGGGAAATTCTGCAATACTTCAAGAGTCGACATAGAGGATGGCGATTGGGCCAAATCTTCCACTATATTATAATGGTGTGCCGCTCTAGCACGGGGATTAAACGTCGACTTGTGTACTACTCCCTTTGGCGGTTTTATTTTCAATTCAGGAATGATGGGTGGCGCAACTTCTGTCGAAGTTGTTGTCGAACTACTAGGTTGATCTTTATCCTTGTTGTTCGACAGCTGTGGATTCCCATAATCTTTGTTCCTTGTCGATATCAAAGCATCATTTAGCTGTTTTGAAACCGAAAAAATTAGCAGTTGAGACGGGGAATCATTTCCACTTTCAACCAGATTTCTTCCTGGATTTGGAAACTGATCAGTTAACGCTGCGGATGTTTTCGAATCCTTGAAGAATTTTTTAACCTCAGCTCTGTGTGGACAACTTGCGGTCCAATGATCTTCATCGCATATGAGGCATGGATTTTTCAGTTTCCTATCTTCAGGAGGGTTTGAAGAAGATTTTTCAGGTGATGGTTCCTCCTGTTTCTTCTTCTTCCCTTTGCCTTTTTTCTTTCTCCCTGGTTGTTTGGTTTCTTTGCCTTTATCTGTTGATACGACATTTACTTCCGAAGCAAGAATTTCATCTTTTTCATTTTGACTTGAAATCTTACGGGCCTTTTTGGATGTAGCCTTTGTTGATTTCGTGTCTGTTGTGCCAATCACGCCATCGCCGGCATGAGAGTCATTGTTCGATTTAGGAGGAGGAGGAATTGAGAATTCCGATCTAGGGGCATCAGGTATTTTATCGTAGAGCGTGCTGGACTCAGTGTAAATCAAGTCTAGATATTGCGCACGAGCGATAACTTTCTCTTCTGTTACGACTCACCCCTTTGCCACATCTTCTGTGATGGAAGGTAGTAATGACTTGATAAACCATTCAGCTAAGAGCTGATCGGGGACATATGTTTTTACCATTCTACGGCGACGTCACCACTCATGTATATGATCAGATATGTGAGTGGCCGTTGTCTGTTTGAAATTGGTAAGAAGTTTTGTTCCCGTTTCGTACCTTATTGGTAATTGAAAATGGGTTAAAAAGGTTGTGGCTAAGGTACTGAAGTTGTCGAACAACGCTCTAGGCAATTCGATGTAGCATTTTGTCGTTGGACCCGTTAACGTCCTCTGAAAGAGGCGAAGTCTTATAGAATCATCATTTAGGGTGTTTGATGAACACCATAGATGAAAGGTCATCACGTGATTCAATGGATCCTCACACGGATTTCCATTAAATTTAGGAATATCTGATGGAAGTTTATGCAGAATTGTCAGCCACCAAGGGGCATAAGTGATTGGATCGTTTGTTAACCAATTTAAATCAGGTAACTCTAAAGTTGTCACAAAGGGTAACTGTTGATTCAGGTTAGGTGAAGCATACCCAGGATAAGATGGGATCACCTGAGTAGTTGGTCTTTGCATACTGGCATAATGCATTTGATCCTGGTATGTTTGCTAAGGTTGGTGGGCATGACCATTGTAAAATGTTTGATTTTGACCGTTTTGAATGTACGAATGTCCACTATTAGCAAAGATTTGTTGCTCAGAACCTTGGTATATTTGTTGGAATTGCGGTTTTTGGTATTGCACCAGCCATGGTTGTGAAGCCATGTGTTGTTGCCCGATACTAATAGTTTGACCAAGATGAGGGGTAATCATACCTATCTCAACCTGTGTCGTTCCACCGGTTGGCGATTGTGGTTGAGTCGCAGGGTCAAGGGGCTGTTGCATTACAACCTGAGAAACCTGAGGTTGGCATACAACAGGCAGCGCTTGAACTTGTGATACTGTCACAATAGCTGGCGTAGTTGGGATATTTGACATAGGTAAGCATTGTTGCATCGAATATACAACTCTTGGTTGTTGAGGTAGTATTGGTACCCAACCGCTTGAGGTAATTCCAGTATAACCTGAATGGTGTTGTGAACTCCCGTATGGATATCCTCCTGGAGGGGATAATGAAAGGGTATATTGCCCCCCATACGATGGTAATCCCGAACTCAAGCGAATTGTTTTCCCTTGGGGACTGGACTGCCCAAATTGACCTCCAAATGGATCAATTTGTTGAGACTCAACATAAGAGTTTCTGGATGTTATTCCGTATGAACAAACAGGAACCAACCATACTGTCGAAATGGCCCCTGAGTGGGCTCCTTCTAGCGGTTGAGAGCTGGTCGGGACAGATGGTATACCGGCGAACATTGTCGGAGTGATAGCAGGGAGTTCTGTCGTCGCTGTGTTAGACGACACAGTTCTAGATGTTGACAGTTGTTAAAACATTTGTAATCTAACCAAAAGATTACCTAGCAATTCTACAGGAGCTTTCGTTGGTGGTAGACTAACTTCTAACGAAGAAGGATACAGAGTGATCTCGACTCCAAATTGCGACAGAGTACTTGTTGAAGGATCTTCTACAATTTCTTCTATGGCAATCAAACCAAGTGGAAGGGGAAGACCATCAAGTCTGTAGAATATTTCTGGTTCCGAAGAAGGTATGTAATCGACATCGACCGATGTTTGAAGAGCAAGACTCTCTGAAACGGTCGAAAATGGAACTGGTTCGGTAACACAAGTGTTTACTCTCAAACTAGGATCAGTATCACTGTCCTTCTGTGGCTGCTGAACTTCTTCTGTAGAGGCAGGGATTCCAAAAATGTTTGGAGTAACCGAGTCTCTGATGTCATTGGAACACTTGTTCTAACTTTAATAGGAGATTTGGAACTGGTTAAACGAGTTCGCTTTGTCTGTACTGGCTTTGATTCCAGAGACAAAGACGGTTGACTCGTAAGCCTCCGCGAACGACGAGGTTTCAATTGACTTTCTTCCACGATTGTGGATTACTCGATCAACTAAAATAAAGGGGAAGTATGTTTCCAAATTAAATGAATTTTAGACGCTTTGACACAACTTGTTTTTTCAGTTTTTAAGATTCGAGAAAAAACAAAAGATGACTTTAGTCCCCTTCGATTCTTAATGAGCCTGAAGTGACAAGTGCTCAGATGGACCTTTTCCGTTAAGGAGTCTGAAAAGGAA
Organism: Pinus tabuliformis; assembly: GCA_031772625.1. Taxonomy (NCBI): domain Eukaryota; kingdom Viridiplantae; phylum Streptophyta; class Pinopsida; order Pinales; family Pinaceae; genus Pinus; species Pinus tabuliformis. The sequence goes on from CM062812.1 coordinate 14,063,796, forward strand.
CGAAAGGGACTGCTCTGGAAATCTAGGTAGAGGAAGTACCAAACCAATCGCAAAACTGCAGAATACTTTTTACGGTACAACAGTCAATCTTCCCGAATGTTGTGTTCAGTGCATTGCGATCGAAAGGGCGGCAAACACAGCTTCCTATGGATAAATGATTAAGCCTATTGGGGTCTCCCAAAATATACTCAATGGTATGTGGGAGCACAAGTCCGTACTGGCACTTATTGTCTCAAAGTGGAGGAATCACCCAACCATTAGTGAGAACAACAGTTACCAGGCTTTACGACACCGGAATACGTCTCTAGCCTAGACTTCTAAATGTTGTGCGTTAAGTTCCAAAGCGTTGTTAGATTCATTGAATTTATTTTAAGTCGATCTTGTTTATGAAGTTTGTCTTTTGAGTTCACTACGAGATGTAGATGTAATTCCTAAAATGCAATCTAAGATGATAAACAAACTTTTTATCTCCTTTATGCAGTGAAAATCCTAGCTACTAGGGAAAAGAAAGACAGAATCTTTTCACAAAGAGCAAAGAGCACACTCTAAATGCACTTTCCTAAATCAAGCCAATCAGACTATCTATATGCAAATGCACATGCATGTATTTGTTTTTCGACTTTCTTAGTTTATGAATGCTAAAATGAAAGTTGATGCAAAAATCTGAATTTCTTTTCAAGCGACAAATATAAACAAGTTTCTTTTCGAAATCAAAAAAATGGAGACGATTACAACACCTTACGATTTTGAAATGAATACTTGTTTTGGACACTAGAAAATTACAAATTCAGATCAAAAGCAATAGTAACAGGATAATCGACCATCAACAGCAATCAAACTCTTTCCTAGGATTGAAATCGACACTTGCGACAGTTTCAAATCAAAGGGCGACAGTAAGATTATGCTACTTTTGCAAAGGAGAATTGTAAACGACTCAACAAACACACAAAAACATCTACAGTTCATTTGTACAAAGGAGGCGGAATAATATTAAGGAAAAGGGGTTTCAAACAGACATATACTGATCATAGGCAGCAAAATTCAGGAATAGAACTGGAAAGAATGAATCACAGAAGCCACAACTACCCAGAGCTAGCCTGATCAGCACACCTGTAACACAGAGAATCTAAAATGCAGCGCAGGTTATCCGCTCGGGAAGTGTGTTGGGAAGGTAAATCCCCTCTACGGATAGAGGCGATCCCTACTAGCCCAATAGGGGTCTAGCAACAATCACACAATGCTGCCACGCATGTTCCTAGTTACAATTAAACAAGAAGTAAGAGCACCTACTTGGATTCCTGCGCTGTCGTTGGACGAAGAGATGTCTCCTTCGCTCCTTTGCTTCGGCTGGTCACAGTCCTCCGCGATCCCCGCGAACGGACACCTGCACACACGAAGAGAAGGCAAACGCAAGCGTAAAATCTAGTAAAAGTAACTATATGCCAGTCAGAAAAGACATAATTCACATTTATCCATTGCATAAACAAACGAGAATGGAACAATAATAGCAGTCATCTATTATTAATCAGAATAGAGAAGAGTACAACCAAATGTTCTGACGTCGATAAACTCCTCAGGAGGGATCAGTCAGCATGTATCTCAAGCATTCACCTTTGAGGATGATTCTCCCAAGACAAACAACTCTCTCTCTCTCACACAAATGTCACAAACAAACTTCCCAAAGCAATCAATCACTTCCACTCCTAACACACCACACCTATAGCAGCAATCTGAGCACTACAAGCTCTGTACAATCCAAGCTAAGTCTAGCTAGTTTCTAACTAGTTTCTAACTAGCTGCTCATGGTAATGGTGGAAGTTTATATAGGAGAAGGAGTCTCCTAAAAAGGTGGAAGGATGAGCTTATCTTCAAGGGGAGTAGTTGCAAAGGGTCGAACAGACATGCCATAAAAGGGAGCCGATATTCACAAAGCTAACAACCAAGCCTGGAGAGATCTGGAAGGCTGGTTGTTTGAACAAATTCGCCCAAACTGGATCAGCGCGGATTATATAGAAACTGCCGCGCTGTCAGCACATAACAATAACTGAACAAGTCATGTCAGCGCGGAAGGACACGCGAAAGCCGCGCTGTGCGTCATCGCGGAAAAGTGATGTTCTTCCGCGATGGCAGCGCACGAAATACACTGTGGGGCGCTGGTCATCGCGGTTATTTTAGGAACAGACGCGCTGATGCACAAAACTTTGGAAAAATGGGTTTTAATCCAGTTCAGGGATCAAACACTTAGTGATTGTGACTTCTTGGACACAGCAGGGCGACTGACAGGAAGGCAGTGATAAATTACTGTGTAACAGATGCCCCCTAAAGCATGAAGACCGAGAGAGTGGGAGGGGTGAAATGCTTTACAACACACGCCGAACTGGAACACCACCAGGAAGTACCGAAAAATCTCTGACAATCACATACATGCAGTCTAGGCATGGGCGCAGCCATCCAAAAGACATGCGAGACTGGTCTATGGTATGGACGCAGCCACCCAGCTAAAGAGACCATAATAATGACAAGGTATGGTCGCAGCCATCCATGAAGACTCAGGTATGGGCGTAGCCATCCATCAATGAGTCATGTAATGATTATCCACAAAATCGCAACCTGGACCACAATGAGCAAGGATCCAGGGTCTTGCGCTCCATATCGACCCGAACAGAGTACAAGTCCACACATGTGAATACAGGGGTTGGAGTCGAACATGCATGAACATCGTCTGATTACCGGCCAATGATGAGAACCGTTAACAGACGCGAGAGGTACCACCAATAATGACAATGGCCCTCAAGGTACTATAGGTACAATCCGTAGCGTGTGAATCAATGAGCTGGTGTCGAACACCCACGGAATCATTCGATCGGAGGCCAATGATGTAAACCTCTCGTCGAACACGAAGAACCTGCCATTGAGGTATGCAGGCTCTAAGGCACCTGAAGGGGGTCTCTAAGTCACCCTCCCGGATAATGAGTTGAAGTCGACAGGAAGGGACCTTGATCGAAGGTGGGCCATAATGCTTCCCACATCATCGACGCGAGACAGAGGAAAAATGATTTGTATGAGATAGCAGATGAGGTTGTATTATTGCAGAGGTCAACTTCTCTTGAACATATCGGCGGCACTATAACGGATTTGGCAGTATTTGACATCAAATGAGCAGAGGTCATGGTGACAGGGCAATGAGCAGATGAGAGGTCAAAACAGGGTAACCCAAATCCACGGAGGCTAATGTGAAATGAGATGAGATATCCCCACCCAGACACAAATGCAGGCTAGTGCCATGTTCAAGAGCGACATACTGCCGACACGACAATTATTACAGTTCCATTTTCCCCACCATTTCTGGCAGGTACCCCGGTTATTTTTGGATGACAAGCTTGACGGGGATAGCATATGCTTGAAGAGTGTCATTTTGACAATGTCCGATGTCATCAAGTGTTTAACGAGCCTGACAAAGGAAAAACTCGGCGTCTTTTCTTGTTTAGAGAGTCTAAAAAGACAGCGGAAAAGGAGACTCCAGGGGGGTCCTTTTTCGTACAGTTGTGTCTCTCGAGCCCGAAAAAGTATAAAACAATGCTCGAAAGAACTGCCCGACCATTACGATCGAGGAGTACTTTTCGTAAGTAGTGCCTTCGACCCGAAAAAGTAAAAAAGCGGTCGGAAGTACGTCGTTTTGGAGCCAATAACGAGTTCGAAACGACAAAAACCCGGCAATCTTTTCATCTTTAAACGGTCAGAAAAGAGCTGAAAGCAGACCTCCATTTTTATTCCCTTTAACGAGTCAAAAGGGAAAAATACTCGGCAATCTTTTCACATTTTACGAGTCAGAAAAGAGCTTAAAGGTGACTCGTCCTAGAGGAACGAGTGGTATAAAAGGTAGCAACTGGTTCCGGCAATGGTGGAACTACTCAAAACATGTAATGGTCAAGAGGCAAGCTAATAGAACCACTCATCGCTGCGGTTCCTCAGGAAAGGAAAAACAACCAAGTGAAAGCATATGATCGGCCAAAGAGATGGTGGCGATGGAATGGAAACAACCAAGGCTCATCTAACAGAATTCAGCGGATAAAAATGGCAATCACGAGATGTAAATCAGGGTATGGGTTCATTTTTACACAAGCTTGAACCGTGGAGAACTTTGCTTGGATTTGGTTTCATGTTTACACAAGCTTGAAACGAAAAACTATGCTTGTTATAAGTTCGCATGCCCCCAGCATAATAATGCAAATCGAGGTACATGCCCCCCAAGCTTCATTGCATTCAACACAGTGGATGAAATGAAGGTTGACTCTCGAGATCTAGGAAAGACTCGACTTGTATTTTACGAGATCTTAATCAAAAGACTCGAAGTGGAAAGGGAGTTGGTTCATTTTTTAATGAGGTTGACACAGAAAAAGAACTATCCTCATAACTCTTGTTTCATTTTTTAACGAGCTTGACACAAGATCAGGAACTATGCTCGACCACCTTGTTTCGTTTTTTAACGAGGTCGCCACCAAATCAAAACTATCCTCGGAACGTCTTGTTTCATTTTTTAGGGAGCTTGACACAAGACAAAGAACCGTGCTCCGACCAACCTAGTTTCATTTTTTAAGGAGCTTGACATAGGAAAGTGAACTATGCTCCACCAGACCTGGTTTCATTTTTTAAGGAGCTTGACACCGGAAAGGAACTATGCTCCATCCAGACCTAATTTCATTTTTTAGGGAGCTTGACATAGGAAAGTGAACTATGCTCCGACTAGACTTCATCATAATGAACGGGAAGTGGAGGCCCCCAAGAAAGTGGCTCCGGAGGGAAGGCCGACATCTTGGAAATCAGGACCTAATGCCCCCAAGACACGATGCACGATGGTGTCATCACTAGGTACGGGCACGGGTAGGTGGCCACGTAGTTGATTTGCGGCGAGGCAGATGCAACTTGTGGATGAAAGCCAGGAGGGAAGGACGAGTGCGCCGGAGGGGCTGGTGGACGAACGAACGATAATTGATCGAACGTCATGATTCTTCCATCGTGTGGAAAACAAACCACACGGAAAAGCGAAGAAACAAGGGCTCCCATGGCATACACATAATCACGACCAAGGAGAAGACTGAAGTCTAAAGAACCTTGGGTAACTGAGACGTCTATATAGACAGTCTTACCTCCCAAAGTAATAGGAAACTTTGGAAGGATCCCTAATGGCTGACTCGTTCCTCCGTCAAACGTGGTGAGATGCGGTGCGACAGGTACAAGCGATGGGGAGCCCAAAGCCTGCCAAGTAGTAACGGGCATAAGACTAACCGATGCACCTTCATCCAACACAGTGCCAGGCAGCGCCATATGGGAGGCATAGGCGGTGACCCAGAAAGGCACATGGGACGGAAGGGGAGGGGCAGTCAAACGACTCCAATCAAAGGAGATGACCGAACTACTTGGTGGGGGAACCATATGGTTGCCCCCCTGCTCGGAAAGAACCGAATCTAAATTCTCCGGAGAGGTTTCAGGAGAACCTTTATCAAGCGCAGGAGAATCTGAGGAGACGAGAAGAACATGAGAATTTTCCTCTTCCGAAACAGAGTGCTTGAGAGGAGGTGAACTTGAATCAACACCCTTTCCGACCAACGACGGGTCTGGAACAGGCTGGACATAGCCGGGTTCGGGAAGAGGGGCTGGGACAAGAGAAGAATGTGAATCAATCTCATTGTCGGGAGGCGGATGATCTGCAGTTGAAGAGAGACGTTGATATCCAACGGGGAATTGGGGTGAGGGAGCTGTAAGACTTTCCAAGACACTGGAGGCTTTATCCATGAGCGGACAAAGGTGAAGGGGATGATTGCCTTCACAAAGTTTACAGGGGATTCGAACCTTCCCTTTTCCCTTACCATTCCCGACTGATAAGGTAGCATCGCCATGAGCTTCAGTGGACGATGAGGGGTGGGTCGGATCATGAGACCATACTTCTAGTATCCTGGGGATGCCAGGACAATCGCGAAGAAGATGGTCTTCCTTGCATAGTCGACAAGGAAACTTGACCTTCCGCGGAGGAGCAGAAGATGACCCGACTTCGGGTGTACTGGAGTGGATAGATGGACTTGAGAGGGGGACTGTGTGTGTAAACTCTCCCTTAGGGGACTTCTTCTTCTTGGTCTTCCTCTTCTTCTTCTTAGCCACCTGGTTACTCACATCAAGAATTTCACCAGGCGAAGTACAAGAGGACGACGTAGAAGTAGGCGTCGAAGGGGAGAGATCCACCTTTGGATCAACATGACGTTGTTCAGGTGGAGGGACTGATGGACTAACAGCCGATACGGTAGAGACCAAAGAGGTGGAAAACAACCACACAGGCAACCCGACAGTCAACCCTGGTAGGGACAACGTCGCCATATACGGAGCACCAACATTCCCAAGAGGAGGGAATTGTCCTGGATTCCCATCAGAGGGGGAACCTGGGTTAGTGAATCCCGGAAAAGTTGCCATAGCAAACGAAAACGAAACCTACTCAAGCTAACGCTTCACAAGATCTAACTGGGTAATGTTATCGTGGCCAAATTAATTTTAAGACGCAAGGACCAAACTTGACCTTTTCATATTTCAGGAGTCGAGAAAAGGACAAAGATGACTCCAGTCTCCTTCGAATGTTTAATGAGCACGAAGTGACAAGACGCTCACAGGCACCTTTTCGTTTAGGGAGTCCGAAAAGGATCAAAAGCGACTGCTCTGGAATTCTAGGTAGAGGGTGTGCCAAACTCTTCGCAAAACCACAGAATACTTTTTAGGGTACGGGTGGTCAATCTTCGTGAATGCTGTGTTCACTGCATTGCGAATTGTAGGGCGGCCGACTCGGCTTCCTATGGATAAAGGATAAAAGCCTAGTGGAGTCTCCCTATATACGCGACGGTACGTGGGAGCGCAGTCCGTGTTAGACCACTATCGAGTCACAGAAGGAGGAATCACCCAACCTAATGTGAAACAACAGTGACTATGTTTAAAGACGTCGGAACACGTCTCTAACCTAGACCTCTAGATGTTTGCGTTTAGTTCCAATGCGTTTTTAGATTCATTCGGTTCATTTTATAGTTGATCTTGAGATTAAGTTTCGATTTCAGGTCCTATCGTATGTTCTCTCACAATTACCTAGATGCAAACTACATGCCAAAGAGAATCATTTTGTTCGATGAATTCTAGCTATGGAAGAGTAAAGAGATTTCAATCAAACAAAATGAACACAATCAATCAAACAGCCTAATGCAACTAAAAGCGAGGAAAGGAAACTTTTTCTTTTGAAAATGCAAATCAATGAAACATTGTTTTCCTTTTCAATTCTTAAAGCAAAGCCACTAGTTTGATTTTATTTCAATGACACAAAGCATCTACAATAATTTGGAGGAACTAGAACACCAAGCAAAATGAAATTGCCTAATGAAAGCACACAAAGTTCCCAAAACACTCAACAAAGATTTTCAAATCAACAGGAAAATCAAGCTCTGCACGAGCTATGTGATCTAAGCTCGGCAAGACAAGCAAGGATTGCAAGCAAGGAGGAATCGAAAAAGACCGCTTGGAAGCCGGATCCAAAACACTCTGACAATCACTGAAAAAATGCGAAAAGCGAGTCTAGAACGAGCTGGTCAATCAAGCAAACAGGGATCCTCACGGGAGGCTTGACACACACACGGCCACTAGATGTCCTAGGGTTCAGAGCGTGAAATCAAATAGAGAAAAGCAAACATCCGACGGACCAGAGTCGCAACCAGTCAATTAGAGACCCAAACACAATCCAGTAATCGCAAAAGTAAGGATGAAAACATGAACCAAGCAGCTAGAAGGGAAGTTGTTTACAAACTTAAAACCAAGCAAAACGAAACCCTATGGAGTTGAGCTCCGTAATCAAACAGTTCAAAGTTCAGAGAGTGAAAAACAAGTCATCAGACAAGTGGGGAGAAGAAGGGAAAGTCACAGCAAGAGGTTCAGGAGGTCAAATTGGACAAAAAAGAGTTTTTCAGGCTCAGCGCGGGTAGCCTTCAGCAACTTGGCGCTGACAGGGGGAGGCCTTCAGCAACTTTGCGACGTCAGCGCGGAAAGTGAGGGAAAAAGCGCGCTGCCCTAGGACAAACGAGGTCAGCGCGGATATAAGGCACACAGACGCGATGACCGAAATCGCAAAGAAGAGGGGGCGCGATAGAGGCGAAATACACTGTGGGGCGCTTGTCATCGCGGTTATTTTAGGAACAGACGCGCTGATGCACAAAACTTTGGAAAAATGGGTTTTAATCCAGTTCAGGGATCAAACACTTAGTGATTGTGACTTCTTGGACACAGCAGGGCGACTGACAGGAAGGCAGTGATAAATTACTGTGTAACAAAGTGCGCTGAAATTCAGAATCTATGAACAGTACCTGTGCTGGGCTAGAAATGAGACTCTGTTCGGGTTCCGAGTCACAGTTTGTAGTTCAGTTCTTGGGTTTTGGCCGAGTAAAAAGCAATCAGTAATGCAACAATTAGGGGTAGATCTAAGGAGAATCTAAGATCTATCACAAGGGCAATCAGATAGTTTGTGAACTAGTTGTTTAAATCATAAACAGATCCAGTAGACAGATTGAAGTACCAGTCGTCTACTATGCATTTGTTATGGCAAATGCAGTTCGAATGCTACTTGTAAGTTTATGAAACAAACAACAAAGAATGATAAACAAACAAACTAATTAGCTCCCCAGCGGAGTCGCCATTTTGTTACAGGGAAAAGAGTCTATTTAGCACTTCTCTATCCCACTAAGGTGTGACAGCTGCCTTAGAAACAAACAGAGAAAAACTACTTTTGTTTTTCCTTCATGAATAATAGATAGAGAGGAACAGAAAGACCAACCTCTGTCTTGTGCTAATCCTTCAATTCGATCCCTCTCTTCTTTGATAGTCCTCAACTACCTGCTCCCTTGCACACCCAGATTCACAAAGTACCTGTAAGATCACAGAAGCATAGCACTATACAAAGACATGGATCTATAATCATAAACAATCTAGGATCAGATGTAAATTGACCATACAAATGTAACAAGCATCAATGATACAAAAGTATGGAGGAAAACTCAAATAGTTTTTATTGATAAACAAGAAATGAACCAGGAGGAGTTACAACCAATTGTTTCGACCCAGCATCAACCTCCCAGCAAAGAAGCCCCTCTTCACCTCAAACAAAGCTTAGATCACCAAATAATCTGATGTTTGTCTCAGAAAACCAATAGCAATTCCTTACAATATGTAAAATTCCAGCCTCTAGATCTCTGGGATGAGGGATCCATATATAGATATCTATAAGGGCGATGAGTCAGCTTATGATTTGATTAGTGTCTTCTCTCTGATAGTTCTTACTTCCACTTGGAGACTGAGGGCCTCTTACTCATCCTTGGTCGAATTCAATGAGGCAAGTGTCACAGGAGAAGATTCTGGAAGCTTCCATTGCCTCTACACCTCGTGGAATGACATTGCCATTTGTCATTTCTCGCCCATCGCACCCCACAAAAGGGACTTTTGAAATTCAACGCACCCTCACAGTGTATTTGGGTGAGATGCAATGCACCTAGCCAGTGGAGCAGCTGCAATGATCCTGTTTTGACCAATTCTGAGCAGTTTCTCATGGAGAACTTCTAGGAGAAGCTGTAATCTGTTGACCTTGTTCCTTTAGGGGTTAGAACAACACTTTTAGGGACTTAGGAGCCCTTGGTTTATGGACATTTCATGCTTGGGGTTGTAGGGCCCAAAAATGTCTATAACACTTTGCTAGTCATATTGAAGATGAGCCTTCAACTATTGCAAGTCATGTTGGTAGCACAAGACTAGTCACTGCAAGTCATACTAGCACTTCATCACTAACCTTTGCTAGTCATGTTGAATATGAACCTTCAGCCGCTGCAAGTCATGTTGGGGGCACAATTCTAGTCACTGCAAGTCATACTAGAAAAGAGTCACTAACCTCTGCAAGTCATGTTATGAACTCTCCACAAACCACTGCTAGTCATGTTAGTGGATTGGAGGTTGATAAGAAACTTGGAAGTAGAAGTTTAAAACCTAAGTTCCCTTGTAAAATATGCAAGGGAGACCATCTTACTCATTTATGCCCTGGTATTCCAAATGTACAAAGTATATGGTCCGAGTCTGGAATTGCTTCTACTCCTCGATCAAATATGGTTTCTCATCAATCCCATCAACCATTGGTTGATAATGTGGTAGAGCCAAATCAATCTCTGGCTGATTACACTCCTCTTTTAGGGGGTGAAGTGCCTAACAAAAGAGTCTATTTGATCTCTAGTACAGAGTCTTCTAGTATAGGGGGCATTCTGGTTTCTTCGAATGTTCCCCCTCCAAGTTCGAGGAGTGTTTCCTTTAATTAGGATAGTCTTGTCGAGTCTAATCTTCCTTCCGCTGCACCTTTCCAAATAAAGGTTAGGGTTAATTCCACAAATGTCTATTGATTTATGGTGGATGAAGGATCCTCTACAAGTATTATACCCTCTTTGACTTGGAAAGCTTTGGGTTCCCCAAAGTTGTTGATAGCTTAGAGTCAGTTCTTAGCCTATGATAAAAGACCTGGTGAATCTATGGGTGTTCTTCCTCAATTCCCTATTACATTAGGTGGGAAGACTGTGTTAATCAATATGATGGTGGTTGATATCCCTTTAGACTTTAATATGCTACTTGGGCGTGATTATGTCTATGCTATGAACATTGTGTTGTCTTCACTCTTTCGAGTGATGTGTTTTCCTCATAAAGGGAATATTTTTACTATTGATTAGCTTGCATCTAATAATCACGATCCTAATTTGACCTTACTACAGAATACCCGTTGGTTTGTTCCAAGTGTTCAAGTAGACTCTACCCTGCCACGGGTGAATTATGTGGCATTGAATCCTCAATGTTCAATCGCTTCTGAGAAGGATCCTTTGACTTATTATTCTCCTTCTTGGGACTTGGTCCCGACAGTTGATCGAGAGATTCTTCCTATAGGGACATGGGACCCCTTAATTCCCTCTTTTGATCCTTATAGTTCTCATGATTTCTCAGAACTTGATTTTCCTTCATAGGAGTAACTCTTTGAAGCCATGAGTTTTGACTACCAAAGGAGTTGTTGGCCTATGCCCTACAAGGGGTTTGTCCAGATGAACTGTTATGCGTAAGCCACTAGGTTGCGTGGTTCCTTGTACCATATTGTATATATAAGATACACATTTTCAAGTTTTGTATTTTATAACACAAGATTTTATATGAAGTTTATATGTGGGATGTATTAACTTCTTGTCTAGTGTTCCTATTTATGTATATAGAACTTGGAAGATTTCCCCTTTGGAAATTTTTATGGTTGGTTCGTTCTGATAGGTATTGGTTCTTGAAACTGGCATATATATTAGGTTTTTCTGCCTGCATTGTGCACTTATCAATTTCCTTTCCCATTTTGGCCTTAGGATCGACCCCACCAAGTTATGGTGTAGAAGCTTCTCATTTCTTAGAAGTATCATGACTTGTGTGGTAGAGCCTACCTTATCATGGGTGCCCTAGTTAGTACCTTGTTGTCACTTGGCACACATGCTAATTTTTCATCCCTTTGCTCAGGACTCCTCTTTTGTCTCGCCATGACTTATGCAATGAAGACTCATTCCTCTTTGCTTCTTCGCTTCGTTTTGGCCTTATACCCTAGAGGCTTCTTCACATTGATTTTTACTATTGCATTGCATATTGACTATTTTCACTTTTTGACCTTTAGCCAGCTTCACTTGGACTCGTGTTTAAGACAACCTTTGACCAAGTCGTCTGCAAAATAAAACTTGCAACCCTTTAACTTCTATAACTTGACACACTATGACCCATGGAAGGAATATACCTTTGAGTGTCTTTAACTAGTTTTCACCTCCCTGCATTGAGCATAGGATTGTCCAGATCCTCACATGATCATTTAGAGTTCACTTACTATTGGATTGGGACTGACGGGACTCGAACCCGCAACTTCCGTCTTGACAGGGTGGTACTCTAACCAATTGAGCTACAACCCCAATACAGTACAGTTCACCTACTATTAGATAATATTTATTTCATGATAGGTGCTGATAGGTCATATAGATTATGCGAGTGCTAGGTCTATTAAATATCTTATCCTTCTCTTTTATTCTTTTTCTAGCTTAAAGAAAAAGACAAAGAAATATATATATTCCAAAAAGAGCAGGAATGGGACAACATTTTCATTTATTGTTGGCAGCTAGAGTCAGTTGTGTCGCCCTTGAACAAAGAACTCAAAAGAAAGTCTCTCCTCCATTTGGGAGGGATTTAGTTTGACTTAGGTACACCTTAACCTTGTTATTGAGTCAGTTCTCCTCCGATTGGTTATCTCTTCCAATAATATGGAGAGTTCGTTCGTGCCTTCTGCGTGACGAGCCTATACAGAGTTATCATATGCTGCCACATAGTCATTATTTGAGTCGTGCTTTTGTTCAAGGGAGATAAGCCTGAGTCGGCCTCTCTGCGATGTCTCTTAACCTATTTTTCAGTCGGTCATCCCTGGTTTTCAGTGTATTGTCTATCATCACATCAGTTATATTGGTCCTTTACTCATGCCGATTTGAGAAGGTCTTCATTGACTTCTTGCTGGCGGGTCTTGTCCTTATCGACAATGACATCTTGCTTTGAGGATAGGCCTAGAGCTGCACCCTGGTCGTATTTTCATTATTGATAGGTCAGCTTGTGCTTAGCATTGATCAATATCATGGGTCTTTAACTAAGTAGTTTCCCTCGTGTTTGACGTCAGCTTACATTATCACACATTGGGATTCGTGCAGTACCTTGGTTTCCATTTGACCCTATTGGTGGATACCTTGCCTCTATGTCAGCCTTCATTATTGGTTGGTTCAGAGGGTTTCTGTTGCGCACTAGCTACATCTTGTGTATGACTTAAACATGCTTTGGTTGGGTTACTACATCTTTTTCGTCCGATTCCTTCCACATTATTGTCCTGCGGGTTACACTCACGCTAGATTAATGAATGATGCCTTAATGCCTTCCTTCTAGAGGATCTTTCCCTATCGACTCAAGGTATTGTTAGTTAAAGTAGAAGCAATCATTTGTCCAGTCTGTCTTTGCATCTCAATTTGGTCAATTAGATGTAAAAATTTAACATCAAATTCAAAGGAGGTTTGCTTTTGGTAATGTGCAACAGTCATTCGCTGCACAATATCTTAACACTCAGGTTGTTCCCTATGACTCCCAAGGGAATACGGCTGGGGTAACCACTAACCAATCTTTGGATTACAGCTTCTAGCCAAACTGTAATCAGAGAGGGCTCTCTCTTAATAATTTGTCTCTATTTTGATGGTGTTGTTAGGCTAGCTATTATGCTCAGATTTTGTTTTTTGTTTTGGTTGAAGGGCTTCTTTCAGGGCTTAAGATGTAGTGTTCAGAGAATAGTATATCATTGGGCAATGGAGTCTAGAGTTGTGGAATGCTTTGAAATGCAAGAGTGATGATGTTCAAACTGCAGGGCCTATTGTGTATCTCAAACAAACAAATTTAAACTTAAGTGGTGATGCATGGTCAGCCAACAGAAAGCAATTAAGAATTCTCTATTGAGCTGGTGATGTGAAAGTGAAACATGTTGCACAGGAACAAACTTGATTTCCTGAAACAAAGGTCACTATGAAAGATATATTCTGAAAGTGCAGCAATTAAGAATTACACTTATCAAGATTATAGCTGAAGAAAAACATTCATTAACAACACAGATTGAACTCAGGGTATTGCATGAATAAGTCCTGAAGGTTATTCTTTTTCTTTGTTGTCAAACAGTTATAAATTAGAAACATATATGGATTTTAATAGATCAAAAATACATAACAAAGAGAGTTACAGAAACTTATTGTATTGTGAAATACACAGGAATCCAGCAGTTTTCAACAGACACCAGAACGCATTCAACACTTCAGAAATCTGAGAAATTCCATCACTTTCTTTATTAAACTCTGAAAGGATTACAGCATAAGAACTTCTTCAGGAGAAATCAACAACAACCCCTCAAGCTTATGCGAGGGGAAAATATATACAAAACGTATTACAAAATATCTGAGTGCTAAGTTATCTCAGAATTGAATATCTTCACCAACTTTTCAAGATATTTAGATCAGAAAGTTATTGCATCATTGAATACAAAGTAAATGCATCTTTATGCTTGTCAGAAGATATTTTGGCCTTTGGAGGCCACTGAGTCGGTTGGAGTGATCTGCATAAATGCTGTGAAATGCGCTTTTGGAGCTGCTCTGCTGTAGCTTCTCGGCCTGGACACCTGTAGCTTCCTACTTTTGCTTCGTTCGCTGAAATTTCTGCTGAGTTGGCCCAACTTTAATCTTTAATGCATGATGATTTTATTAAACTATGTTGTGCATGACAATTCATATTTTTATGAACAAAATTTGGTGAATGGCTCATTGTTTACAAAATCATTTGTATTGCCTTGGTCCACCAGTCCTGTGTAGGTAATTGATGCCTGAGGATTGCATCCATAGTCTCCTCCGCCTCTATATACTTATAAAAATTTGGAGCTATTGCAAACAAGTGTTCGATTTCATTCATTATAAAAAATAAACTTTCCACTTTGTTGTAGAGAGTTTGTCGTGTAGCTGGCCCTGTTTCTTCTGAGGTGCTGGGCTTCTCATTGATCTGACTTGTGGAAAATGCATTCACCCTTTTGGCATACTGTTCATGTGTGAATAGTCTCCCTGAGCTGTTCAGTAAGCTAGGAAGCCCTCTGTTTTGTAGCACTTGAAACTTCTCCATGAACCTGTTCACCTCAGTCTGCATGTCTTGGGTTCTTCTCTCTAATGTCTGCACTAGATTTCTCAGAGTAAGAACCCTCTTGATCAATTGAATGGTCTCAGTCCTATTGGGAATTCCCATGGTAGCTAACTGAGTACTTGTCTTATGATTAAGCACATTAATCATTCTGGTGGCAACTTCAGGCATATTGCTCAGGGCATTCCTTGATCTGTGAATCTCAGCCTGTGCCTTTGGAATGAGCTCTAGCTGCTCATGGATGGTTTCAATATACGGCCATTGGTCAGTAATAGACTGGCCAATATTAGCCCACAGCACTGTTCTAAGCTCAGCCACAATTTTATCTAACTTGAGCTCATTTTCCAGCTCTTTGATCTTATCTTTGAGGGCTTTTACTTCCCTACCCTTTTCTGCCACAGCCTGCTTTGATTTGTCATATCTATCATTGACTTTGGCCAATTTCTCCCTGGTCTCATTTAATTCTGTCATTTGAGCTTCCAGGGCTTGAATCTCAGTCCTTAGCTTTTGCATATCCAAGCTTTGGGCTTGTTCTGTTGTTGGTGGTGCTGAAGTAGAAGGTGCTGCTTGATCAGTCTGCTGAGGAGGAGGAGTAGTAATGGGAGCAGTTTCCTCAAGATTAATGATTTGAGGAGGAGGCTGAGAGGTCTGGCCTTCTTCTCTTTGTTTCAAGGTTGCCTGTAATGCTGCCTGTGCAGCCTCTGAGTCTCCCAGCTTTTCTTGTGTCTGGATAAACTGCTTATAGAGAGTCACCAGCAGAGCTGTGGCATCTTTATCATGCCTTTGTTGAGCTACTTCATCTGTTTGAGGGTGAATCGTGGCTGGGAGTTTGATCTTTCTTCTTAGAGCTGCCATATCAGCATCCCTTAATTTCAATATTTCCTGTATTCCCTTGATATCTTTGGGATCATGCCCAATCTCAATAATTATATCCTCTAAGGACCTTATTATGTTGTCCTTTGCCTGGGATGACGCTCTCTCCAACTCTAGTTGAGAGGCTGTATTATTAAGGCTACTTTGTAGCCTGTAGTTGTCCAATGTTTGGTCTGCCAGGGAAGCATAGACCATCTCACCTGTCTGCTTGTGCAATTCAATTTTATCCATTGGGTGAATGTCCTTGGCAAGGACCTCAAGATTGGTCCTTATATAATCTGCATGAGACTGGGGCTGTGCTACAGCTGGTAAGAAATGGCTCATGATCATCTTGCCTTCACTGACATCAAAATCAGACATTAAGCGCTGCTGGTTGGTGGGAGCCATTTTCAACAGATGGTTATATAGCTGTATTTTTATCGGCTCACTCCTCTTCTTAATTTCAATGAATTGTTGCTTAATGCTCAGTTCTCCCTCTCTATGCTGCCTAGAGGAGCTGACTTCTCCTCCTATTGTTCTGTCTTGTTCCTGCTGAAAGGAACTGGCGGATGCTTCTCTGCTTGGTGGGCCCATGCCTAATGACTGCCTTATTGTCATATCCTCCTCAGAAAAATCATTCAATCTTTGCCTTTTTTCTCCCTGATTTATAGAAGATGTTAGGGGAGTCTCTCTATCTCTCTTTCTGCTTACATCCTCCTTTTGTGGAGTTTGGAGGATTGATGCATCAACTGATGTTTCTTGCCTTGGAGGCACAGTTTGTTGTGGCTGTTGCTCAGTGGATTTTGGGGCTTCCACTGTTTGTTCTGGCTGCATAGGCTGTTCCTGCCTTTGTTTTTCCTGTTGTTGCTGTTGTTGTTGTTCTTCTTGCTGCTGCTCCATCTCTTTATCTGTTTGTTCTTGAGTCATAACAGGTAGCTGTTCCTCCTCCACATGCTTTTCTTTGTCTCTGCCGGATGCTTGCTGAGTTTTCATGGCCGCTTGCTGATGTGTTGTTGAAGATGAGGCAGCTTCTCCAAGTTGCCTTTGGTATGAGAAAGAGACCTATCCACAAGTTTCCAAGTCAGCCTCCTTTTGTAGATTTCTAGCTTCATTCTCTTGCATCTGCTCTTTAGTAATTGGCTCTTCTAGAGTGCCTTCTTTCCAGCTCAAGGCATTAGCATACTTCTCAATATGAGGAAACTTCAGATGTGAATATGTGCCTAATTTGTGTTTTATTCTCCTGAGGGAAATAAAGTGATTACGGTCATAGGGTAACCATCTGAAGCTGGTTTGAAATCTGAGGCCCTCTAGGATTCTATCTACCTCCCTCCATCCCTCTTCTCTTTTGTTATATAAGAAAGGACCCAGCTGGCTCCTTACCTTCAGTTGCACCTTCTTGTTTTTACTTTGGAAATGGATGTAGTCAGCATTTCCAAACTGTCTGAAGTATTCTAGGGCAAAGAGCCTCATGGGGACATACCTTGGAAGCCTAAAAGGGTCCAATTCACAGCCATAAATTCTGATTACTATGTGGTGTTGGTAGAAGTACCAATCACCAATGCTGTAGGCTTTAGAGAGGTGGCAGACTCTTTGCATCTCATCAGTTAGCCTTGGAGGAGGTACACCATATAGCAAGGTCATTGCTGGGTAAATGAACAAGTCTATGAACTCACAGTATGTGTATGGTGAGAGAGAAGCACAATGAAAAACTGAAGACCAAAAGACAACTGATCTTGGAATTCCCTGGGCATTTAGTTTCTTGAGGGGAACAGGGAAGCTGTCTGGTTGATAGAACAAGAACAGATGGTAGATGTATGAGGTGAATCTAAACACTCTTTCCCTTGGTAGATTCATTAGCTGCTCATGAATCTTTTCTGCAATATAGGTAGCATAGTCATAGTGTACAGCAGGAGGCATTCCCGGGGAAAATATGGACAGCATTGCCATTATGGTGTCATCAACATCTTCAATTCCTTTATACCCCAGGACATAACTGATCAAGTCCACTAGCATTCTGCCCAATTCATTCAGGTACTCATATCCAATAGGAGGAGTTCTTACAGTTTCAGAACCTGAATCTACAAACAACTGGTTGATCTTGACAATCTGGGCATGTGACAAATTAGTTCCCTTCTTTACTAAATCCAGCATGGACAGGGATGTCAATGGTCTTGCAGTGTGGAAGTGGAGCATCTCATTAATGGTTTCTGGAGTGATGTAGAACAACACTGAACCTGTAGGAGTAAGAACAGCTCTTTGGCAAGGATCATAGCATTCCTGGCACTTGTGGATCAAGTCTGGAAGGGGATTGACTTGAGGGAGGTTGTAAATGGGCAAATTTGAATCCCAAATCCCTAAAATATCAGCCCCACTAAGGTGCTGGGCTTTTATTTGATTGATCATATGAATATTATACTTGGAGCCCATTGGAAACCAATCTAACATTTGATAATCCAGGTCCCCCAGGGGTTTCCAATTTATCTCTTTTTGGGGGGAATTCAGAGGCTGGATCTTTAGAGCTATTGGTGTCTCCATGGCTACTAAGGCTCTTGATTTGTATGTAAACCGGTTCCACTTGAACAGAACGACCCAGAGGAGTGTTTCTTTGCAAGGGAGGTGAAATATAAGAAACAGAAGGCAAATTGAGTAAAACACCAATTGAAATACTGTTTAAAGGACTGATAAAACAGTAGCAGGACTGAGCAAAGTGTCTTCTGTGGTGAATTTGGTCAGTTAAGGTTCCTAGTTCACGACTGCGCGAACTAGCTGTGAATTTCAACTCAATTTGTCAAATGCGGCCCTGCAGGAGTTTAGTGGCTTCACTGGCTGGATATAAGTGCAGGTCACTGTGTGTTTAATGGTGAAAACAGAGTTTTACCGTCTGTTAACAGTTTATTTGCGGAATTATGGATAAAACCAGGCTTATGGGATGATTTTGAAGAATACCTGGTGAATTCGTCGGCAAGAGTTGCGAATGCAGGTGCAATGGAGGCTCTGGCGGTCTCGGAATCGACTTTAGCAGGCTGGTGCTGGTTTGGACGTGAGCAGCATGCAGAAATAGCAGTAGTGTCTTTTTCCAAAAGTGGATAAAACATGAGATTTTAGCCTAAAAATGGATTTTTGGCAATATTGGCGCGTTTTTGGGATGACGTCAGCGTGACGTCATCGGGTGGGGTCGGAGTCGGATGACGTTAGCATGACGTCACCGGGTGATGTGGCAGGTCCTGGTTGGTCCACGGATATGCTGAAGTGGCGGACATGTCAGCGAAGGGACGGACGAATGAGGTGATGCGACGGCGGGGTGGCAGCGACGTGGCTTTGACGTGGGCATGACATGGGACCAGCGAAACCAGGTGGTAAGAGAAACAACGGTAACGGTTTTCTCGGACCGCTTACAATACGGCCCCGGTTTTGTGAGAGGCCGACCCGAGAAGCTGTGAGGGCGACGCATGGCGGAGGCCTGACGTCACCCTCTGACAGTTTCTCGGGTGCTAAATATCGGACCTCGGGCCCAACCCGATATGGATAATAGCCGTCCGATCAATGTTGCCCGATCGGACGGTTGACGGGTTGACGATGTGATCGATCGATACGGACGCGGGCGGGGGATTAAATATTATTTGTTTTGGATTTTGCGCCCGCGGAAAACATTAGGATATGGTGTTTTGTAAAGGTTTTCAATGTATTTTGAAAAATCAAACATATGCGCCGAAACTTTGGATAAGTGCCAAAAGGTGGGTTTTTGGGTTATTTCACAATTTCAAAGGGGGTTATGGGTAGGAGGGTTTTTTTTGCAAGTTTTTTTCGGGGAATTTTGGGTTTTTCAAGGGTTTTATAAGGGAAAAAAGGTTTCTAGGAGTGGGTTTAGCAGGGGGAAAGGGGTTTTCTGTGTTTTTTGAGCAGAGGGAAGGTGAGAGCTTAGGGGAAAGGTTGTTGCTCATAACCGGAGGTTGGAGCAGCCCCAGGACAGGGTTGACCACAGTCCCAGGTGGACTAAAATCTCCCTTCAGACAGACATATTTAGCTATAATGCTAAAAGGAGGATATTTATAGAATGCTTGGGGGTTTATACACCATGGTGTTAATAATACTAGGGAAAGGGGTAACATAGGGGAGTTATATAATAGAGTTAGGGTTAATGTGGATGAAAAGGAGTGGATGAGGGGGAGA
This sequence comes from Pinus tabuliformis, assembly GCA_031772625.1. Lineage (NCBI taxonomy): Eukaryota > Viridiplantae > Streptophyta > Pinopsida > Pinales > Pinaceae > Pinus > Pinus tabuliformis. Next base: position 14,083,623 of record CM062812.1, read on the forward strand.
TACCACTAAGTTTATTTGAAAATAACTTAGCTTAAGGAGTAGATCAAAATGAAAAGAGTTTTTAGACAAGAAATGTGGCTTCTAATAGAACTGAGAACCACAAAGACCACCAATTCTTTCATGAATATCAACTGATGAGGGGATATTAGTAATGAATGGGAAAGGGGATAAGTGGGAAGTTAGACATGCTTCTTTGCTTGCTGCAACCTGATAGAGAAGAAGACTTCTCCATCCATTGACTTTGCTTTGTGAAATAGGTTAACACACCTTCAAATTGAAGGAATGACACTTCTGCAACCCCAACTGCCTACCCATCTACTTGCCTAGCATTTTTTGTTTCTTCTTGGAGGGTGCACTTGGACTTGCAGACCCTTATCTGCCTTTTCTTTTCTTTGGCCTTTTCTTTTGTTTTTCTATCTACTTCTACCCTTATTTCTTCCAAGGTCCCAGATTAAGCTGTTGGGAGCCTTTCTTCTCTACCTAGACTGCTTTGTCTGCCAAGATTAAACAGTTTGGACAGACTTCTTTCTCTATTCTACAACTGAAAATTTAAAACATGGCATGATCCAGATTAGGCTGTTGGACCATCCATCAAAATTTGAGTGCACATCAAGCTATAGGCACAGATTGTATTCTCTTGGAAATATGTGAGCTTTGCATCATCAAAGCAGAGCATATTTGGACCTTTTCAATGCCAATCATGAAATATGAAACCTATTGGTATAGGTAGCTAACAGTGGCTCCACATGGGGATGGTTTTTCATTTGAAAGGCCAAGAACAACAGGTCAGAATGCCTTGGCCCCTTGACTGTCTTTAACAAAATCTTGAAGCTTGTTGCTTTGAAATGCCAAAATTGTGTGCTTCTCTTCTTGGTAGACCTCTGATTCTATTCGCCTTTTGCTGGCAATTTAAGGAAACTTTGAGAAATTGCATCTTTACATGTTGACAGAAAATAATATATACATCTGGATATGTACAAGGGAAAACTCAGGCTGCACTTATGGGTGATATTCAAAATAGTGCTTCAGCATCCTGCCATTCACAGGACCTTCATCCAAATCAGTTTCATTGAGACTTTTAAGGAAATAAGTGTTGTTTCCTTGTACTGCTTGGATAGCAAATGGTCCTCTCCAAAGGGAATCAAATTTTCCATGTTTTCCCTTATCCTCTCTTCTTGAATCCGACTTGAGGACTTTGTCACCAATGTTGAAATCTTCTGCCTTAGTTCTCCTATCAAAAGCCTTCTTTAATTTTTCTTTTAGAACTTGAACTCTACTGAAAACTTGGTCTCTAGTTTGCTGTAAACATATGATTTGATTGATTCTTCTTTGCATATCATTTGGTTCAGCTTGGCTTTCTTGAAGAAGCTTCATAACAGGTATCCCTAGTGATGAAGGAAACTTGGCTTCTAATCCATAAACCAACTCATATGGGCTGGTCCCAATTGATCTCTTGGTTGTTAGTCTATCTGCCCATAGAGCATTGACAAGCTTCTTATGCCAATTCTTTTTGTTCTCTTCTAGTACTTTCTTTATGATGTTTACCAGACTTTTATTTGATGACTCAGCAAGGCCATTACCTTGGGGATAGTATGCAGTAGAATGGCCTAAGGTAATGTGAAATTTGTGGCAGAAGTTCACCATTTTCTTGGATCTGAAAGCAGCAGCATTGTCTGTTATTATTTTTTCAGGGCATCCAAATCTAGCCAATATGTTGTTCTCCAAGAACTGAATGATAGTGGAATCATTTGCTTGTCTGCATGGAACAGCTTCAATCCACTTGGTGAAGTAGTCTCTGGCTGTTAAGATCCATCTATGTTGGCCTGAAGATGAGGGATGAATTTCCCCAATGAAATCCAAGCCCCATTGTTGAAAAGGTCTCTCTGTTGCAATAGGCCTCAAGGGAAGTGGCAGCAACTGTCTCTTTCCCTCAAACACTTGACATTTATGACATGAGGTAGTGAATTTCTTGACATCAGAGAACATGGTGGGCCAGTAGTAACCAGCCCTTAGTATTTTATCCACAGTAGACTTCCAGTACAGGTGTCCACCACAATCACCTGCATGAAATTCCTTTATGATATTGTCAGTTTCATTCTCAACTAGGCAGTTTAGCAATATGCCTTCATGGTTTTTCCACAATAGATTTCCATCCATAACACAGAATTTAGAAGCTTTCATTTTTAAGAACCTACATTTAGTTCTGGACAATCCTGGGGGAGCACACAGGTTTTGCAATACATAACATATATCAGAGTACCAAGGGGATTGTTCAAAGGCTACATTGATCTTTGGAGTCGCCAGCTCTGGTTCACTGTCCAGCTGGTTGATGTCTAAGGCTTGGAAATTTGCTTCTGTCATTAATTTGGCCAAGCCTTGCCCTTTTATTAGTTTTGTAGGTTTTATCTCAATATCAAATTCCAAGATGTTGGCAATCCACTTTCCTCTTCTGCCCTCTAAATTTTCTTGGGTGAGAATGTCTTTGATAATAGGACTTGGCACGTATGCTATAACATGGGAATAAAGGATATAAATCCTAAAGTCTTTAATGGCTTTGACCAAAGCATAAGCTTGCTTTTCCATGATTTGATACTTTAAAGGTGCATCTCTAAGAGCTCTGCTAAAGAAAGCAATTGGCTTCTCATTTCCTTGGTCATATTTTTGCAACAAAACAGCAGCAATAGTATGCTGGGAGGCAAAAGAGAAAATGATAAATTCTCTGTCAAACTGAGGATTGGTCAACACTGGGGTTTGGGTAAGGGCCAGTTTTATACCTTCAAAGGCTTGATTGGCTTCAACAGTCCATTTGACTTTTGAATCTTTCTTTAGCATGTTATTTAATAATCTGATTAGTTCTGCTAAGTTTGGGATAAACCTTCTCAAGAAATTGATTTTTCCCAAGAATCCTTGCAACTCTTTGACATTTCTTGGGTGGGGGATTTGTAGGATAGCCTGTATCCTATCTGGATCAATTCTAATGCCATCTTTAGAAATTATTTGGCCTAATAGTTTACCTTCCTCTAAACCAAACAGGGATTTCTTGGGATTCAAGGAAATTCCATATTTTCTGCATTTTAGGAAGATCTGTCTCAAATGTTTTATATGTTCTTGGTCTGATTTTGAGAAAGGTGTAAGGTCATCTAAGTAAATGACTAAAAAGTCATGAATCTCCTTGGCAAAAGCAATATCCATTGCTCTTTGAAATGTTGCCCCTGCATTTTTCAATCCAAAAGGCATCTTTACATATTTGAAATTTCCCCATGGGGTTGTGAATGATGTTTTGCCTTGATCATCAGGGTGCACCAGGATTTGATTAAAGCCTGAAAATCCATCCAGTAATGAGATCCTTGAGGCCCCTACCACTCTTTGGAGAATGTGATCCATCTTGGGTAAGGGATAGTTGTCTTTGAGGGATACTTGGTTCAGATTTCTTAGGTCCACACACAGCCTTATTTCACCAGTTTTCTTTCTTGTAGGGACTAAGTTGGAGATCCAGTTAGAGAATCTGATTGGTGCTATGATGCCTGCCTTGAACATTTTCTGTACCTCTTGTTCCATTGCTGGGAGGAGCATTGGATTGATTCTCCTCAGTTTTTGTTTAAAGGGCTTTTGATCAGGCTTGAGAGGGATAGTATGCTGGATAACAGAGGTATCATAGGATTTTAGGTCCTCATAACTCCATGCAAAGACATCCTGGAACTCTTTAAAGAGGTCAATGTATTTAGGCTTTTGATCAGGAGGTAAAGATGCAGACAATTTGATTATTTTGGGTTTGTCAATTGTACCTATGTTACATTCTTTAATGGCAGCATTTAAGGGCTGCATTTTTGGTTTTCTGGGAATATCATTTGAATCAAAGATGTCCTCTAGTGGAGTTAGGCCTGTTGGTAGAAAATTTTCTTTCAGCTCTATGATGTCAGTTTCAGCATTGGCCACTTCCTCACAATTGATTGATTGAATTTGCTGAATGCTGTCCTTGTTGAAAATAGTTGGTTTTAGCATTTGCTTTGCCGTTCTAGGTGATATTGGGTGAGTAATCTTTTGAAACTGTATTTGTGATGGACTTGCTCTATCAAGTATTTGTGATTGACTTGCTGTATCAGTGTCAATATTTAATCCTGCAAATTCTTGTTGCAGAGTTAAAAAATGGTTTATTTGCTTGTCATCCTCAAAGACTTGCCAATCATTAACATTGTTTGGAATGGAGGGTCTGTGTTTTACCTCAGCTGTAAAACAATGATGGGGCTCAAAAGGCAGCTTGCAGGTACTTGCAAAGGTAGCTAAACTATGAGCATGCAAATTGTGGGCTCTGGGAATTTTAGTGATTTGAAATTCAGAGAAAAAATTTAATACCTCAGCAACAGCAGACCTATAAGACCTTAGTCTTTTGTCATTAGTGACAAAATTTCCCTTCACTTGTTGGATAACTAAATCTGAATCACCCATGATTGAAACCCTGGCAGCTTGCAAGAACTTTACTAACTTGAGGCCTAGTAAAAGAGCTTCATATTCTGCCATATTATTAGTACATCTGAAGTTTAATCTATAGGCTCTGCCTTCTGCATGACTATTTTCTTTATTGTGTACCCAAACTCCAGCTCCTGCCCCTAACTTGTTGACTGAGCCATCAAATTCAAGGAACCATAGAATATCTTGTTGTGAAGGATATTTAACAATCTGTTCATGGGCTGGCAAAGTAAGTTGAAGTTGTGGTTTTTCATCTGGCTTGTATTTTAGGACAGTCTCATCATTTTATTGGATATTCTTGACAACTAGGGCAGCAGCAGCATCTAGTGTTTGATTGACTGTCGTTTCATGGGTGGTAATTCTTTCATTGAAGTCTTCCTCCTGTATGAGTATCTTGGTTTCAACCTCACCTTTTGAGGGAGTTGTGCTGTCATTGAAGAGAATGTATGAGTCTATGTCTGAATGGACAGCATATATGGGAAAGTTTTGAGGCTTTTCTTCACTGCTGACCATGTATTTCATGAGTGTTTCTCTGTACATTCTTTTTGGTTGCCCAAAAACAGAGATGGTGGCATATGAAATGTCTAATTGTAGGGAACCTTGGAGTTTAGCTCCCCATGATCTTGATAACAACATCCCATACTTAGGTGGAATATCAACAACTACCACATCCATTAGGATTGTCTTGTTTGGGTATTGAAACAGAGACACACATAAATCTTTTATGAGACCCAGACACTTGACTTGGCTGGAGTCAAAGGAAAACAGGTCCTTGTATGGTCTTGTTATGTCTAGATTCAATCTCTCCATGACTGCTTTTGGCATGAGATTGTGAGAGGCACCTGAGTCAAACATTGCATTATGTAATATTTTATCATGAATATGTAAGCTGACATAGAAAGGTAACACCCCTGTGACTACCGTTTTTCCATCCACTTCTGGGCCGAACAGTAATTCTGGGGTGTCATCCAGCACATTGACATCATCTTTGTTGCTAGTGAGTTGAAGGGACTTCTTGATCTGTAGTTTATAGATGTCATGCTTGGCTAGCTCTGAGAGAGGGATTGCTATTTTTAGTTTGCCGATTTCAGTTTCTAGGTCAAAGGGTTTTTCAGATTGGGTCTTGGGGTTATGGATAACAGTCCTTTCCTTGTTCATTAAATCTTCTTCTTGATTTTTATCTTGACTTTGGGACTTGCCTCTTTTACTCATCTCTTGGGGAGTAACATTTAAATTAGGTTGAGAGGGTGAAGTGGCCACAGGCTGTTGTTTTAAGGACAGTGGTTCAGTGATCTCTTCAATAATCACTTCTTCTACAGGTGAATTTGTTTTGTCATTAGGCTCTGTGACTATGACTCTTTCAGGCTGCTGATTATCCTTTATCTTTTCAGGTTGATTTACGTTCACAGTTCTTCTCCTTAGCTTGTATTGTTTATGGACTTCATAGACAGCAGTGTCATAGCCTTGTTTAAAGTCAAAGGATTCACCTGATTTAGTTTGGAACAGCTTGATTTCATCATCGTCATGATCTTCTTGTGTTAAGAAAACTTGACTTTCACCATCTAGACCCATTAAATTAATCTCAGGATCTTCATTGGGCTCTGCTGATGTGGAAGTTTCTGCATAATTTTCTTGGAAAGGGGGTCTGATGTCTTGGTCAGCACTGGCCTTGCCAACATTTGGGTTTTGAGTTCTCCTAAAATTTGGATTCTTAGGAGGGTTGTTTTTTGGTGCTTCCCATGATGATTTTCTCTCAACCGATTCCACTCTATCACCTAATCTCTTCATTCCAGTGAGTATTGCATCCAACTTTTGATCAAAGGCAGAGGGTTCCTCTTTGGAAACAGTCCTCTTTTCCAACCTTGCTCTGTTTCTTTTGGCAATTAGGTTGGATTCCACTGTAACGGCAACCCTTTGAGCCTCTGCAAGGGATTGAGGATCTCTTTCCTTCAACTGATAGGCCATGTCAGGGTCAAAACCATCAGGGAACTTGTACAAAGCTAAATCAGGAGGGGGTCTTAAATTTTGTGGGATTGCGTTATATACATTGTTGAATCTTGCACAATACTCCGAAACAGTCTCTTGGGGACCTCTTTTGATAGTGTGATATTCCCCAAGTATGTGCAGAGGATCCTTCTTCTCCCATCTGCTAGTAAAGGCTTGATACAGTTCATCAGGAGTTGTGATGGAATTTGCATTCAGGGATCTAAACCAAGTTCTTACATCCCCAGTTAGGCTTTGAACAAACATCCTCATTCTCACACTGTCATCATCTATTTCATAGGTCTCAAAATGGTCTTGCATCCTCTTAGCATGCTGGATAGCTGTCAGAGGGCCATTGGAGTCAAAATATGAGATTTTGGTTTGGTAATCTTGGGGTAGAGCTGCAGCATTAGCTGGTATCTGCAAGGGTGCATATCTGTTAGCCATATTTACAGGGTTTAGAGGATTAACGGGTGCAGCTGGGATAATAGGAAAAATGGGTACCACAGGGGTAATAGGTGAGGGTGAACCTAGAGTGTTGGTCAAGGGGATATGTGCAGTGGATGAAGATGTGAGAGGAGGACTTTGAGATGTGGGTGGTGAACTAGGGGAACTAGGGGTAGACCGGAAAAGGACCTTGCATGGAGTAGAGATAAGGCTGGGATGATCTGAATCTGAGGTTAAATCAGCAGGCTGCTCCTGCCTTTGCTGTCTCCTAATGTTTCTAGGGATGGTATTCAGATTATCAACAATGATGGGTGGATTAGGGTTAGGATTTGCCCTAGTATGCCGTGGATTTTTCTTGGGAGCCAGCTTCTAACTGCTTTTTAGGATTTTATAGGAAGTTTTTGATATCTGCAAGGACTGGATAAAGATTTTGAAATGGCTATATATATTTCAAAGCTGAGATGAAGATTCACTGAAAAAGCTCTTCCCTAAAACTGTCAATGTGACACAGAAACAGTTTTGAAGGCCTCCTGACTGATTTCAGGCTTGATTTGCAGCTTTGAGAGATGTATAGAAATTGGAAAATCCTAAGAAGTCCCCAATGGAGTCGCCAATTATGTTAACACCCATGTTGTTCCCTATGACTCCCAAGGGAATACGGCCGGGGTAACCACTAACCAATCTTTGGATTACAACTTCTAGCCAAACTGTAATCAGAGAGGGCTCTCTCTTAATAATTTGTCTCTGTTTTGATGGTGTTGTTAGGCTAGCTATTATGCTCAGATTTTGTTTTTTGTTTTGGTTGAAGGGCTTCTTTCAAGGCTTAAGATGTAGTGTTCAGAGAATAGTATATCATTGGGCAATGGAGTCTAGAGTTGTGGAATGCTTTGAAATGCAGGAGTGATGATGTTCAAACTGCAGGGCCTATTGTGTATCTCAAACAAACAAATTTAAACTTAAGTGGTGATGCATGGTCAGCCAACAGAAAGCAATTAAGAATTCTCTATTGAGCTGGTGATGTGAAAGTGAAACATGTTGCACAGGAACAAACTTGATTTCCTGAAACAAAGGTCACTATGAAAGATATATTCTGAAAGTGCAGCAATTAAGAATTACACTTATCAAGATTATAGCTGAAGAAAAACATTCATTAACAACACAAATTGAACTCAGGGTATTGCATGAATAAGTCCTGAAGGTTATTCTTTTTCTTTGTTGTCAAACAATTATAAATTAGAAACATATATGGATTTTAATAGATCAAAAATACATAACAAAGAGAGTTACAGAAACTTATTGTATTGTGAAATACACAGGAATCCAGCAGTTTTCAACAGACACCAGAACGCATTCAACACTTCAGAAATCTGAGAAATTCCATCACTTTCTTTATTAAACTCTGAAAGGATTACAGCATAAGAACTTCTTCAGGAGAAATCAACAACAACCCCTCAAGCTTATGCGAGGGGCAAATATATACAAAACGTATTACAAAATATCTGAGTGCTAAGTTATCTCAGAATTGAATATCTTCACCAACTTTTCAAGATATTTAGATCAGAAAGTTATTACATCATTGAATACAAAGTAAATGCATCTTTATGCTTGTCAGAAGATATTTTGGCCTTTGGAGGCCACTGAGTCGGTTGGAGTGATCTGCATAAATGCTGTGAAATGCGCTTTTGGAGCTGCTCTGCTGTAGCTTCTCGGCCTGGACACCTATAGCTTCCTACTTTTGCTTCGTTGGCCGAAATTTCTGCTGAGTTGGCCCAGCTTTAATCTTTAATGCATGCTGATTTTATTAAACTGTGTTGTGCATGACAATTCATATTTTTATGAACAAAATTTGGTGAATGGCTCATTGTTTACAAAATCATTTGTATTGCCTTGGTCCACCAGTCCTGTGTAGGTAATTGATGCCTGAGGATTGCATCCATAGTCTCCTCCGCCTCTGTATACTTATAAAAATTTGGAGCTACTGCAAACAAGTGTTCGATTTCATTCATTATAAAAAATAAACTTTCCACTTTGTTGTAGAGAGTCTGTCCTGTAGCTGGCCCTGTTTCTTCTGAGGTGCTGGGCTTCTCATTGATCTGACTTGTGGCAAATGCATTCACCCTTTTGGCATACTGTTCATGTGTGAATAGTCTCCCTGAGCTGTTCAGTAAGCTAGGAAGCCCTCTGTTTTGTAGCACCTGAAACTTCTCCATGAACCTGTTCACCTCAGTCTGCATGTCTTGGGTTCTTCTCTCTAATGTCTGCACTAGATTTCTCAGAGTAAGAACCCTCTTGATCAATTGAATGGTCTCAGTCCTGTTGGTAATTCCCATGGTAGCTAACTGAGTACTTGTCTTATGATTAAGCACATTAATCATTCTGGTGGCAACTTCAGGCATATTGCTCAGGGCATTCCTTGATCTGTGAATCTCAGCCTGTGCCTTTGGAATGAGCTCTAGCTGCTCATGGATGGTTTCAATATATGGCCATTAGTCAGTAATAGACTGGCCAATATTAGCCCACAGCACTGTTCTAAGCTCAGCCACAATTTTATCTAACTTGAGCTCATTTTCCAGCTCTTTGATCTTATCTTTGAGGGCTTTTAATTCCCTGCCCTTTTCTACCACAACCTGCTTTGATTTGTCATATCTATCATTGACTTTGGCCAATTTCTCCCTGGTCTCATTTAATTCTGTCATTTGAGCTTCCAGGGCTTGAATCTCAGTCCTTAGCTTTTGCATATCCAAGCTTTGGGTCTGTTCTGTTGTTGGTGGTGCTGAAGTAGAAGGTGCTGCTTGATCAGTCTGCTGAGGAGGAGGAGTATTAATGGGAGTAGTTTCCTCAAGATTAATGATTTGAGGAGGAGGCTGAGAGGTCTGGCCTTCTTCTCTTTGTTTCAAGGTTGCTTGTAATGCTGCCTGTGCAGCCTCTGATTCTCCAAGCTTTTCTTGTGTCTGGATAAGCTGCTTATAGAGAGTCACCAGCAGAGATGTGGCATCTTTATCATGCCTTTGTTGAGCTACTTCATCTGTTTGAGGGTGAATCGTGGCTGGGAGTTTGATCTTTCTTCTTAGAGCTGCCATATCAGCATCCCTTAATTTCAATATTTCCTGTATTCCCTTGATATCTTTGGGATCATGCCCAATCTCAATAATTATATCCTCTAAGGACCTTATTCTGTTGTCCTTTGCCTGGGATGACGCTCTCTCCAACTCTAGTTGAGAGGCTGTATTATTAAGGCTACTTTGTAGCCTGTAGTTGTCCAATGTTTGGTCTGCCAGGGAAGCATAGACCATCTCACCTGTCTGCTTGTGCAATTCAATTTTATCCATTGGGTGAATGTCCTTGGCAAGGACCTCAAGATTGGTCCTTATATAATCTGCATGAGACTGGGGCTGTGCTACAGCTGGTAAGAAATGGCTCATGATCATCTTGCCTTCACTGACATCAAAAGCAGACATTAAGCGCTGCTGGTTGGTGGGAGCCATTTTCAACAGATGGTTATATAGCTGTATTTTTATCGGCTCACTCCTCTTCTTAATTTCAATGAACTGTTGCTTAATGCTCAGTTCTCCCTCTCTCTGCTGGCTAGAGGAGCTGACTTCTCCTCCTATTGTTCTGTCTTGTTCCTGCTGAAAGGAACTGGCGGATGCTTCTCTGCTTGGTGGGCCCATGCCTAATGACTGCCTTATTGTCATATCCTCCTCAGAAAAATCATTCAATCTTTGCCTTTTTTCTCCCTGATTTATAGAAGATGTTAGGGGAGTCTCTCTATCTCTCTTTCTGCTTACATCCTCCTTTTGTGGAGTTTGGAGGATTGATGCATCAACTGATGTTTCTTGACTTGGAGGCACAGTTTGTTGTGGCTGTTGCTCAGTGGATTTTGGGGCTTCCACTGTTTGTTCTGGCTGCATAGGTTGTTCCTGCCTTTGTTCTTCCTGTTGTTGCTGTTGTTGCTGTTCTTCTTGCTGCTGGTCCATCTCTTTATCTGTTTGTTCTTGAGTCATAGGAGGTAGTTGTTCCTCCTCCACATGCTTTTCTTTGTCTTTGCCGGATGCTTGCTGAGTTTTCATGGCCGCTTGCTGATGTGTTGTTGAAGATGAGGCAGCTTCTCCAAGTTGCCTTTGGTATGAGAAAGAGACCTGTCCACAAGTTTCCAAGTCAGCCTCCTTTTGTAGATTTCTAGCTTCATTCTCTAGCATCTTCTCTTTAGTAATTGGCTCTTCTAGAGTGCCTTCTTTCCAGCTCAAGGCATTAGCATACTTCTCAATATGAGGCAACTTCAGATGTGATTATGTGCCTAATTTGTGTTTTATTCTCCTGAGGGAAATAAAGTGATTACGGTCATAGGGTAACCATCTGAAGCTGGTTTGAAATCTGAGGCCCTCTAGGATTCTATCTGCCTCCCTCCATCCCTCTTCTCTTTTGTTATATAAGAAAGGACCCAGCTGGCTCCTTACCTTCAGTTGCACCTTCTTGTTTTTACTTTGGAAATGGATGTAGTCAGCATTTCCAAACTGTCTGAAGTATTCTAGGGCAAAGAGCCTCATGGGGACATACCTTGGAAGCCTAAAAGGGTCCAATTCACAGCCATAAATTCTGATTACTGTGTGGTGTTGGTAGAAGTACCAATCACCAATGCTGTAGGCTTTAGAGAGGTGGAGGACTCTTTGCATCTCATCAGTTAGCCTTGGAGGAGGTACACCATATAGCAAGGTCATTGCTGGGTAAATGAACAAGTCTATGAACTCACAGTATGTGTATGGTGAGAGAGAAGCACAATGAAAAACTGAAGACCAAAAGACAACTGATCTTGGAATTCCCTGGGCATTTAGTTTCTTGAGGGGAACAGGGAAGCTGTCTGGTTGATAGAACAAGAACAGATGGTAGATGTATGAGGTGAATCTAAACACTCTTTCCCTTGGTAGATTCATTAGCTGCTCATGAATCTTTTCTGCAATATAGGTAGCATAGTCATAGTGTACAGCAGGAGGCATTCCCGGGGAAAATATGGACAGCATTGCCATTATGGTGTCATCAACATCTTCAATTCCTTTATACCCCAGGACATAACTGATCAAGTCCACTAGCATTCTGCCCAATTCATTCAGGTACTCATATCCAATAGGAGGAGTTCTTACAGTTTCAGAACCTAAATCTACAAACAACTGGTTGATCTTGACAATCTGGGCATGTGACAAATTAGTTCCCTTCTTTACTAAATCCAGCATGGACAGGGATGTCAATGGTCTTGCAGTGTGGAAGTGGAGCATCTCATTAATGGTTTCTGGAGTGATGTAGAACAACACTGAACCTGTAGGAGTAAGAACAGCTCTTTGGCAAGGATCATAGCATTCCTGGCACTTGTGGATCAAGTCTGGAAGGGGATTGACTTGAGGGAGGTTGTAAATGGGCAAATTTGAATCCCAAATCCCTAAAATATCAGCCCCACTAAGGTGCTAGGCTTTTATTTGATTGATCATATGAATATTATACTTGGAGCCCATTGGAAACCAATCTAACATTTGATAATCCAAGTCCCCCAGGGGTTTCCAATTTATCTCTTTTTGGGGGGCATTCAGAGGCTGGATGTTTAGAGCTATTGGTGTCTCCATGGCTACTAAGGCTCTTGATTTGTATGTAAACCCGTTCCACTTGAACAGAATGACCCAGAGGAGTGTTTCTTTGCAAGGGAGGTGAAATATAAGAAACAGAAGGCAAATTGAGTAAAACAGCAATTGAAATACTGTTTAAAGGACTGATAAAACAGTAGCAGGACTGAGCAAAGTGTCTTCTGTGGTGAATTTGGTCAGTTAAGGTTCCTATTTCACGACTGCGCGAACTAGCTGTGAATTTCAACTCAATTTGTCAAATGCGGCCCTGCAGGAGTTTAGTGGCTTCACTGGCTGGATATAAGTGCAGGTCACTGTGTGTTTAACGGTGAAAACAAAGTTTTACCTTCTGTTAACAGTTTATTTGCGGAATTATGGATAAAACCAGGCTTATGGGATGATTTTGAAGAATACCTGGTGAATTCGTCGGCAAGAGTTGCGAATGCAGGTGCAATGGAGGCTCTGGCGGTCTCGGAATCGACTTTAGCAGGCTGGTGCTGGTTTGGACGTGAGCAGCATGCAGAAATAGCAGTAGTGTCTTTTGCCAAAAGTGGAAAAAACATGAGATTTTGGCCTAAAAATGGATTTTTGGCAATATTGGCGCGTTTTTGGGATGACGTCAGCGTGACGTCATCGGGTGGGGTCGGAGTCGGATGACGTCAGCATGACGTCACCGGGTGATGTGGCAGGTCCTGGTTGGTCCACGGATATGCTGAAGTGGCGGACATGTCAGCGAAGGGACGGACGAATGAGGTGATGCGACGGCGGGGTGGCAGCGACGTGGCTTTGACGTGGGCATGACATGGGACCAACGAAACCAGGTGGTAAGAGAAACAACGGTAACAGTTTTCTCGGACCGCTTACAATACGGCCCCGGTTTTGTGAGAGGCCGACCCGAGAAGCTGTGAGGGCGACGCATGGCGGAGGCCTGACGTCACCCTCTGACAGTTTCTCAGGTGCTAAACATCGGACCTCGGGCCCAACCCGATATGGATAATAGTCGTCCGATCAATGTTGCCCGATCGGACGGTTGACGGGTTGACGATGTGATCGATCGATACGAACGCAGGTGGGGGATTAAATATTATTTGTTTTGGATTTTGCGCCCGGCGGAAAACATTAGGATATGGTGTTTTGTAAAGGTTTTCAATGTATTTTGAAAAATCAAACATATGCGCCGAAACTTTGGATAAGTGCCAAAAGGTGGGTTTTTGGGTTATTTCACAATTTCAAAGGGGGTTATGGGTAGGAGGGTTTTTTTTTTTTTTTTTGCAAGTTTTTTTCGGGGAATTTTGGGTTTTTCAAGGGTTTTATAAGGGAAAAAAGGTTTCTAGGAGTGGGTTTAGCAGGGGGAAAGGGGTTTTCTGTGTTTTTTGAGCAGAGGGAAGGTGAGAGCTTAGGGGAAAGGTTGTTGCTCATAACCGGAGGTTGGAGCAGCCCCAGGACAGGGTTGACCATAGTCCCAGGTGGACTAAAATCTCCCTTCAGACAGACATATTTAGCTATAATGCTAAAAGGAGGATATTTATAGAATGCTTGGGGGTTTATACACCATGGTGTTAATAATACTAGGGAAAGGGGTAACACAGGGGAGTTATATAATAGAGTTAGGGTTAATGTGGATGAAAAGAAGTGGATGAGGGGGAGATACCACTAAGTTTATTTGAAAATTACTTAGCTTAAGGAGTAGATCAAAATGAAAAGAGTTTTTAGACAAGAAATGTGGCTTCTAATAGAACTGAGAACCACAAAGACCACCAATTATTTCATGAATATCAACTGATGAGGGGATATTAGTAATGAATGGGAAAGGGGATAAGTGGGATGAGGGTGCACTTGGACTTGCAGACCCTTATCTGCCTTTTCTTTTCTTTGGCCTTTTCTTTTGTTTTTCTATCTACTTCTACCCTTATTTCTTCCAAGGTCCCAGATTAAGCTGTTGGGAGCCCTTCTTCTCTACCTAGACTGCTTTGTCTGCCAAGATTAAATAGTTTGGACAGACTTCTTTCTCTATTCGACAACTGAAAATTTAAAACATGGCATGATCCAGATTAGGCTGTTGGACCATCCATCAAAATTTGAGTGCACATCAAGCTATAGGCACAGATTGTATTCTCTTGGAAATATGTGAGCTTTGCATCATCAAAGCAGAGCATATTTGGACCTTTTCAATGCCAATCATGAAATATGAAACCTATTGGTATAGGTAGCTAACACAATCTATGCTTGTAATAAAGCCATATGCATTTTACCTTTCTCAAAGTCAAAGACTAAAAGAAGTCTAGCTTGAGAACTAGAAGAATGTTTCCAGAATTGAGTATAGGTTTTTAATTTCAACTCCTCATTCTTATTCTTAATTTCACTGAAAACATGAAAAATGTCATCTTCTTTATCCTTCTAACTGCCTTCACTGGTCTGAATCACCTATTGTTCATGAGATGTGGTGGAATGAGTGGGAGACTAAATAGTCTGTCCACCACACTGTGTGAAAAGAGATGTTTCTCCAAGTCCATCAAATATTGTTTTCTATGACTCAAGAGTTGCACTGACTTGCAAAGAGAGCCTAGGTCTCTTCTTTCTATGTAAAATTATAAAACCTTGACTTGATGCTTCAATTGTAGGGGATGACTATTCTTCCCTTCCTTGTTTGGCTTTCTCTTCCTGTGCAAGTGGAGTTTGTAAATTTGAAGTATAAATTGCTTGTTATTCTACTTCTTGAAGGGTGTTCTCCTTCCATTCTGACTGATTTTTGTATTGCTCAATTTCAGGCATGGCTGTGTGATGATATGGAGTAAACTTATTTTCAACTTTGAGTCTAGAAATTACTCCCATTGGGTCATAAGACCAAGTGAAGCTGAGGCCAAATTTCATCTCTTTCAATAATCTCTACGCTTCTTCTCCTACTACTCTAGTATTACAGATGAATGAACCAACCTAAGCCTTTAGCTTAAACTGTGATTTATTTTTTGCAGCCACAAAATATGCTTCATCTGCATTTAACCTCTTCCTAATATATTAATGCAAAATTTTTGATAGGGAGGTAATTAGGAAGCTTGTAGAGTGGAAGCTCACAGCATATTCTTTGATCTCTGCATAATTTTTGTAAAGACACCAATCTCCTGTTGTGGCTTGATCAACTAGTTACAACACTTTCACAATTGCATAACTTATTCTTGGTACTTGAGTGCTACTCATAAGATTAATGGTTGGATGAACAAACAATTCTATGAACTCTTTATATGAAAATTATTCGTTCTCCTTCATTCCAATAGAAGTCCAAAACATAACTAATTGTTGGTTGCCTTCTTCATCTAGATTCTGCAAAGTGAATGGGAACTTGTCTCCCGAAAAGTAGATAAAATGATATACAAGTACTGAAGCATACTTGAATACCTATTCAGTATTGGATGGAACAATTTTTTTATGAATGGTCTCAGCTAGAAATTGGCTAAAGTCATAAAAAACAGTGCATTTGGAACCAACAGGAGAGATAGACAAGAAACCAATGATGGCTTCATTTACATATTGATCAAAATAGTAACCAAGAAGATAAGAAAGAATGGTGCTAATTTTCTTGGTTCTGTCTGGGAATATAGATGAGTTATAGGGAGAATTTCTTTTAGGCACGGGGCTATCAATAGCTAGGAAAGGTTCTAGAGTTTGAGCTCTTTTATTGAAATCTAGCTTTTGATAGGCTTCTGTTAAACTGTCATGAGAAAAAGGATGGGTTGGCACAATATTGGGGTCCTGCAACATCTGTTCAATGGACTGAGCATTGATTGAATAGAAGATTTCTCTTGTAGTTGACATGATAGCTTTTTGGCTGGGGTCATAAGATTCATGACATTTCCTAACAAATTCAGGTGCTTTGTGTATTTGAGGGAAGATGTAATGAGGAAGGTGGGATTCACAAAGTCCTATTTAATCTATTTGATCATCTAATTGATCCTCCATCTAGCAATAGATTTCAAATAAATCAAATTTAGACAAAGACATATTGATTTTAGAGTCTCTGTCAATTAAGGGAGTGTGATGGAAGTCAACTTGTCGATGAATGTGAGGATTTGGGGTTTTTGCAACTTCTTTCCCCTTAGGCAGTATTCCTTTAATTGAATTGCAAGCTAAAAGAGATGGAAATTGGAAGAATTGGGCTTAAACATAGTGATAATAGAATAACACTATATCGAAAACAATTTAAGTGGACCTGGATGCTGGCTTGCTTGTAAACAGGACAAAATAACTGCTTGAGTGGTGAATTGTCATTTGAACTGTAAGCATGAAATCTCAAGTGATCAATTAAGTTATATGAATACACTGTGTAATGATTTTTATGAATGAACAAGGCTTATAATGAATAAAATGGAGTGAGGTTGTTTAATCAACGACTAAATCCTCATTAATTCTTCAACAGGGAAGATGAACGAGTCTATGGATTATTTATTTGTGGGAGTGGGGAATTAAATGGATAATGAACATATAGGCAGAGGCTGATTGGACAGAGGAAGTGATGTGGGAGCGGAGGTGGAAGATGACGTAGCAGCGGTGGTATGTGAATGGATGGAAAACTGCATTCCAGGGTAAGTTCAAGTAAGTGGTTTGGGATTTTAAGTCCCAAAATACTAGGGGTGGGGGTTGGCAGTTTTAGAGGGTGGTTTCCAAAACTGCCAACTTCGAACCCCCCCACCCCCGCCCCCCTCCCCCGCCAATAATGTTCGGATGGAAAAGGAGGTCGAGAAGCAATGTAGGTCATCACATCTTAGGGGAATGTGCAGGATGAAGAAGAAAACAAATGAGGCTTAATAATGTGAGGTGGAAAGTGATGGTGGGGTCAAAAGCTACGATGGATGTGACATATGTGAGGTGTCGTGGTGAATGAATGGATAATGTATAAACATTTACAAAATTAGATTCATATAGGTAATTTATGGTTAATTAAAACCAATCATCATATGCACATGTATCCAATGTTCAAACTTAGGATAAAAATCCTTTTGTGCTCCAATTGCATTTCATTTCTCTACCTACCCTTAACTTTCATAACATTTTTTACAATCTTAGTCACCCAAGTGCAATTATACTAGAAATTCAACATTTTCCTTTTAATGATTAATCTATTTCTAACCCTTATTTCTTCCATTCGCTCAATTAAACTGTTGAGCAAATTTAATTTTCTACCTATCAACAAACAATTTAAATCTAATCCAGTCATGATTAAACTGTACAATTGGATTGCATGAACTAGTGTGGAATTTAAACAATTTGCACACAACTTTTTATTTGTAAAAATAAAATTGACTAAGAGTAGTGGCACTTGGATTTGCAACACTTACAGAATTTATTATTTTTTCTTTTCTTTCTAATCTAACATTTTATTTTCTCCTTCTTTTTTTAGGGCATCTATTCTAACATTTTATTTGATATGGACTTATTCATCAAAATATCCCTAATATTTTTTGTCTATAAATTCTTTTTGTCCATATCCTAACTTAACATTTTCTCAATACATACATACATTTTTTATTTTTATTTTTTGGAAAAAACCCGTGAACACTTTTGAAACCAGCGTTTCAGACTAGCTTAGTGAGTCCATCATCAAGGCAATGAGATTTGTACTTTTGTACAAATCTCATTGCCCTGATGATGGACTCACTAAGCTAGTCCGAAACGTTGGTTTCAAAACTGTTCACAAGTTTTTCCAAAAAAAAATTAAAAATTCTAGCAACCTGTATGGACTCTCTCTTTAACACATACATAATTATATATATATATATATATATATATATATATATATATATATATATATATATATATATATATATATATATATGCTAACTTACCAAAACCAGATATTGCTACAACATTGGCTCCAACTGGGGACTGCTTTCTCCTATAAATTGCAGAGAACATGCAGATCCATGTGCCTTCTCCTTGAGCTATGGATTCTTTGCTGTGGAAAACTCACACTCATAGTTTGAAAAGTAAAATAAACTTGAATTTTTACAATGGAAGTAGTGAAATCTACTTCAACTTCTCAGTACTGTATGAAATGCTTGAAAGACCTTCCATTAATAGGGTAAGTGGAATATAGTCCCTCTAGATTTTGTAGCACAAAAATGTTGTTTCCCTTTACTTCAGCAATAGCTAAAGGTCCAAAGCACAGGTTTTCAAACTTGCCATGTTTTCCCTTGTCTTCTCTTCTAGAATCCCATATTGGAACTAGATCACCCTCCTTGAAGTTCCTTTCCGTGGATATTCTATCGAATAGGATCTTCATCTTATTCTGATACTTTTTCAATTTGTATTTAACTTCATCTCTATTTTCATTTAGTTCAATAATTTGATTTATCCTCCTTGAAAAATCATCAGGTTCATTAGTTGAATCCTATAGAAACTTTAAAACAGGGAAGGCCAAGTTGGTAGGGAAAATTGCATCTTTCCCATACACTAACTAAAATGGAGATTTTCCAGTATATCTCTTTGGAGTGATTCTATTTTCCCAAACTACATAAATTAGATGACTGTCCCAGCTCTTTTTATGATCTGCTAAAGTCTTGTTTATAACCTTTACCAAACTTTTATTGGATGATTCTACAAGACCATTACCTTTAGGATAATATGGAGTTGAATGATGTAGTAGAATCTAATATTTTTGGCAAAACTCAATCATTTTAACACTGGAAAATGTTGTGGCATTGCCAGGAACAATCTAGGTTGGGCAACCAAACCTAGATAAGATGTTTTCTTCAATGAATTTGATTACTATTGAATCAGTGGCATTTCTTACTTGAATTAATCCCACCCATTTAGTAAAGTAGTATGTTTTAGTGAGGATCCATCTATATTTATTGCTTGAAGTAGGATGAATATCTCTAATAAAATCTAATCCCCATTGGAGAAAATGTGTTGAGACTATTATAGGGATCAGTGGAAGATCTGCTAGTTTTTGCTTACCAAAAAACATCTGACAAGGAACAAAACTCCTGACTTTTGCTCCTACTTGTAATAATAATGTTGGCTAATAAAATCCTACCCTTAATGTCTTTTATGTTGTTGCTCTCCAAGAATAATTTCCTCCAAAAAATCCTATATGAAACTGATCAATGATTCCTTGAGTCTCTGATTCTATTAAACATAATAATAAGATATTGAGTGGGTCTTTCTAGTATAAATTTACATTTATGATACAGTACTTAGCTACTACCAATTTGAGAGTTTTACATTGAATTTTGGAGAATGATGTTGGAAATTCAAAATGGATTAAGAAATTTACAATATCTTGATACCAATTTGATAAAATATATTTATCTTCAATGTGTAGCGAGATGGTCTAATCTGAAGGTAAAGGTTCTTGTGGATTCTTTTCTTTAGGATGATGGGAAGGTTCTTTTGGATTCTTCTCATTCAGATTTTGGGAAGGTTCTTATGGATTCTCCCCTTCTTCATAGACATAAGGTTCTTGTGGATTCTCCCCTTGTATTTCCAAAATAAAGTTGATGCCCAACACTTTACAGTTGGATTCAACTAGAAGCTTAGCTAATCCATGACCCTTTACTAGCATTGTGGTTTTGATGGTTAGATCAAAATCCAATATCTGATTGATCCATCTACCCCTCTTCCCATCAGTGTCTGGTTGGGTTAAAATAGTTTTTACAACACTATTAGGAACATAAGCAGTAATGGGTGAATGTAGGACATACATCCTGAATGATTTGATGGCTTGTATCTGAAGTAACTGATCCATTTTTGGTAAAGTGTAGTTATCTTTTAATTATTCTTTATTCAAATTCCTAAAGTCCACACAAAGTCTAATTTCCCCATCCTTCTTTCTAACAGGAACTAAATGGGAAACCCAATTATCTAAGAGGCACAATAATATGGGCATCTATCATTTTCTTAATTTCATTTTCTACAGTTGGTAGAATGACTAGATTAATCCTCCTAAGTTTATGTTGATAAGGCTTAGCTTCTATTTTTAAAGGAATCTTATGATGTATCAGTGATGTATCATAAGTCTTTAGATTAGCGTAGGTCTAGGCAAAAACATCCTTATATTGTTCAAGTAACTTGAGGTATTAAGTTTTGATTTGGGGATCTATGGACGCACAGATTTTGATGTTCTTAATCTCATCATTTGTTCAAATATTTAGTTCATCTATGTCATCTTGTGGCGAAATTGACTGTGGGCTTCTAAAGACATCATTTTGATCAAATAATTTCTCTAAAGGAATGAGACCTTTGGGAATAAAATTGTTAGATAATTGTATGATGTCATGATTGGAAATTTTTGAATTGAAATTTTAACTATCATTTTCATTTGTGTTTTCATTTGTTTATGTTCTATCTTCATCAATTTGTAGAACTGAAAATTCATCCACAACATGCAGAAAATATTTTAGCTGTTGATCATCTTCAAATATTTGTCAGTATTTTAGATTGTCTAGGATGGATGGCCTATATTTGACTTGTATTTGATAGAGTACATCAATTTGATCATGAATTTTAAATGAACTAGCAGAGACAACTTGGGAATCTACATGAATATTCTCATCTCCTGGGATATAAGTCAAATTAAAAGCATTAAAGAAATTTTCAACTGAGTTCCAAACCTCATTTCCATATGATCTAAGCCTAGGATTTTTTGTTTGGTAGATATTTCTAATTTGTTTAACAATGAGCTCTAATTCAGTGAAAACACTCAGATTTTGTACCTTTAAACTTTTGGCTAATTGCAGCCCTATAAGGAAAGCCTCATATTCTGCTACATTATTTCTGACTTCAAAATCAAGTTTACATGATTGTGTAATTTTTTCCTTTTCTAGTGAGATTAATACTACACCCACTCCTACTCCATCTTTTGTACAAGAACCATCAAACAATAACTTCCATACATCAGATTGTTTTGGTTTAGGGTTTTCAATTATATCTTCAATTTTTACTTGAGAGTCATGTGTTTGGTTTGAATATAGTTGAAAATAGCCAAAATCTTGATCAATTGCATAAATGGGATGGTTCCTTGGTTGATCTATTTTGCACACAGTCTACACAAATCTTACCTCTCTATACAACCTAAGTTGTTCTCCCTTGTAAACTGGAATAGTGGCATAAGACATGTCTATCTAAAGAGTTACCCCTAGTTTGGCACAAAAAGACCTTGAAAGGAGCATTCCAAATTTAGGAGGGATATCTGTGACAACTATATCTAACACTACACTTTTTACTGGGATTTGGACAAGAGTGACTACTAAATCCTTAATCAGCCCTAAACAAGACATTCTTTTGGAATCAAATGTGTACAAATCATGATAGGATATAGTTATGTTAAGATTTAAATAATCCATGATAGTTTTTGGCATGAGATTATGCGATGCTCCAGAATCAAGCATACAGTTATATAGCATGGAATCATTTGTCTTTAGAGTTACATAGAAAGGGAGTACTATTTCATATATCATATATGAGCTAGGACCAAAGACAACTACTGGTTTTTCATCTTGAAGACTAATAACATCACTTTCAGCATCAACCGAGGTGTTTTGTATCCATTTGGAGACTTGATTTTTATATACAAGGTTTTTAGAATGTTTTGAAAGTTGTATAGTAATTTTAACTCCTTCTAAATCCTTTTCAAAATTAAATGCAGTTAAGACAATCTTTTCAATTGAAGTTATATTAGTTGACTGATTTAATGGTCGAGTAATAGTTGCCTGAGTTGCAACAGCTTCGGTACAAGGTTCAATTGTTGGAAGTTCATTGGGAGGTCTTGTAGCGACAGGTATAGGTCTAAGATCACATATTTTGTTTAGCTTTGCAATTAGGAATTCAAAGAAGGCATGGTATTTGGAAGCCTGTGAGGAGTGTTGGTCTTCTTGAACCTGCGTTTTTGGAGAGAGAGGAATAATAGCAGTCTTACCAGAATAGGTATCCATATTGTTAATGGCTTCAGTGATAGTCATAGTATTGTCATCAAGCTACTGATCATCTATCAATAAAGGAGTTGGAACCTGCTAATCATTACTAGGCCTTTGAAGAATTTGTAATGGTGGATTTCTCTTTTATTGACCTTGATTTTGATTTTGAGGTCAAGTGACTGTTTGTTGAACTGTTCTAAGTTGAGTCTCAATATTGGAGATTATATTAGATATATTCCTAAGAAGTGACATTACCTAATCTATTTTAGAATCTTTAGTTTTAGTCTTAGAGGAAGTAGAGGCCTCTTGACTAGATTTAAGTTTTCTTTATGCCTTTTCCTCTTTAACTTTTAAAGTGGCTGAGGCAACCTTATTTTCTTCCACCTAAATAGCATTAGTTTGCATGCCTTCAAGAGTTATTGAATTTATTTCTCTTATCATTACAACAAAATCATCTTCAAAGGCTTTTTAGAACCTAGATTTGGTTGATGCTATAGGGGGTTTACAATCAGGGGGCATCTTATGATAAAGTTTGTTGAACCTTTTGATAAAATCAAAGATAGGTTCACCAAAGTTTCTTTTAAGTTCTTCAAACTCAGTCAAAAAGTAAACAACATATTTCTTCACTCCCCATTGATTTTTGAATATATTTGTTAGCTCTTCCCAATTTCTAATGGAATTTGGAGGTAACCTCCTAAACCAAATTCTCACATTTCCCTCAAGAGATTGAACAAACAACCTCATGTAAACATTTTCTTGTTCTATGTTCATGTTATCTGCAAAGTCTAGAAATGCTTGAAGATGGTCTTTAGCTGAGGGACCAGTTTCTCCATTATACCTAGGAAGGTGCTTTAAATATCCAGGAGGGAAAGCATCAACGTTTGGAGGTAAAACTAAAGCTGCATATCTTGCCTTTACAATGGGTTGGAATTCCATAGTGTTATAGACATTTTTGTGCCTTACAACTCCAAGCATGAAAATGTCCATAAACCAAGGGCTCTTAAGTCCCTAAAAGTGTTGTTCTAACCCCTAAAGGAACAAGGTCAACAGATTACAGCTTCTCCCAGAAGTTCTCCACCTGAAACTGCTCAGAATAAGTCAAAACAGGATCATTTCAGCTGCTCCACTGGCCAGGTGCGTTGCATAGCACCTAAACACACTAGCTAGGTGCGTTGCAAAGCACCTAAATGCAATGTGAGGGTGCGTTGGGCGAGAAATGACAAATGGCAGTGTCATTCCGCGAGGTGGAGAGACAATGGAAGCTTCCAAAATCTTCTCCAATGACACTTGCCTCACTGAATTCGACCAAGGATGAGTAAGAGGCCTTCAGTCTCCAAGTGGAAGCAAGAACTGACAGGGAGAAGACACTAATCAAACCACAAGCTGACTCATCCTCCTTACACATATCTATATATGGATCACTCATCCTAGAGATCCGGAGGCTGGAATTTTGCATATTGTAAGGAATTGTTGTTGCTTTTTGAGACAAACATCAGGGTATTTGGTGATCTATGCTTTGTTTGAGGTGAAGAGGGGGTTTTCTTTGCTGGGAGGTTGATGCTGGGTCAAGAACCACCGGTTGTAACTCTTCCTAGATCTTCTCTTGTTTATCAATAAAAACTATTTGAGTTTTTCCTCCATGCTTCTATATCATTGATGCTTGTTACATTTGTATGGTTAACTTAAATCTGATCCTAAGTTGTTTATGAATATAGATCCATGTCTTTGTATGGTTCTCTTCTTCTTCTGTGATCTTACAGGTACTTTGTGAAGCCGGGCAAGTAAGGGAGCAGGTAGCTGGAGACCCTCAAAGAAGAGAGGGATTGGATCAAAGGACTAGCGCAAGGCACATGTTGGTTCTTTCTATTCCTCTCTATCTATAGCTCATAAAGGAAATACAAAAGTAGTTTTTCTCTGTTTGTTTCTAAGGTAACTGTCACACCTTAGTGGGATAGAGCAGTTATAAATAGACACTTTTCCCTGTAACAAAATCGCGACTCCGCTGGGGATCGTGTCTAATTATTTTGTTTGTGTATCTCTTTGTTGTTTGTTTCATAAACTTATAAGTAGCTTTCGAACTGCATTTGCCATAACAAATGCAAAGTAGACATTTGCTGCTTCAATCCATTCACTAGATTTGTTTATGATTTGAACAGCTGATTCATAAACTATCTGATTGCCCTTGTGATAGCTCTTAGATCCTCCTTAGATCTACACCTGATTGTTGAGTTACTGATTGCTTTTAGGCCAAAAAATCAAAGACTAAATTGCAAACTGTGACCCAGAACCCAGACAGATTCTCGTTTCTGCCCCAGCGCAGGTACTATTAAGAGATCTTGAATTTCAATGCACTTCCCGAAAGGGAAACCTGCGCTGCAATTTAGTTTCTCTGTGTTACAGGTGCGTTGTGGTTCTTGTGCTTCATTCTTTTCAATTCTGTCTTTGAATTTTGCTGCCTGTGATCAGTGTATGTCTGTTTAAAACCCTTTTCCTTGCTGTTATTCCGCCTCCTTTATACAAAAGAACTATAGATGTTTTTGTGTTTTTGTTAAGTCGTTTACAGTTTTCCATTGCAAAAGTAGAATAATTATACTGTCGTCCTTTGATTTATATCTGTCGCAAGTGTCGATTTCGATCATAGGAGAAAGTTTGATTACTGTTGGTGGTTGATTATACTGTTACTATTGCCTTTGGTCTGAATTTCTGATTTTCTAGTGTCAAGAACAAGTGTTCATTTCAAAATCGCTAGGTGTCGTAATCATCTCTATTTTTTATTTCGAAAAAGAGCTTGTTTATATTTGTCGCTTGAAAAGAAATTCAGATTTGTACATCAACTTTCTTTTTAGCATCAATACTAAGAAATTCGAAAACAAATACATGCATGTGCATTTGCATATAGACAGTCTGTTTAGCTTGATTTAGGAAAGTGCATTTTCAGTGTGCTCTTTGCTCTTTGTGAAAAGATTGTGTCTTTGTTTTCCTCTAGTAGCTAGGATTTTCATTGCATAAAAGAGATAAAAGTTTGTTTATCATCTTTAGATTGCATTTTAGGAATTACATCTACATCTCGTGGTGAACCCAAAAGGCAAACTTCATAAGCAAGATCAACTTAAAATAAATTCAATGAATCTAACAACGCTTTGGAACTTAACGCACAACATTTAGAGGTCTAGGCTAGATATGTATTCCAGCGTCATAAAGCCTGGTAACTATTGTCCTCACTGATGGTTGGGTGATTCCTCCACTTTGAGACGATAAGTGCCAGTACGGACTTGTGCTCCCACGTACCGTCGAGTATATTTTGGGAGACCCCTATAAGCTTAAATCCTTTATCCATGGGAAGCCGTGTCTGCCGCCCTATCGATCATAATGCACTGAACACAGCATTCGGGAAGATTGACTGCTGTACCGTAAAACGTATTCTGCAGTTTTGCGATTGGTTTGGTACTCCCTCTACCTAGACCTCCAGAGCATTCCCTTTCGTTCCTTTTCAGACTCTTTAACAGAAAAGGTCCATCTGAGAACTTCTCACTTCAGTCTCATTAAAAATCAAAGGAGACTAGAGTCATCTTTTGTTTTCTCTCGACTCTTAAAAACTGAAAAAACAAGTTGTGTCAAAGCATCTAAAATTATTTTAAATGGAATATTCATTACCCTTTCCTACGTTGATCTTGAGTTGAGAAAATGGAGTCTACCAACCAAGGAATTCCCCTTGGAGGAAATCCTAGTCCCTTCTCATCTTGGGGAGATGTTGGTGCGCCCCATATGGCCACATTGTCTCTTCCAGGACTGACAATTTGTTTGCCTGTATGGATCTTCTCAACCTCTGTCGTTCAGAACACCACTATTCCTGAACAATCGAATCAGCAATTAGACGAATCCAGAGTTACCCACCAGCCTTCTACTTCCTCTAATCCTTCCTCTCTCCCTTCCTCTTCGCTTGATGGGGCTGGTAAAGCCAAAAGTCAAGTTCCTAAGGAGAAGAAGGAAAAGAAGAAGAAAGAAAAGAAGAAGAAGGAACCAAAGGCGAACGGGGGCAAACGAGTGTCGTCTAACGAAAATCCACACACTGCACCGACCAGCCTAAATCGCCATGTGTCATTTGCAAAGGAAACCACTTTCACAGAGTTTGTCCTTGTATCCCTCAGATATTAAAGGACTGGTCTCCTCGTTTGCACATCCCGATGTCGTCAACCTCTAATGATCATGTTGAAAGCACACCGTCGACTAGTGAAAGTGAAGCCCCAGGACAAAAAGGAAAATATAGATTTCCTTGTAAGCTGTGTGAAGGCGATCATGCCGTTCACCATTGTCCCTTCTTAGATGAAGCTAAAAGAGTTTTGGATGATCGTCTGGTTTCACCGTTACGACTTCCTCTTGGATATAAAAAACTCTTGCCGAGTCCGTCACTAGTCAAAAATCCGGCTGACCCGCTTAGGTGTTCAGGCGAAGCATCTATCATTGAATATGAACCATCTGAATCCATACTAGACAAAAGTCAAAAGGTCGAGGCGGCAGTTGACCCGGCATTGCCTTCAGAGGTTCCATCTTTAGATGATACAATCACTGAAGAGAACAAGGATGACACCGTCCAAATTCTTTTCATAAGCACAAACTCCAACAAACATGGGGGCAATTTACCCGTTCCTTTACTGCAGGAAGGAAGTTCGTCAGAGTCGTACCCGGCCGTCTATATGGTCCCACCTCCAAGAAACCTAGTTGTCTCCTTCGATTAGAATCAACTAGGCAACCCCATTTACCAGCTAGTGTACCATTCCGAATTATTGTTCAAATATATAGAATGGTTATGGCTGGTACCATCATAGATGAGGGGGCTTCTGTAAGTATCCTTTCCTCAACTGCTTGGAAAGCGCTTGGTTCGCCATCACTTTCGCCTGAGATGAGAAATCTGACAGGCTTTGATAAAGGAACCAGTCGACCGTTAGGGATCCTTCCCGATGTACCCATAACATTGAGAGGGAAAACCGTTCATATGAATGTAATGGTAGTTCGAGGACCCCTGGATTACAATCTACTTCTTGGACGAGACTATATTTATTGCATGGGAGCAATTGTCTCCTCACTCTTTAAAGTAATGTGTTTTCCACACGAAGGAAGAGTGGTCAAGCTCGTGGACCAGCTTTCATTCCCCAGATCATACAGAGCAAATAGTCATATACCATCCCTAAATGGTCTTTTCACGCAAGAAATGTCTCAATCTCCATTCCGTCCTCCCGATGAGCGCGAGTAATCCAGAGGGATATGACTGAAACCCAGGGGGCATGCACCCTGGTCTGCTTCGGTAGGAAAACTTTGGGTATAGGGTAGGTTTTTGCGGGAGAATATGACTAGTCTGTACCCCGTCCGTGAGTTGAAATGAGGGTTATTCTAGAACAATATTCTCTTGTCAAAGTTATGTGAGTTGGCGGGCATCGTCGCTCACCTTTGTTTGTTTCGATAGGCATCGCCGAAGAAGTGTTTTGTTTGCAGTGTCAATAGAACAATCTTTGGGTAACCTGTAAGAGGTAGGCCTCTCTCGGTAAAACAAATGTTTTGGCGGAAAGAAGTAGGGGTAACCTTGAAACTCTATTTTATACCTGGGGGCATGCAAACCTTTTGGAATGCAAGCGAAGAGTGACTATTTATTTTTTTTAATTTGTAGGACCTCTAACCCTTTAAACTCGTAGGATTAGTCATTTCCTAACTTGCATAAAGAAAGGATGTGGGGAAAAACTCTAAAATTTGCCATTTTATATGAGACATTCTTATCACACGACTGGATTAATCGAGCAGTTTTAGCACATAGTTCAAGCTCGTTAAAAAATAAACATAAGACATGAGCAAATGTTTCCACCCGCGTTTAAGCTCGTTAAAAAATGAACTATTCCCCAGTAAATAACCACTGTGAATGAAGTACTTCAGCCATTAAAGCCTTGGTCGTGTTTGCACCATCACCTCCACTTTTTCATTGGCCGATCATTCACCTCCATTTGATTGTTTACCCATTTTGAGGAACAGATGCGAAGAGTGATTTCACTAGCCATCCTTGTGACACTGCCGTGATTGGAAAATTCCAAACCTTACCTGGAATCAGCTGCTACCCGTTTCATCACTCGTTCCTCAAAAGACGAGTCTCCTTTAAGCTCTTTTCAAATGACTCATAAAATATGAAAAGATTGTCGAGCCATTGGCCTCTCCAGCTCGTTAAAGGGACAGGAAGTGCTATCCCTCCTCTAGATTTTAATCGTTTTGGACCTGAGGGATTATTACACAAAAAGATCGAGCGCTTGCTTTGTTCGGCTCGTTAAAGCTATCACAAATTCATCCCTTCTGTATTGTTTTATACTTTTTCGGACTTAAGGGATTAGATGACGAAAAAGGAATTTTTGAGCTACCTTTACATACCTTTTCAGACTCTCTAAAATTGAAAAGGATCGAGTTATATTTGTCGTTAAACTCGTTAAAAAGATTAATAGCGACAAACTTGTCTTTAGACGAGAACGAGTTTCACTATCGCTAGGCTCGTTAAAACATAGCGATGGGTTTGCCCGAAGGGAAAATTATAGAACAAGCATACGTTATCCTCCTCAAGCTTGAAAAAAATAAAGAGGTACTGGTCAGCAATGACGGGGGGAAAATTGGGAAGAAAACTCAAAGAATCTTTATTGGTAGCAAGTCGCTCTTGAACATGAAACTTCCACTCCGTGCCCGAGTCGGGTTGGGTTGTTTCATTCACCGATCACATCGCCATGGTCACACCATACCATCCACATTTGGGGTTAATGCTACCAATCCATCACATCAGTGTCGCCGACATGTTCAAGAGAATTCATCCAGAGAAGCCACCTGTGTCTCACCCACTACCATACATTATACTTCATTCTTTCATGACCGCCACCCTGAACCGTATATCATCAGATCGTTTTCACCTCCATCAAAATCATTTGCTCCGTTCCATGTCATTGATGTGGGATTCATTAAGGCCCTCCTATGATGAATCACTTCTTTTCGACATTAGCTCATTATCCAAGAAGTTGATCTAGGAACACCCCATTCAGTACTTTGAAGCTTGCATGCCTTAATGGCAAGTTTCTCACTTCTAGCGATAGGTTTACATCAATGGCCTTTGACCGAAAGATTTTGCCTGGTGTTCGACGCCAAGTCCTTTATTCACACCATGTGAATTGTATTGCAGTACCTTGAGGGTCATTATCATTATCGGTGATTCCTCTCGCGCTTGTTAACAGTTTACATCATTGACTCGTAATCAAGTGATGTCTTTCCATGTTTGACTTCAGAACATTTCTCACATGGATCGACTTGTACTTCGAGTGAAGATCGGATGAGATTGAAGACCCGGATCTAGTTTCATCCATCCGCGATGCAATATATATTCAGGGAAATAAAGACATTAAATGTACAAGCATTGCAGCACAGATAACCATCCTACCAAAAGGATGATGGCTCTATCAGAATCATCAGTCTACACTTAGACGATTGTCTGTCCTATGTACATAAAAATGAATTTATAAAGCAGAGCATGGGAATGCCCGCCTCAGCTAGATCATGAAAACAGTATGAAGATAATGTATTGTATTGTATCTTAGTACAGGTCTCCTCCTAGCATTGAAAGAAGTTCGGATCCTCATATTAAAGCATTTCACCCGACACCAAAAGGTTAACGGCCTCATACTTTAGGGGGCAACTGTTATAGACATTTTTGTGCCTTACAACTCCAAGCATGAAAATGTCCATAAACCAAGGGCTCCTAAGTCCCTAAAAGTGTTGTTCTAACCCCTAAAGGAACAAGGTCAATAGATTACAGCTTCTCCCAGAAGTTCTCCACCTGAAACTGCTCAGAATAAGTCACAACAGGATCATTTCAACTGCTCCACTGGCCAGGTGCGTTGCATAGCACCTAAATACACTAGCTAGGTGCGTTTCAAAGCACCTAAATGAACTGTGAGGATGCGTTGGGCGAGAAATGACAAATGGCAGTGTCATTCCGCGAGGTGGAGAGACAATGGAAGCTTCCAGAATCTTCTCCAATGAAACTTGCCTCACTGAATTCGACCAAGGATGAGTAAGAGGCCTTCAGTCTCCAAGTGGAAGCAAGAACTGACAGAGAGAAGACACTAATAAAACCACAAGCTAACTCATCCTCCTTACACATATCTATATATGGATCACTCATCCCAGAGATCCGGAGGCTGGAATTTTGCATATTGTAAGGAATTGTTGTTGGTTTTTGAGACAAACATCAGGGTATTTGGTGATCTATGCTTTGTTTGAGGTGAAGAGGGGGTTTTCTTTGCTTGGAGGTTGATGCTGGGTCAGGAACCACCGGTTGAAACTCTTCCTGGATCTTCTCTTGTTTATCAATAAAAACTATTTGAGTTTTTCCTCCATGCTTCTGTATCGTTGATGCTTGTTACATTTGTATGGTTAACTTAAATCTGATCCTAAGTTGTTTATGACTATAGATTCATGTCTTTGTATGTTGCTTTTCTTCTTCTGTGATCTTACAGGTACTTTGTGAAGCCGGGCAAGTAATCGAGCAGGTAGCTGGAGACCATCAAAGAAGAGAGGGATTGGATCAAAGGACTAGCGCAAGGCACAGGTTGGTTCTTTCTATTCCTCTCTATCTATAGCTCATAAAGGAAATACAAAAGTAGTTTTTCTCTATTTGTTTCTAAGGTAATTGTCACACCTTAGTGGGATAGAGCAGTTCTAAATAGACACTTTTCCCTATAACACATAGTAGAAGGTGTTGTATGAGGTGTTTGTGTAGACGAAGAAGAAGATGATGATGATGGTGATAGAGAAGGTGAATGACTATGTGGAGGTGAAGAAGGAGAGGATAAAGAAGGAGGAGACATCTTGAAAGATATTAAAGAAATCTTAATAACTAACTTGTGGACCTAAGAATGAATATCCTCTTTTGTTTCGAAGAGTGGATTTGAATATATAGCAAAGGTCCCTACAGGTTGTTTAGAAGGAGAAGATTCAGGTTGTTCAGAAGTGAAAGGGAATGATTAAGTAGTGGGGGATATGAAGTATGTAGGTTTGTATTCAGGTAAATGAACACCCAGGTCAGACTCAGATTTAGGTGATCCTAGTGGAAGTGGGGGTTCTTGATGAGATTCAAGTGAATGAATAAGGAAAGTTGTTTTCAAATCAAATCCCTTATTTAAAATTTCAACAACCCTAGGTGATAAATGAGTCCAATATGGATTGGATGGAATGTTACTATAGGGATCAAATTATAATATATCTTTAGACTACAAGGCTGAAGTAGAAGAATATGGTTGATGTCTTCTTAAGGAACTGGACTTTCTAACAAGTTTTTCTGGATCTGATAGAGGACTAACTATGTCATATTCAGAATCGGATCTAGTGTGCTTAAAAGGTGCCAATTTGATACAGTGGATTCGCCAGGTGAAGGATATTGACCTATCTAGAACTTTAGTCACATTTAAAGGAATAGGATTTATATCATTGACCCAAGAAAAATAATCAAATTCAAGTCCCTGATAACGATGCCAGATTGATGATGTATCTCTGAGATGATAATGGTCAGCTATCATGCCAGGGTGTCTAAAATATTTGTTTTGTGGGGTTTTGTTTTAGTTTTTGGAGGACCAATGTATGAAATAGATTTAAAACAGTGATGTCTAACTTTCTTGAATAATACTAATATTAACAAAGGGCTTCTATTAAAATCCACATAGTGGTTTAGCTTATCTGGTGATGAGTACAAACATAAATATGATATGACTATTATAGTTTTCAAATAGAAAATTAAATAACCATAAGTAAAAAAACCTTCAAATGATGTTCATAAAGTTTGACAAAATATGCCCAAGATTACAAAGATACTGATGATTTTATGATTTATAGGAAATTACTTAAACAAACAATTTTTATAATTCATTCTCTTTAAACATGATCACTTCCTAAATCTTATAAGAGTAAATTGAGACTTGACTACTCATATGTGGTTATCTTTGTAAAAATTAATGATATGAAGAAAACACAGTGAATGAAAACTGGAAAACTTACAAGGAAAACGACATTGTAATGAATCAAAATTCAGAATCCTTTGCTTTGCTATTAATGATTCAGAAAAAACTGACTACATTTAGTGCTTACAAATGTTCCTTCAAGGGTGAAACCCTTAATAACTCGTTAAAGAGAGTTATTTATACGATCTTAGAGCTAAGAAAATATCTTAAACAAATTTACAAAAATAGATTAATACAAAATCAGGAATATGAACTAATAGTCGATTTGTCACTATTTTGGTGTTGAACTGTTAATGACTATCCCATGAAATGTTGAATGTTGCTAAGCTGTTGATGACTATCCCTGAAAATTCTCAATGTTGTTTGATCCTCCTTTCAGTCAAGTGAATCAATTAATTGTTCCCATCGTTTCTTATCTGGTATAGATAACTTAGTTACTCTTTGATAGACCTCATCCATTTCTATATATTTAGTAAAAGCGGGTTTTACTAAAAATATATGTTTGCTTTCATTTAAGATGAAATAGGTATCTCTTAGTGCATTGAGCATAACCCTTGGTGTTGTTGCACCTCTTATGTTTGAAACTGTAGGTGCATTGGTTTTGACCTCTGTAAGTTTTCAGACATACTCTTTAATGGGCATTAATTTATCATTTATCACTAGCATAGAGGGCAAACCCTTGCTGGTCAAGGGTTCCAACGTGCTAAAAAAACATTGAAATATGAAAATAACACTATTGCATTTTTCCTCCAACTGAAGAATGAGATTTTTACTTCTTCACTTCCAGTATGGTTGTTGTCGTGTCATTAATACCTAATTCTTCAAGCTCATAATTGTCTTTAGAATTCAGAAACTTGATTATTTTAGTGGAAAATTCTGGCATGTCCTCAGGTTCCTTTGAGATGCTTTCAATAGCTTCCCAAGCTTTCTCCAACAAATCCTTTTGATCAAAGATTATCCTGATATAAGGCCATATATCTTTGATTGATTCAATAATCTCTTCCCAAAAAATATCCTTTACCAAACCCAGTTTATTTCCAAGGTAAGATTCTTTGATTTCTTTCTTCAATACCTCAATTTTACTTTTTTCCCTCTGCAACTCAAATGCATTTGATTTGTCTGCAACTTCTTTCATGTGTTGTAATTTCTTCAGTTCATCCTGCAATTTCTTCATTTCCTCTGTCTGAATAGACAAATTCTGAGCAGCTTCAACAAGTTGTTCTACTCCTGTTGTTGTTCCTGTAATTGTTGTTGTGTCTAGGGCAAAAAATGTAGTTATAGAGAATGTTGTAAGAGGAACTAAATCCATTGGAATATTGGCCTTCATTACAGCTTCCTATTTCTCTTTGACAAGTTTCTCCATTTTCTCGTCCATCTATTTTATTTGTAGATTTAGTTCCATGATGAGCTTCATCATGTCATATTTCTGTCTCAGTTTCTTCAATATCTTTAGTCATTGGGTCCTCTGAAGCTGGCAATTTTAGCTACTTCCTTAATGTTGAAATATCAGTGTTTTTCTTCTTGACAATTTATTTTGCAACATTTATATCAGAGGGATCATATCCCATCTTTAGCACCAGATCTTCCAAAGATTTTATCTTGGTGTCTTTTGCCAATGAGGAAACTTTCTCAAGCTTAAGCTATTATTGTGTATTAGCCAAGGTCACCTTCATTTTTGACAGACTCATGGCAGTGTTAGTTAAATTAGAAGTAATCATTTGGTCAGTATGTTTGTGCATCTCAATTTGGTCAATTGGATGTACATATTTGACATCAAATTCAAAGGAGGTTTGCTTCCAGTAATGTGCAACAATCCTAGGCTATGGAATCTGAGCTTGTAAGAAAGCCATCTGCATTTTACCTTTCTCAGAGTCAAAGACTGAAAGAAGTCTAGCTTGAGATCTGGAAGAATATTTCTAGAATTGAGTTTAAGTGTTTAATTTCAGCTCCTCATTCTTCTTCTTAATTTCACTGAAACCATGAAAAATGTCATCTTCTTTATCCTTCTGACTACCTTCACTGGTCTGAATCACCTGTTGTTCATGAGATGTGATGGAATGAATGGGAGACTAAATACTTTGTCCACCAGACTATGTGAAAAGAGATGTTTCTCCAAGTCCATCAAATGTTGTTTTCTGTGACTCAAGAGTTGCACTGACCTGCAAAGAGAGCCTAGGTATCTTCTTTCTATGTACAAGGCTAAAACCCTGACTTGATGCTTCAATTGTAGGGGATGATTGTTCTTTCGTTCCTCATTTGGTTGTCTTTTCCTATGCAAGTGAAGTTTGTAAATTTGAAGTAGAAACTGCCTGTTCTTCCATTTCTTGAAGGGTGTTCTCCTTCCATTCTAACTTATTTTTGTATTGCTCAAGTTCAGACATAGTTGTGTGGTGATATGGAGTAAAATTATTTTCAACTCCACGTCTAGAAATTATTCCCATTGGGTCATAAGACCAAGTGAAGATGAGGCCAAACTTCATCTCTTTCAATAATTTGTCTGCTTCTTCTCCTGCTGCTCTAGTACTACAGATGCATGGACCAACCTAAGCCTTTATCTTAAACTGTAATTTCTTTTTTGTAGCCACAAAATGTACTTCATCTGCATTTTGCCTCTACCTAATATATTCTAATGCAAAAATTCTAATAGGGAGGTACTTAGGAAGCTTGTAGGTGGAAGCTCACAGCCATAGACTTTGATCTCTGTATAATTTTGGTAAAGATATCAATCTCCTGTTGTGGCTTGATCAACCAGTTGCAACACTTTCACAATTTCATCACTCATTCTTGGTACTGGAGTGCCACTCATAAGATTAATGGCTACATGAACAAACAATTCTATGATCTGTTTATATGAAAATTCTTCCTTCTCCTTCATTCCTATATAAGTCCAAAAGATAACTAATTGTTGGCTGCCTTATTCATCTAGATTTTGCAAAGTGAATGGAAACTTGTCTCCATGAAAATAGATTAAAAGATATACAAGCGCTAAAGAATACTTGAATACCTTTCAATATTGAACTAGACAAATTGTTCATGAATGGTGTCAGCTAGAAATTGGCTAAATTCATAAAAAACAGTGGGTTAGAAACCAACAGAAAAGATAGACAAGAAACCAATGATGGCTTGATTTACATATTGATCAGAATAGTAACCAAGAAGATAAGAAAGAATGGTGGTAATTTTCTTGGTTCTGTCTAGGAATATAGATGAATCATAGGGAGGGTTTCTTTTGGGCAGAGGGATATCTACAACTAGGAAAATTTCTAGAGTTTGAGCTTTTTTATTGAAATCTAACTTTTGATAGGCTTCTAGTAGAATGTCATGAGAAAAAGGATGGGTTGGCACAATAGTGGTGGCCTGCAACATCTATTCAATGGCCTAAGCATTGATTGAACACAAGATTTCTCATGCAGGTGAAATGATAGCTCTTTGGCTAGGGTCATAGGATTCATGACATTTCCTGATAAATTCAGGTGATTTATGTATCTCAGGGAAGATGTAATGAGGAAGGTGAGAGTTCCAAAGTCCCATTTCATCTATTTGATCAACTAATTGATCCTCCATCTAGCAATAGATTTCAAATAAATCAAATTCAGACAAAGACTCATTTATTTTATAGTCTCTGTCAACTAAGGTAGTGTGATAGAAGTCAACTTGTGGACGAAAGAGAGGATTTGGGGTTTTTGCAACTTCTTTCCCCTTAGTAGGCATTCTATTAATTGAATTGCAAGCTAAAAGAAGTAGAAATTGGAAGAATTGGGTTGAAACACAGTGATAATAGAATAACAGTATAACCGAAAACATATTAAGTGGGCCTAGATGTTGGCTTGCTTGTAAACAGGACAAAATGACTGCTTGAATGGTGAATTTTCATTTGAACTATAAGCATGAAATATCCTATGATCAACTAAGTTACGGGAATGCATTGTGTAATGATTCTTATGAAATAACAGGGCTTATAATGAATGAAATGGAGTGTGGTTGTTTAATCAATGGCTAAATCCTCATTAATTCTTCAACAAGACTAATAAATGGGTCTATGGAGTATTTATTTGTGGGAGTGGGGAATTAAATGGATAACGGACATATAGGTGGAGGATGATTGGATAGAGGAAGTGATGTGGGAGAGGAGGTGGATGATGACATAGGAGCGATGGTAAGAGAATGGAGGAAAACTACGTTTGGGAGTAAGTTCGAGTGGTAAGTGATTTGGGATTTTAAGTCCTGAAAGAATAGGAGCAAGGGTTGGTAGGTTTGCAGGGTGATTTCCAAAACTATTGACTTCGGACCCCATTTTGGCTTAGTGGGGCCTAACCCAGGTTCAAAAGTGATTTAGCCAAGCAAATCCTAGTACTATTGGCCCTTTCGGCAATAGTCTGTGGAGCGTGGACTAAAGTCTCACTCGAAGTAGTATGGGAGGGTTCTAGAACTAGGTTTTCGTACTCTAGGGACGTCTGATATGTGGTGATCAGTATGCAGTCCAACCTTCGCACTCACTGCACTATGCGCACCTGCAGGTACCCCATGCCCTGTGATACTGTCTTCACACTGTCCTAGCCACCGTGAGACCCATGTTATTTACCAATGTCTTCCCTAATTAAGCTCTGTTAACTTGTTTACTTAGAATATTTTCATATATAATCATTCATACGAGTATTCATCAAGTGCGCACAGTAAATAACCAGAATAAAAGTAATGCATAATAGAAATACAGATTCAAGAATAGATGCATAGAGTAAAATTCTCTTTATTAAATTCAATTCCAAGTACAGACCCAACTCCGCCCTACACACTCAACTGCAGGGGTCCACGCACTGAGCTATATACTTTACTAGGCCTCTGTGCACTCAGCCGCAAAGCCTCTTCCTACTACTACGACCTAGTACACTTTAGATTCCCCTTTGTGCTCCAACCATACCTTCTCTATTCCATCTATCCTTACTTAGTTTTCTTTACACTTAGTGCCTCACTCTATTTATACAATCCCATGGTCCATGGACCATGGGTAGGCTAAAACAACTTTACATTAAATTACAATATTTTAGGGTGGACAACCTGTTGATGCCGCGAAATTCGTTGCAACAACATCGGGGAAACCACCCGGTCCGGAACTTAGTGCAGCTCCTTTTCCGTTTGGAATAGTGGCTCCGACTGGGGATAATGGGACCAGTTTCCCAAAGATTATAAGTAAACGGGATGGATGAATGATTTACGATGTAAGGTGATAATAAATAAATAACTAAACTACAAAAGAAATATAATAACTATAAGCTAATCCCGGGACTTATCGATTCATTTGAATACAGCGTTTGATAATTTAGGCTTACTGGCAAGCATATAGATGACACTAACAATAAGCATAAATGTTTAAATCATTTAAGATTGCTCTGCATAAGTAGTTATGCAGAGCGATAATAGTGAATTACTGTACTCAGTCATTTATATCATTGTTACACGCATGATTAAAATAGATAACAAATCACAAAACATTCAATAGTGATATGAAATGCAGACTTGCTGTTATATTGCATACATGTAATCAACAATAGCAAAAGTAATAACACAGCAATTCATATAATAGAAAAGAGAACAGATACAGATAATAGTACCATGCAAGCTGTTTGATCAATCCAATATATTAATCGCTATGTCGCGGTTCTTCCTTCAGACCAGAAAGCATTCCAAGCAAACGACAATAGTGCACAATTTACTTAAAACAGCCTTCCAAGTAAAATTAAGAACCAGTGGTCGAGTTTCAAAAAGAATATAGACTGAAGCACAATAGTGCAAACTTCATCCTTTAAGTCTTTTACAAAATTTTACGACCCTTTCCAAAACAATGAAAGGATCTATAAATACTATGCTAATCTAAAATATCTAAATATCTAAAACTGAAAAACAACTAAATCGGCATTAACAAATATCATTTTGTATTTTGGTGATTCGGCAGTTGGCGGTGATGTTTCAGTCAGAGGTCTCTTTGCCTTTACTCCTTTGCTGACATATCGCCAACATTGGCTCTACTTCTGGTGGAGTATTGAGGCGTGAAGTCAGCTGTGCATCATATGTGGCATCTCGAATATCGGCAATCAGGTATCAGAGAGCATCTGTTAGACAATTAAGAGCCGACCTTTGAGAATGTGGTTTAATCAGGAAAAGCTAGTATGAATCGGCGGTCAAGGTATTTACTCCAGTAATTAACCGCCCTTGTTTCTCCAGATCAGGGTAATTCCTGAGCTCCAGCATATTTGCCGTTGTTATGTTTCCAGGTGTGCATTGTGAAATCATGTTTGCCAGATACAATGTATCATTGACTAGATTGATCATGTTACTGGCAATCATTTTGCATCTGGAGGCTGCTCTTTCTTCTTTCATCATCTGTGTGTTCCATTCCATGAAGAGTATGTCCTTGTATGTTACACAGATTCGAGAGAAATTTGCGGCTTGCCCTTCTGGAGAGTCTTGCCATTCAATATATTCTGTTATATCGTCTTCAGCCTGATCCAACTTACTTCTGGCTTTCTCGATTTGTTGACACACTGCTGTAGATGTTTCACATAGTGACTCAGCTTCAACAAGTTGTTGGCATAAGATCCTGATTTGAGATATCAGTGCGTTGTTTATTCGAGTTGCCTCTGCTCTGAAATCATTGATACTCTTGGCGCTCTTAATACCTTCAAGCTGAGCTGATAGCTGAATTATTTGCTCGTCTTTAGCTTGTATCATCAGCTCATTCGATGCCTTCAACTGGGATAATGCCTCTGACAATTCTTTTGCTTTCTGAATGTCACTTTGGTCTATCCTCAATTGTTCAATTTGCTGGGTTAACAAATGATTCTCTTGTTGTTGGGCCAGCAATTGTTCCTCTGCCTGTGCTGCCTTATTCCTTGCCTCTATCACTTCTGCTTGTAATGCGTATATCTCATGCTCTTTAGTCTTCAAAAGAAGACTTACTTCGGATGCTTTGTCAATAGTTGCCGCTGAATAAGCTCCCGCAAATTGCGATAGCTTTGTCAGATCTTCAGAGGGATCCAATTCTCCCTTCCAGACCACATTGCCCGTGATTGTTTGCTCAGGCAAAATAGAAGGTTGATCAAGCCTTCGCCTTTTCCTTGAGTGCCTTACAACGGCTCTATGCTTTGGGCTGTAGAAAATGTCTAGAGGAGGAATTTCCTCCACCTGAAGATCAATTTGATCGGATGGGTCTTGAGTGATTACCTCTACATTCTGTACCATGGGTGAGCCGCTGGTTCCCTCTAGAACCGGAGAAGAAGTAGTATTGGGAGTCTAAGAGGCGTCTGAGTCTTTGGAGGCTTCCTTACCACTTATGATGGAATCGAATTGGTTCCATTCTTTAATTAATTCAGGATCAGTAGAGATTTGCTCACTTTGTTCTTTCTCCCGTTCAATCCTCTGCTATTCCTCCAATGCCTTCCGCTGTTGCTCCTCATGTGCTCTTTGCTGCTATTCCTCCAATTCCCTTTTCTGCCTATCTTCCAGTTCCTTCTTTGCTTTCTCTTCTTCTTCTCTTTTCCTCTGTTCTTCTAACTCCTTTTGCTTTCTTTTCTCTTGTTCAATTTGTGCTTTTTGCTGCCTTTCTATCTGCTCTCTTCTTTGCTTCTCTGCTTGCAACTTGTTTTGCCTTTCCTCCTGTTGTCTATCATATTCTTTAGTTGTAACAGGAGATAGGTGTATTTGCTGCTGACCAGGCTCGCTTGAGGAGGATGTTTGGGCTATGGATAATAAATCTAGAGGCAAAGTTTGCAACCTTTGCTTTCTAAGTTTATTAAATTCAGTTAACTCCTCATCTTCATAACTCAATTTAGCAAGTTGTCTGACTTGGCTTATTGAATCGGCAATCATGAACAGGTCTTCAAACTGGTCTTCTTGATGAACAACCTTTGACAGTTTGGCCTGTTCCAAGGCAATGAAAGCAGTCTTTTTTGGATCATAGAGTCTATTTGGAATAGAAGCCAGGGATATCAATTGGAGTTTTGCTGCTTCCTTCTCTGCATGTTTGTAATTCAGCAGCGTATAAACTCCAATTCTTAAAGGAAAAGAGGGCCATCCTCTCTTTTTCTCCTCTTTGAGAGTTTGTGTGACACCCTCAGACATAATCTGGTAGGAGATTTCCCGGGCTAACAATTTATCTGGGACGTACAGGGGGAGGACATGTGGCTTAGCTTTGCTTCCAAAAACTCTAATATAGGTAAAATGTTCTTCGCCGAACCAATGGGCTACGGCTGGGAGATCAAAAGAAGCTTCATAGGAAATTCTAGGGATAGGTCTGTCAAAAATAGAATAGTGAACGGGAACCATAAAACCATTGCAGATTTGATATAAATGGTCTTTGTGAGAGGGTTTCCACAATTTCCGATGGTACAAGTGAATGGGTGTTGGGTCATGGGTTGTCCATCTCCAACCAAGGACAGGAAACTCAGAATTAAAACAAAGGGTATCCATAATGCAAGCAGAGTAATAGAATGGTGGGATTTTTCTCTCAGTGACTCTGGTTTTGGCCCTAAACTCACGAATAGCCATGACTAATTTATCAGACAAAATAGTGGCCCAATCCATGATTATACTATTGACGGTTGCTTCCATTAAAGGAACCATATCAATATGAATATTTGCAGAGTCATGAAATCCCCACAATCTACACATCATAATCCCGGCATAGCAATAAGGTGAAGCCAAAGAAGCATTGGAGTACTTACCCGACATATCATGCTTGTGTTTAGTTGGATTCTGCCTCCACTCTCGGAGAGGTTCGGATGGCGATTCATTCTCCTTCGCGAATTTCTCCAAAAAGGCTCTATTATAGACTAGCTCGGGTTGAGGCAAATGATACATCCGTCTCAAGTCATCAGGCTTGAAGGAATCGAAAATCCTTCCATCCTTAGTATGGAAGGTTCTATCAGTGAGAGTAATTTCTTCAATTGCCCAACGTACCACATCAGTATAAGGCAAGACTTGTTCTCTGGCTGCTATTCTGTGCAGAAAGGAGTCAGCCAAATCTTTAAGAGTTGCCTCAGACTTTCTTAGTTCATCCACACTAGCCTCCGTTACTGTCTGTTCTGGTTGTTCTGCTTCTAGCAAATTGTATGTACCTTGCCATGTAGTACCAGGAAGACCAGTGCATGTAGTATCTGAGATTAAGCCTTTCTTTGAAACCATAGCAGCTTGGCCTGAGACAGGTGTTGGAGTAGAACCTGCCACCTTTTTGAACTTCTTTCCCATCATATTCAGACTCCTCTCAGTTGAATTCTACACAAATGCAAGAGAAATCGTAACAAAGAAATAACAATGACGATCCATAACGGGATAGATATATAACTTGAAGCGTGGTGAGATTAATTCTAAAAGTGGCTGCGGATCTAATGATTTGAGAGGGCACCGCAGCTGCAATGATGGTGGTTTTACGGCCTGCAGCTTCATAAATGACCATTACTTAAGTTATTAAACCGAATGACCCCTTAAAGCGTGCAATAGATTTCTTCAAAGGTCTAATCGTAATTGCTCGTTAATTCGAAGGGGCAAAGCTTTAAATACGCATGCATTACCTTATCCCTTTACTTAACGGCATTTTGAAATTTGTGCTTTTGTCAAATTGGATTTAAATATAACTTTAATGCTTTGAAATAATCATCCTTTTATTAGGAGTTCTGGTCATCATTAAGCGTCATCGCATCGCATCGGGAGTGTGAGTGACATTATTATTTGGGAGAGATCTTGGCGAATGCCGATTGCGACATTGTATCATATTAGCGCGCGAACATAATCCCTAAATGCATATCAATTGATTTACCGACTACCGATAGCGATATCACATCGCATCGGGAAAAATATCTGAACGTCTTATGAAGATGTATGGGATTCTGCCGACTACCGATAGCGATATCGCATCGGGGAAAAGATGTGTGCTTTTTCTGTGTGTGCATTGGCTATCGCCGATGGCCGATAGCGATATCGCATCGGAAAGAACCAAGGTAGCAAACGGTCTTGCGATTGCCTTTTCGGACTTAACCAAAAATTGCTTATTATTTGTTCAAAAAGGCTTTTGTTAACAAATTCATTTGATTATCATACCTTTTTCGAACAAATTCATTAATGCCAATTAAATTTTTTAAAAGGGACCCATTTCATATGTTAATTGTTTGTGATAAAAATGTTATGAAATGGGGGGTTGTTGTAGGGCACAACAATTGGCGATTCGCTGGTAGAACCAGTTATCTCTGGACTAATAAATATACTTACACCTTTTCAAATAGAATCTTTATAAATAAAGGAAACTTCTAATATAACTAGATGTCTATTGATTCTGAATAAAACAAGTTTCTTCATTTGACTTCCTCTTTTTATAAACACACTTTGAGTTTTGAAACAAGTCCTTATTGGTTCATAAAAGTAAAATAGAAAACTTCTCCATATCAGCTTTTTAAAATAAACTCCTCTGTCACAGGTAGAGCCTCTGCTGCCAGCAAACGTTCATAGTCTCGGCAGGGTTACCTTTTAACCATGTCATTGTCCATTGTTCCATTCACTTAAGAGTGTGACTAAACAGAATGAATTCAAAAGATATTTTTGTATTTTTTGAATTTCACTTTCTTCTTTGCTTAAGATAAAAGCCATTGTCCTGGTTTGGTGGCCAGATAACGACAATGCCATTCACGGGTAGTAATCAAACTGAACAAGCTGGCTCATGATGAGACCCCTTGTCTTGAAATTTCAAGCCATTACCCTGTTTGGTATGCAGTTTTGGTAATGTCAGTTAAATTATTTTCCTATGAACATGGTAAGCAGGCTTGTAATAAGACCTCTTATCTTTGATCTTTTATATTTTAGAATTACACTCTGAGAAATCATAAACTTTTAGTGAATGGGATGAACAACTATCTTCTTAAGAGTAAACGGATGACAGGTTTAAGAGTTAAAGATGCTGAAGATGGATTAGCTCCTCTTTTAATATAGATAACCTTTGGAGACTTATTTTGAAAACTCAAGATGACTCATAGAACTTCGTTCAGAGTGAAGTTTACAAAAGTTAGACTGTGATGTTCAGAATAAAAAGATGTCTAATTTCCTAGAAATGATCTTTCTTGGTTTAAGACGCTATTATCTAAAAGTAAATATTAATAGTGTAGTGGCAAGACAACTTTTAATTACAGCGAAAGGTCAATGGAAGATGTCCCACGTCCTTATTTCTACAAATCCTACAAACTATATAAAAACTATCAAACTACATAGAGAAGGGGTTACCTCCTCAATTAAAGAATTTCTTCAAGATCAGACCATTGACAGGGAGAGAATCCCTCACCCCTGATAAATTTTGCAGTATAAAAGTGGAATGGCCTACTTTTTCACAGATCTGAAATGGTCCGAGCCACATCTTTTGAAATTTGGAATGTTTACCTTTGTCTTCATGGGCTTTGTCCCATTTCAGGACTAGATCTCCGACTTGGAATTGTTTAGGACTAGATGAGGCTATATCAAAAGCTGCTTTAATGACTTGCTGATGTTTAGCGTGTGTAACCTTGGCTTTTTCCCTTTCTTCTTCAAGTTTAAGAATTTGATCATATCTAAACTGGATAGAGGAAGAAGGAGTTTCGTCAATAAATTGCACTAGGGCTAGAGATGGAAAAAGAAGATTGGTTGGTACGATTGCTTCTTTTCCATAGACAAGATTAAACGGAGAGGTCCCTATGGAAGCTTTCTGTGTTATCCTATCAGCCCATAATGCAAATACCAAGGATTTATGCCAATTCTTATGATTCTCTTCGATTGTTCGCTTAATGATTTTGATTAGGT
Organism: Pinus tabuliformis; assembly: GCA_031772625.1. NCBI lineage: Eukaryota > Viridiplantae > Streptophyta > Pinopsida > Pinales > Pinaceae > Pinus > Pinus tabuliformis. The sequence goes on from CM062812.1 coordinate 14,127,870, forward strand.
TTTTATTTGTTGATTCTGCTAGGCCATTACCCTGAGGATAGTAATTAGCAGAATACTTTAATTTAAATCCCCTTTTGATAGCGAAATCAATCATTGCATTACCTGAGAAGTAAGAAGCATTATCAAAGACGAGAGCGTTTGGAACACCAAACCTGGTAATGATGAACTGATCTATAAATTCAATGATCGCCTCAGAGTTTGTTGTTTTTAACGGAACTGCTTCTACCCACTTTGTAAAGTAATCAGTTGCTGTAAGAATATATTTGTGCTGCTTGGAAGAAGAAGGATGAATTTCTCCAATGATGTCCAATCCCCATTGTTCAAAAGGCTGCTCAATGTTGATTGGTTGCAAAGGGAAAGCTGGTTTTTGTTGTCTTCCACTGGCATTTTGGCATTTGATGCATTTCCTTACATATTCGTGAGCGTCCTTAAACAAAGTAGGCCAATAGTATCCAGCATGAATGATTTTATGAGCTGTTGTATCAGCTCCGAAATGTCCTCCTGCTGGTCCGTCGTGTAGCTCCTGCAAAACCTTTTGAGCTTCAGGTTTCTCAAGGCATCTTAATAGGACAGAATCATAGTTTCTTCTGAAGAGCACATCGCCAATAATGGAAAAATTCTTAGCTTTCAATCTAATGGCTCTTTTGTTTTTGTAGGACAAATTGGTAGGTGCATAACCATTCTTTAAATAGAAGATCAGATCTGCATATTGAGATTTGGATTCAGGAATACTTAGCTGATTAACTTCTTGGGTTTGCTCTGTATCACTTGATTCCGGAATGTTTGATGCTCCTGCTAATATCCTGCAAAAACCTTGACCTTTAACAAACTTTGCTGGCTTTATTTCTAGATCATATTCTTGGAGAGCTGCGACCCAATTTGCCCTCTTTTCTCCCAATTCCTTTTGGATTAATAGTTGCCTAACTGCTGAGAAAGGAACTATCACTTTAGTATGGGTTTTTAAAAGAAAGGGTCGATAATGTTTGACTGCTTTAAAGACAGCAAAAGCTTGTTTCTCAATATCGGAATAGTTTAATTCGGCGCCTTGAAAGTTTGAACTGAAGAACGAGATGGGCGCTTCCAAATTGTCATCATTCAACTGGGTGAGCACTGCTGCGTAAGATAAGTCGGATGCAATGGTATATAATATAAAATGATTAGAAAGATTTGGAGTATTCAGAGCTGGGACATTGATTATTGATTGCTTAATATCATTAAAAGCTTGCTTTTCCTCTATTCCCCATCTGAAGGTTGAATTCTTTTTAATCATCGTTTGTAGTGGTAGTACAATCTGTGAAAAATCTGGAACGAATCGTTTAACGAAATTAATCTGCCCTAGAAACGACTGCATCGATTTTTTGTTGTGCGGAAAAGGAATTTCAGAAATTTCCTTAATACGATCAGGATTTACATAAATGCCATCTTTAGATACAATAAACCCTAGAAGCTTACCCTGGTTGAGAGCAAAGAAAGACTTTTTCGGGTTGGGAGAGATACCATATGTTTTGCATCGTTGAAAAATCTGTTTTAAATCATGCAAGTGGTTATATCTCTTTCTAGAATACACAGTAATATCATCGAGGTAGACGACTACTGTGCGATTAATTAACCCTCTAAAGGCTGTATCCATGGCTCTTTGGAATGTCGCTCCTGCATTTATGAGTCCAAAAGGCATCTTTTGATATGCATAAGTTCCCCATTTTGTCCTGAATGTAGTCTTTAGTTGGTCATCAGGATGGACCAACACTTGATTATATCCTGAGAAACCGTCGAGAAAGGACATTAATTCAGATCCTGCTACCGATTGGAGGATTTGTTCCATGGTAGGCAGTGGGAAATTATCTTTCAAGCTTGCCTTATTCAAGTTTCTGAAATCAATACAGATTCGAATGTCGCCGTTTTTCTTCCTAACTGGGACCATATTGGAGACCCAGTTTGAGTGTCGGACAGGGAAGATAATCTTAGCTTTTAGGAGCTTATTAAGTTCCGACTTTATTTGGCTCTCCAAATTTGGGTGTATTTTTCTTAACTTCTGCTGGATAGGTTTTTGATCGGGAAGCATAGGAATAGTATGTTGTATGATAGATGTATCATATGTCTTGAGGTCGTCATACTTCCAAGCAAAAACTTGCTTGTTTTTCCTTAAGAGTTTGATGAATGCTTCCTTTTCTTCTATAGAAAGTCCTAGTCCTAAGTTGATATTTTGAGGAGCTTGATCTGTTCCCAAATTGATTGATTCAAACCTAAGAGTAGAGCTTTGGAGTTTTGCATTAATTACAGGTTTGAACCTATCTTTAATGTCATAAAGGTCTTCGAGCTTTACTACAGGCTTAGGAATCGCGTTATCTTGAGATGTTTCTTTCATTTGAGAATCATGGTCATGCTCTTCAATGATTTGATTGTCATAAGACTTTTCAGAGGTTAAGAATTGCAAGATGTCCTCGTCATGGTTGAAAACCCTCCAGTTAGTGATGTTATCGGGAACTGAAGGTCTGAAAATTAATTCTATAGAAAATCTATCAAGGCTATAGTCTTCGGAAGGGAGGAGTTTGGAAGCTACGTTGGCTAGTAAATCAGCTGCCGAGTTTTGTGATCTTGGAATTGAAGAAATGTTGAATGCTGAGAAATGCAAAGTAAGATCTTGCACTAGCGATTGATAATGCTTAAGGTGGCTTGAAAGGCAATGAATTGTATTTCTTACCTGTTTAACAATGATCTCACTATCACCGAATACTTTTATATATTGGACTTTAAGGTCAATTGCCTTATATAGTCCCTGCACTAGAGCTTCGTATTCGGCCGTGTTATTGGTGCATTCAAATTCTAATCGACAGGATAGCATTGTTTTTTCGCCTTGCGGACTAACCAAGATGCAACCTGCTCCTGATCCCTCACTGGACTTAGAGCCATCAAAATACAAAGACCAAAATAAAGGAGAATCAACAAAAGTATTTACATTTTTTTTATTTTCGTTGAAGCATTTGGATAAATTGGTTTGTGAAAAATTTTCTACTTGAGATGTAAAATGGTTAACTAAAAAAGGGGAAGATTGGGCAACAAAGTTGCCAAAGAATGATTCTAAGGAATAATTTCCCAAAATGTTGTTGTTGAAGGCCACAGGCTGGTTTTCTTGTTCGAAGTTGGTTACTGTGTGAGTCATGTGTTTCTCACGGTCGATCCTTATTTGATTTGGCTTACCCTTATAGGGGAGCCACATATGTGACCAATCTGTGGAAATGTATCCATGCAGTTTCTCAGACCAATCTCTGCTCAAAATTAAACCATAGAATTCAGGTATGTCAGCAATCAAAATATCTATTCTCTGTACTATTCTGGGATCAGCAGACAACCTGATAGTCACGGAATTAATTTCTCCAATAACCTGTACTTTGGTTCTGTCTAACTGTACAATATGAATTGCGGACTTCTGGGGTTCTATGTTCAGTTTAGAACAAACTGAAGCTGGCATAATATTAGATGAAGCCCCTAAATCAATTAAACAGTTATGCAGATTTCGATTATAGATTTCATAGGTGAGCAAGAAAGGTGGGGTATGAGAATTGGATCTATCTCCGATCAGAACCGAATCGGTAGCTTCGACCATATCTGGAGGGGGTTGTCCTGAATCATTAGCAGCTTTTGAACTGGGAAGAGGAGAAGAGGGGACAGCGTTAAATTCTCTTAGGAGCAATTTCTGCTGATGTTTTAACTTACTTAGTTCAAACATGGTTATGTTTGCCTTAGTCTTTTTCATATCATCAACAATATTATACTCCATGGAGTCAGATACCACTAGTGTCTTGGATGTTGAAGGAGAGTTAGAAATCGGAGGCTGGTTTTGAGGGGCTGCTACCGGAGACTTCTTTGGAAGAACTTTTTCTTTTGGTGTGGCAGCACCTGCACTCCTCTTTTTTGTAGTTGTTTGAGTAGGTTCAGAAGCGATTTTACTTCTTGTAGTAACAGGAAAAGCTTCTTCTTGATTCTCGGTGTCAGAATTTGGGAGTATGAAATCCCACATGCCGTGACACTCAACTACTTCTTCTTCATCATCCGTTTGAGAGGTTAATTCCTCTTCTTCTTCTTCCTGTTTAGAATCTGCATTAGATATAACATTGGGTGGCTTTGTTTCAGTTTTCTTGAAAGTTCTAAATGGTCTTTTGTTCGAAGTTTCGGCCACCTGTTTTTTAATTTCAACCATTTCATTAGACAATGTTTTAAGGACCTTTTGTAAACCTTCCATGTCGTATGGGTCCTTTGGGGTCTTTTTCTTAGAATCTTCTTTAAATGAAACTTTTTTGGATTTTCTATCCTCCAAGGCAGCTTTCTTCTCTAGAGCATTAATACGCTTTTCAACTGCAAGTGCTTCCTTCATGTTTTCAGCTAAGGTAGGTTTGCCAGCCCTGTCAACAAAAATAGCTATATTGGAAGGGAGGGCAGTAATGTACCATTCGCTCCTAATTTGTTCACTTGGTTTCGAAGCGGTGGGGATTTTATTTAGGAGTTTGTTGAATCGAGCATTAAACTCCTTTATTGGTTCCCTATGCTCTATTCTCAAATTGGAGAGGTCGTTTATTAAAGTCGCTAGAGACCTGTCATCTCCATATTTGGTAAGGAACTGCTCTTGGCATGTGGTCCAGCTGGTAATAGAACCAGAAGGTAATGAGAAGTACCAGGATCCTGCCGATCCTTGCAGGGTATAAGGGAAAAGTCTGACAACAACATCTTGTTCTGTCACTCCTTTTAAGTAAACTGCTAACATAAAATTGTTAATATGTTCTTCAGCTTGTGTTCCGTTATCTGGATTAAATTTAGGCAACCATTTTTCGGGAGCATCAGGTAGATCATGTAATGGTCCGGGCATATTGACTGCACCTTGCGTAGTCCATGGATCTGCCATTATGCTGGCGATAATAGTTGTTACTACTATTGGTATTCCAGATGACTGAGGAGAAGAAGTTGTTGGAGCGAGAGTAGCTTGAGATGCTGTAGTACTTATTCCCTGATGAACAACAATGTGTAATGGAGGAGTGGACGATTGACTTCGCAGGGAGGAATTGAGATGGAAGATATGGAAGAAAGATCTTCACTATCAGATACTTCAGTAATCTTCTTAGCCTTTTTCCTTTTCGGTAAAGGGAACTCAGTAGGTTCGATACCGAGTTTTTCGCTCTGAAGTCTGGTAAGTGGATGGGATAAGTTTAACTGCGAGGTCACACTGCTTTGTGATACTTCAGATTTCTGAGGTGAAATCGAGAAGCTCTGAAGTTTATGGATAAGAGACTGAACTTCAGGGGATTCAAGACTTAAATGTTCTGAAATATGATGGGTATGAGCAGTGGTGGTTGATTCCTCTTTTTCTCGATTGTGTGCCTGAGAACCAGCATGTGATTGAGAAGGTGAAGAGGATTTGGAGGGAGAATTACTCTTAGAATGGTTTGCAGATTTGGACCTACTTGCCATTCACGGAGGTTCAGGCCCTCCTTCTAGCGCCAAAAATGTTGATGCCCCGAAATTCGTTGCAACAACATCGGGGAAACCACCCGGTCCGGAACTTAGTGCAGCTCCTTTTCCGTTTGGAATAGTGGCTCTGACTGGGGATAATGGGACCAGTTTCCCAAAGATTATAAGTAAACGGAATGGATGAATGATTTACGATGTAAGGTGATAATAAATAAATAACTAAACTACAAAAGAAATATAATAACTATAAGCTAATCCCGGGACTTATCGATTCATTTGAATACAGCGTTTGATAATTTAGGCTTACTGGCAGGCATATAGATGACACTAACAATAAGCATAAATGTTTAAATCATTTAAGATTGCTCTACATAAGTAGTTATGCAGAGCGATAATAGCGAATTACTGTACTCAGTCATTTATATCATTGTTACACGCATGATTAAAATAGATAACAAATCACAAAACATTCAATAGTGATATGAAATGCAGACTTGCTGTTATATTGCATACATGTAATCAACAATAGCAAAAGTAATAACACAGCAATTCATATAATAGAAAAGAGAACAGATACAGATAATAGTACCATGCAAGCTGTTTGATCAATCCAATATATTAATCGCTATGTCGCGGTTCTTCCTTCAGACCAGAAAGCATTCCAAGCAAACGACAATAGTGCACAATTTACTTAAAACAGCCTTCCAAGTAAAATTAAGAACCAGTGGTCGAGTTTCAAAAAGAATATAGACTGAAGCACAATAGTGCAAACTTCAGCCTTTAAGTCTTTTACAAAATTTTACGACCCTTTCCAAAACAATGAAAGGATCTATAAATACTATGCTAATCTAAAATATCTAAATATCTAAAACTGAAAAACAACTAAATCGGCATTAACAAATATCATTTTGTATTTTGGTGATTCGGCAGTCGGCGGCGATGTTTCAGTCAGAGGTCTCTTTGCCTTTACTCCTTTGCTGACATATCGCCAGCATTGGCTCTACTTCTGGTGGAGTATTGAGGCGTGAAGTCAGCTGTGCATCATATGTGGCATCTCGAATATCGGCAATCAGGTATCGGAGAGCATCTGTTAGACAATTAAGAGCCGACCTTTGAGAATGTGGTTTAATCAGGAAAAGCCAGTATGAATCGGCGGTCAAGGTATTTACTCCAGTAATTAACCGCCCTTGTTTCTCCAGATCAGGGTAATTCCTGAGCTCCAGCATATTTTCCGTTGTTATGTTTCCAGGTGTGCATTGTGAAATCGTGTTTGCCAGATACAATGTATCATTGACTAGATTGATCATGTTACTGGCAATCATTTTGCATCTGGAGGCTGCTCTTTCTGCTTTCATCATCTGTGTGTTCCATTCCATGAAGAGTATGTCCTTGTATGTTACACAGATTCGGGAGAAATTTGTGGCTTGCCCTTCTGGAGAGTCTTGCCATTCAATATATTCTGTTATATCGTCTTCAGCCTGATCCAACTTACTTCTGGCTTTCTCGATTTGTTGACACACTGCTGTAGATGTTTCACATAGTGACTCAGCTTCAACAAGTTGTTGGCATAAGATCCTGATTTGAGATATCAGTGCGCTGTTTATTCGAGTTTCCTTTGCTCTGAAATCATTGATACTCTTGGCGCTCTTAATACCTTCAAGCTGAGCTGATAGCTGAATTATTTGCTCGTCTTTAGCTTGTATCATCAGCTCATTCGATGCCTTCAACTGGGATAATGCCTCTGACAATTCTTTTGCTTTCTGAATGTCACTATGGTCTATCCTCAGTTGTTCAATTTGCTGGGTTAACAAATGATTCTCTTGTTGTTGGGCCAGCAATTGTTCCTCTGCCTGTGCTGCCTTATTCCTTGCCTCTATCACTTCTGCTTGTAATGCGTATATCTCATGCTCTTTAGTCTTCAAAAGAAGACTTACTTCGGATGCTTTGTCAATAGTTGCCGCTGAATAAGCTCCCGCAAATTGCGATAGCTTTGTCAGATCTTCAGAGGGATCCAATTCTCCCTTCCAGACCACATTGCCCGTGATTGTTTGCTCAGGCAAAATAGAAGGTTGATCAAGCCTTCGCCTTTTCCTCGAGCACCTTACAACGGCTCTATGCTTTGGGCTGTAGAAAATGTCTAGAGGAGGAATTTCCTCCACCTGAAGATCAATTTGATCGGATGGGTCTTGAGTGATTACCTCTACATTCTGTACCATGGGTGAGCCGCTGGTTCCCTCTAGAACCGGAGAAGAAGTAGTATTGGGAGCCTTAGAGGCGTCTGAGTCTTTGGAGGCTTCCTTACCACTTATGATGGAATCAAATTGGTTCCATTCTTTAATTAATTCAGGATCAGTAGAGATTTGCTCACTTTGTTCTTTCTCCCGTTCAATCCTCTGTTGTTCCTCCAATGCCTTCCGCTATTGCTCCTCATATGCTCTTTGCTGCTGTTCCTCCAATTCCCTTTTCTGCCTATCTTCTAGTTCCTTCTTTGCTTTCTCTTCTTCTTCTCTTTTCCTCTGTTCTTCTAACTCCTTTTGCTTTCTTTGCTCTTGTTCAATTTGTGCTTTTTGCTGCCTTTCTATCTGCTCTCTTCTTTGCTTCTCTGCTTGCAGCTTGTTTTGCCTTTCCTCCTGTTGTCTATCATATTCTTTAGTTGTAACAGGAGATAGGTGTATTTGCTGCTGACCAGGCTCGCTTGAGGAGGATGTTTGGGCTGTGGATAATAAATCTAGAGGCAAAGTTTGCAACCTTTGCTTTCTAAGTTTATTAAATTCAGTTAACTCCTCATCTTCATAACTCAATTTAGGAAGTTGTCTGACTTGGCTTATTGAATCGGCAATCATGAACAGGTCGTCAAACTGGTCTTCTTGATGAACAACCTTTGACAGTTTGGCCTGTTCCAAGGCAATGAAAGCAGTCTTTTTTGGATCATAGAGTCTATTTGGAATAGAAGCCAGGGATATCAATTGGAGTTTTGCTGCTTCCTTCTCTGCATGTTTGTAATTCAGCAGCGTATAAACTCCAATTCTTAAAGGAAAAGAGGGCCATCCTCTCTTTTTCTCCTCTTTGAGAGTTTGTGTGACACCCTCAGACATAATATGGTAGGAGATTTCCCGGGCTAACAATTTATCTGGGACGTACAGGGGGAGGACATGTGGCTTAGCTTTGCTTCCAAAAACTCTAATATAGGTAAAATGTTCTTCGCCGAACCAATGGGCTACGGCTGGGAGATCAAAAGAAGCTTCATAGGAAATTCTAGGGATAGGTCTGTCAAAAATAGAATAGTGAACGGGAACCATAAAACCATTGCAGATTTGATATAAATGGTCTTTGTGAGAGGGTTTCCACAATTTCCGATGGTACAAGTGAATGGGTGTTGGGTCATGGGTTGTCCATCTCCAACCAAGGACAGGAAACTCAGAATTAAAACAAAGGGTATCCATAATGTAAGCAGAGTAATAGAATGGTGGGATTTTTCTCTCAGTGACTCTGGTTTTGGCCCTAAACTCACGAATAGCCATGACTAATTTATCAGACAAAATAGTGGCCCAATCCATGATTATACTATTGACGGCTGCTTCCATTAAAGGAACCATATCAATATGAATATTTGCAGAGTCATGAAATCCCCACAATCTACACATCATAATCCCGGCGTAGCAATAAGGTGAAGCCAAAGAAGCATTGGAGTACTTACCCGACATATCATGCTTGTGTTTAGTTGGATTCTGCCTCCACTCTCGGAGAGGCTCAGATGGCGATTCATTCTCCTTCGCGAATTTCTCCAAAAAGGCTCTATTATAGACTAGCTCGGGTTGAGGCAAATGATACATCCGTCTCAAGTCATCAGGCTTGAAGGAACCGAAAATCCTTCCATCCTTAGTATGGAAGGTTCTATCAGTGAGAGTAATTTCTTCAATTGCCCAACGTACCACATTAGTATAAGGCAAGACTTGTTCTCTGGCTGCTATTCTGTGCAGAAAGGAGTCAGCCAAATCTTTAAGAGTTGCCTCAGACTTTCTTAGTTCATCCACACTAGCCTCCGTTACTGTCTGTTCTGGTTGTTCTGCTTCTAGCAAATTGTATGTACCTTGCCATGTAGTACCAGGAAGACCAGTGCATGTAGTATCTGAGATTAAGCCTTTCTTTGAAACCATAGCAGCTTGGCCTGAGACAGGTGTTGGAGTAGAACCTGCCACCTTTTTGAACTTCTTTCCCATCATATTCAGACTCCTCTCGGTTGAATTCTACACAAATGCAAGAGAAATCGTAACAAAGAAATAACAATGACGATCCATAATGGGATAGATATATAACTTGAAGCGTGGTGAGATTAATTCTAAAAGTGGCTGCGGATCTAATGATTTGAGAGGGCACCGCAGATGCAATGATGGTGATTTTACGGCCTGCAGCTTCATAAATGACCATTACTTAAGTTATTAAACCGAATGACCCCTTAAAGCGTGCAATAGATTTCTTCAAAGGTCTAATCGTAATTGCTCGTTAATTCGAAGGGGCAAAGCTTTAAATACGCATGCATTACCTTATCCCTTTACTTAACGGCATTTTGAAATTTGTGCTTTTGTCAAATCGGATTTAAATATAACTTTAATGCTTTGAAATAATCATCCTTTTATTAGGAGTTCTGGTCATCATTAAGCGTCATCGCATCGCATCGGGAGTGTGAGTGACATTATTATTTGGGAGAGATCTTGGCGAATGCCGATTGCGACATTGTATCATATTAGCGCGCGAACATAATCCCTAAATGCATATCAATTGATTTATCGACTACCGATAGCGATATCACATCGCATCGGGAAAAAGATCTGAACGTCTTATGAAGATGTATGGGATTCTGCCGACTACCGATAGCGATATCGCATCGGGGAAAAGATGTGTGCTTTTTCTGTGTGTGCATTGGCTATCGCCGATGGCCGATAGCGATATCGCATCGGAAAGAACCAAGGTAGCAAACGGTCTTGCGATTGCCTTTTCGGACTTAACCAAAAATTGCTTATTATTTGTTCAAAAAGGCTTTTGTTAACAAATTCATTTGATTATCATACCTTTTTCGAACAAATTCATTAATGCCAATTAAAATTTTTAAAAGGGACCCATTTCATATGTTAATTGTTTGTGATAAAAATGTTATGAAATGGGGGGTTGTTGTAGGGCACAACACAACCCTATGACTCATCCTAGACTTCACGCTCCGCACCCGTACTTTGCGGAGTTCTATACCATATTTGACCAAAACTTGGGATTTAAGCCCCAAAACCTGTTGTGGGGGATCCCATGCCCAACAAGCCCCCAACATAATCATCATGACTCATCCTGAGTCACTCTGTTGGTGCAACAATCTTGGCACAGAACCCCTCCAATTGTGCCTGTGCTGCGCAAAGGTCTGCAACGCAATGTTCTGCTATCTTCTAGATCTACTCTACTCTTTCTGCCTTTCAGGAGAAAATTCCTATCTTAATGCATGCATCACCTTCACTTGTGTGAGCTTTCATTCAATATCGGTAGTGATGCGGAAAGCCTCATCAATCCAAGGCTTGATGCATGCTTTAAGTACTACCTCTTTTTGTCACGTGACATCCACCTATTCCTTCAATGCCCTTGCCTATTATAGCTTCGCCAACCACTGGGTTAGGACAACTATCTACACCATTCCGTACACACTGTCATACTACACTTGAAGCTCCCATGCTTCTGTTTCCAGGCACTATATGGTAGGTTCCCCCTGTAAGGAAGTGAGGACCACGAGGGATTCTTCCAACATCGTAGTACAATTCTGCACTACCTGTCCTCTTTCCTCTAGCCCGTTTTAGACAGTGCCAGCACGTTGTTCCTGAACTTCTAGGGACGTGGATGACTGGGCTTTCAATTGCAATTCGACAATTTGAAGGTTGAGGTCCAACTTTATCCTTGTTGCTTCCTCCTTTGCCTCGCGGAATCCACTAGCCAATCTATGAATTCACACTCCAACTGGTAGGTTTGTTGCAATTTCTAACTCTGGAGTGTGGCGACATGCTTCCTCTACTATCTGCTCCAGCTGTTGATTATGTGCCAGTGCTTCATCGCATTGTAGACTAAGTTGCTCAATTTTCATTCGTTGTTTGTTGAGCATTTGTATTGTGCGTCCTTCCCTCAGGTGGACTTTGGTTGTCACTCCATCCTGTAGCTAGTATAATGTACCCCGTGGAAGGGCAACAAAGTTTAGACCAAGTCCCTTCATTCGGCCCACTCTGGCTCTGTCCTCTATGCTATCCGTTGTCAGTGCTCCTTCCAGCAGCATGACAGTGTTAGCCATTTTTCCCTGCAGCAACTGCCCTATTTCCGATGTACCTGCGACACCGTAGGTGGCTATCGATCCCTCCTATGGGGGCCGCACTTGAAGTTGCTAAAGCTACACCATGAGGGCCCCCAACACATTCTGTTGCTCTATCATTGCTTCCTGGAGCGCTTCCTTAGTGACCTTGCGAACTGTGTCACAAATGTCATAGAGGTCACCCTCTGTCAGTGTAATAGGTTCATTGTCTAGTTTGGAACCCTTGATCTCCTTCCACGGGCCTGCTCATTATGTACTGCATGGCCATTTCAGTTGTGTAGATGTCATGCTCAATGTTGCACTAATCATTATCGGGATAATATCAACGCGAGGAAAAAATCAGTAATAATTGGGAAAAAATTGTTTGGTACAAAAATATTCATTTTTTTCAATGTTTTTAATATCTAAACTATCTACAACATAAAATAAATACATTTACACATAAATATGATAAAAGAACTAATATATAAGATGTTTAATATCATTTCTAGTGCTAAAATCACACATAACAGTGAATCATGTCCTGAATAGTAAGTCATGACTCCTAAGTCCCACCTCAGCCTCAAAATATCAACAAAAAAATATAATAATGTATCTCATGAGTCATAATGTCATATACAATGAAATGAAGAAAATAACTAAAGTCTAATACTATTTATTTCCTCTACCCCTCTTGCAAGAAAATTCCATAGCTTTCCCTTTCCCTCTAGATGTAGATGTTGGTGCTGGTGGAGTTGGCAGTGGAGTCTACTATGCTCTAGAAGCTAAAGAACTAGGAGTAGGAGCTATAGGAGGTAGACAACATTCTCTACTAGTGGCAGGGGTAGCCCGGGCAGGTGGTGTCACTTCCTCCTCCTGTTCCTCAGCCTCCTCCTCCTCTTCCTCCTCCCCCTCCACTACATCCTGCACTAACCAATCATGAGAAGAATCCATGAGAGGCCTCTCAGCCTCAACCCTCCATGTAGCAGTGGTGTCAATCCCTTCCAATGAGATGGCCTCCATATCAAGTGTCCTCTCAAGTTTCCTCACCCACAATCAAAGATTGTAGTAGACGTAGACCATGTCATTAAGTTGCTGGGACTCCAACCTGTACAAAGATCATGAAATAATAATTAATAACTAAAAAAAAATATTGTTTAATGAATTCAAAAATTTATATCGAAATTTGCAATATTTTAAAATTTTAAGTGTTAACCTGTTGTGCTTCTTGTTGTGTATTTTTTCAAATACACTCCGGTTGCGCTCACATCCTGAGGAGCTACATGTTTGGTAGAATATTTGAATGGAATGCTTTTGCAGAAGGGGTACCCTGGCACCATACATTCTCCACCGTGCATCTACAACAAAATTACAAATAAAATTTTACATAAACATAAGAAAAAAATGGAATATGAAGAGACAATGAAATTTGAAACAAAGTTACAAACTAAAAAATACCTGGTATTTTAATCATCCTATTAGTCACAACCATGTCAAAGCAAAGTGTGCCACCTGCCATCCTATAGGTCTCAATTTCTTTAGAGATATCTATACATTCTGCTGGAGCTTGCACCATCTTCTGGACATATGATAAGAATCCATCCATGATCTCAGCATCAAATACAAACCCACATGCATAAGAAAATGCGGGGTTCAGGAAAATCCCAACAGCATGAATGGGACAATGGAGTGTGTTGTTCCATTGGCCATTAATCACTCCCCATAGGAGGATTTGTCTCTGAAACCCCTCATCTCCCTTATCATCTTAGTAGGCCCGAATGGCTTCTTTGGCCCTGTCCATGGCCTCATAAAAATAGCCCAGTGCGGGCTTCTCACCATAAACTAACCAAAGAACCTTTACCAAAGGTTCAGTAATGACGCACACCTCCTGCACTCCCGCCCAGAAGTCTTCCTGGTATGAAAGTAGTTTGCATATGGACTCTCCCTCTGGTTTGCGACTCATTGGCGAAGCACGCCACTCCTCTAAAAGAAACATTCTCTTCACATCCCACATAGAATTCAAGAGGGATTGAAGAGATATGAAACTGGTGGCAAACCGTGTAATGGTGGGGCGTACTAACTCTTTGTTGTTGGTGAATCTTCTCATCAAGCTAAGCATAGATGTATGGTTATATATACATTTTGTAATGCTTTTGGATGCTCAACAATATCTTTGAGAAAGGGAATTTTCCCTATGTCCTCCAACATGAAATCAATACAGTGTGCAACACAAGGTGTCCAAAATAAAGTAGGATGCCTGTCCATAAGCATCCTGCCAGTAGCAACATAATATGCAGCATTGTCCGTTATGACTTGGACAACATTTTCTGCACCCACCTCCAAAATAAACACATCTAGCAAATCACATAAAGTTCTTGCATCTTTGATTTGTGCAGATGCATCAACATATTTGATAAACATAGTCCCCTTGGGACAACTAACCAAGAAGTTTATAAGGGTTCTCCCCTTTTTGTCAGTCCAACCATCTGAAATCACAGTGCATCATGTTTGTGCCCATGATTCCCTAAAATCCTCCAATATTTTGGTGTAGTCAAGCTTTTCATTTTGAAGAATTCAGCCTCTCATGTCATGATAAGAAGGGATTTTTTACCCTGGGCCAACAGTTGCAATAGAATCAAGAGCAGGTTGGAAAAATGGATTATTCCTTACAATGCTGAAAGGAATATCACTCCAAAGGAGAAATTTTGCCAACAACGTGTCATCTTGTTCTTTCTCGGTTTTTTTTTTAGCATTGAACTGATAGATGGTTGTGAACTAGGTGTAGTTTGAGGAACAAAAAATGATGGGACAGCTACCGGATTGGTTGATGTTGCAGTAGAACCAATGGCACTTACTTGTTCAACTGACTTTTTTAGTTACCTCTTCATTTCTTCTTTGGCCTCTCTATTGTGGTCTAAAGTTTTCAATGCTTTCATGGCTCTTTGGATGAGTTCAAGATTTGTATTTTTGCAAGGCCCTACATCAAATCCAGGGATTTTTGCAAGGTGATACTTCAATCTGTACACCCCCCCAGACATATGGTGCCCACACAACTTGCAAGTCAAGTTTATTCTATCATTCGGAGCATTAGGTTCACCAAATTCCCAGAAAGGGTCCAATTTCCTTGGCATGTTTGATTTTGAACTTTGAAATTGAGAACTTGAATAATGTTTCAGTGAACCTATGCGAAACTAAGGATTACAATTTAGTATTTACAAGTTACAAACTTACAATTTAGTATTTTACCATTTACATTGTACAAAAACTAAAAAAAAATTACATACAATTTAAGAAACCCCATTCCAAACCCAACCAAAAAAGTAAAAAAACAATACATTGGAAAAATGTCAAAAAATCCATTCCAAACCCAACCAAAAAAACTAAAAAAAAATTACATTGGAAAAATGTCAAAAACCCCATTCCAAACCCAACAGAAAACATTGAAAAAAAAAAAAAAACAAAGTTACAAAGCAATGGAAACAAAAAACATTGGTGCCCGTACCATTTTTATGGAGATAATCTATGTCCTCCTTAGCTCACTCTTCGATTTTCTCCTCCAAGTAGTTGATTTAGCTCCAAAATCGAAAAATCTCCAAGGCTCCAACACTCCATGTCTCCAAACCCCACCACGCCCTCTCCTATCCAAATGAAATAACAATAAAAATAAAAAACACTTTTTTCCCTTTAAAAATGCATTGCCTGAGCCTCCCACAATAATTACTGAAAAATCATGATTTTTTCGAAAAACTTGGGAAAAAAAAAAAATCTGATTACTATGCGTGATTTTATCTTTTCTTTGAAATTATTGCAATTATACAATAATATCATGATTAGTGCAACACTGGTCGTGCTTGGGTCCAAGCCTTCCGCTATGTCCTCTGTTCCCTGCCCCATGGTCAAGTCTGGGCCTCCTTCTTCTGACATCATGGTGGCCCTTGTTTCTAGTGTTGTTGCTGGTTGTTCGACGCCCTTGGTCTGCTCTATTGTGGCCTTCACTGCCTCGTGGAAATCCCTTATCTCCTCGGCTAACTTCTTGTTGCGCTTTTGATGAGCTAGCAACTTGGTGGCCTCTTTCTATTTTTGTACTACTGTCTTATCACACTCCTCTAGATCCGGAGCATGCCACTCGAGCGGCCATGAGTCGAGCATAGCGAAACTAGCATCATCAATCGCGATGAATGGCAGTTTTTTCTAGTTCTGCCCCGAATCCTTATGAACCTTAATATACATGTTGTGCATATCCATCTTGAAGTCTGCAAAGCTCCACAAACTATCGTACACTGTAGGGGATAAGCATGGCATTTTGTTGATCCACATCTGGACGCTCACCTCGATGAACACCCAAAATATCTTGGTCTCGCGAATCCTCGTGGAGTCCTTTGTAGCCCAGAGCAACACGTATTTTTCCGCCTCTGGCAAGTCCTGTTTAAGAGGAGAGAACTGACTATCCTCCGGTAGTTCCCTGGTCACCAATACGATAGACAAGAGAAACCATGCATAATGGAAGGTCTTGCCCTGCTCCTCAGCTTCTTTGTAGTTGGTTCGGAATTCTTCACAGAGGAATTTGGCCCAGTTGAATTGGACCCCCTCCACGCATTGTTTGGCCAGCGGGATGAACGTCGATGGTACCTCGTTTCCACGACATTTTCTCATTACCTTCCTAGCTAGCAGATGGGTGGCTACGCACACCCCTTTGTCTTGAATCTTACTAATTACGTAGCCTCTCTGCTTCTTTTCCAACTTGTATTTCTTCTTCATGGCCTCTGTGAGCACCAAATCTACACTTTTGCCAGCTATTTCCATGGGGTCCCTTCCCTCACAATGAAGCCGAGAAATCCTGTGAATAACCTTCGTCATGATGGGAATGGGCTCCTCCAGCCACAGGTACCCATCATGTACCAGGGAAAGCAGCTGCCTGATGAAAAAGATCATAATCGGTGCACGGTGAAATGAGGAATCCATAGTAGATGGAGTAGCCCAGCCTTCTCCACACCGCGCAGCCATTTCTGTGGTTCTAGCATTGTAATGGACCCCTCCTTTCTCTGTTTCATGAGTTTTCTAGTGTCCAAATGTGGGAACTTTTCGCTATCCGCAAGGTCCCAATCTTCAAATTTCATCGTGGGCACGCAACCTAGAACCAAACCTTCAAAAACAATTCCATTTCGAAGGAGCAGGGTTTGGAGTGTGCTCTTAGCAGCATCTAAATCCTTGGGTACTTTTGCTTTCCCTTTCCACGGAGGGACATACTCGAGCAGTCTTTTTATAGCGCGCACCAGCTGGATGTCTTCCTCCATTTATTCATCCACCTCTATCTCCTCTATGAAAGCCTGGAGGTCCTCCTCCTCATCAATTGTCTCAATATTAACAGTTTTTCCCTTGTCTTCCATAGAAAGTTTTCGAAACTGCATATTTCGCAGGGACATGTAGACTGGTCCCATTTCCTATGGATCTATCTTGGGCCTTGGCGTCAGGGATTTTGAATTTCTGGTGCATCCCCGACCTGCAGCGTAGGGCTCTACACGACTTCCTTAGCGATACTTTCAACAAAACTCACACCTCTCTGGGTAGTTGTCATCTTGTTCGAGTTCTCTGTAGTTGTTCATGACTTTGGAGGCTCAAACACCGCTTGGCGCTCAACACTTTGGGCTCTCTATAACAGCTCAAATCGCAAACAAACAAGTGTTGTCTCGTGGCTAGCCTTGGTAGTTTTATAGTGTCTTTGAAATTTGAATTTGACCATTTCCCCCATTTCTGAGTCATTAATGCATTCTTGGTGGAAGATCGCCCAAAATCTAGTTCTGACTTCTTGTCTTAATTGCCTGCTACCCGCTCCTTTTTGTCTTAAATTGGACATCTTCTCATGAACACTGACACCAACGGTCACTTCCCAACCTACCTGCACAGTAGCGTAGCCCCCTCTGCACCGATGAAACACTTGTGACATGTCAATCCTGCGTGCAACCTCCTTATCACGCAGCTCCCTCACAAACTCTTTTAGAGTCCTGTGCTCTCTTCCAACTGCTTGGAGTGTCGAGACTATGCTCCTTACAGCTAGTCAATTGGTTGCACCACTAGTGCGAGACTTCAATTCTCCTTCCAGTGTATTCCATAGGCACTCCAAAATTACCCTTGCGACAATCAGCGCCACGCGTTCTTCCTTATGCGATGAGCTCCCTTGGTTACTTTGTTTGGTAAGGTGCAGTTACAGCCATGGTAGCAGAGTCACAAATTCTTGGCGAAAATATTCTAATGGAATAATATGGTTGTTTTTATCTTGTCTCGTCATTCTTAGTTTATCGATGCATCCATTAACATGATTTTCTTCCTCAATCATACCCGATCTTCTTCGAGTTCGCGAAGTTTAAGGTTCCCTCGTCGAATGGCTTCCTGAATCTGCACATGTTCTGTTGGGTCCCTATAATACTAGTGATTACCCCATTACTATTGTAGTTATATCCCTTATTAATATTTTGGTGCCCCTATTGTCCCCATATTGCTATTACTGTCCCCCATAGAATCCCTCTATTGCTATTTTTGTGGCTTTATATTATTATTGTTAGGTCGGTTGGGTTATATTGTGACTCCTTGGACTCTTATATATAGAAAGGGGGTTTTGTCATTTGAATCATCCAAGAATTGTTCATTTATGTAATGTAAAGGAGGTTTCTCCCTTGAAGAGGCTGAATTCTAAGGCGTTGATCTATATTTTCTATCTTTTCTTGAGCTGGTTTCATAACATTTGGTATCAGAGCTTTGGATTCTATGGTTTCGTTGCTCCAAATAGGTCATCATGGAATTTTCGCTATAAATTCTTTTCTACAATGTTTTAGAAGCTAAAAAAAAACCCATTTGAGAAGAAATCACGCTGAATCTCGGATCTGAATTTTAGAGCTTTTCGCGCTATATTTGTGGAGATATGGTCTGAGGAAGTTGGTATTTTTGTAGACTCCTGAATTACATTCCAAACAGGTGACCTGGGAAAAATCTTCATAACTTTCTCTCTAAGCATCGGATTGAAATTTCGTAAGAAGGTATAGAAAGAGGACGGACTGTAGTTTCTTGTATATGTTTTTCAGACCCAAAGGTCGAAGCAGTGACTCGTGGCACGTCATACAAGTTTGCTCTATTGAACTAGTCTATAATCAGGTCATTGTGGGAGATTTCACATAACTTGTTATAGATCTAACCCAGAAATATTATAGATCTGATATGAAAATATAAGATAATGCAAATTAACCCAGAAATAATATGAAATGATTTTTTATTGATCAAACACTTAAGGTAGGGAAACACCATACATTCACTCCTTAAGGAAGGAGAACACGCCACAAGACATATGCCTGTTCATACAATAATCCTTGACTATTCCTTGACATGGAGTCTCTAGCCTCTATATAGACCTCATACATACAATACCATGGGTCATTACCATGGTTCCCTCATACCATCAACTAATACCATGGGTCCATTACATTATTATTAACTACTTGTGGTCCCTTACATGATATGGGTTAACCACCTTGTTTATTACTATGGCCCATTGCATTATTACATTATTACCTTAGGTACCTCCCTTGGTACCCCATATTATTCCCCCTAGGTATATAACACTCCACCCCCGTTAGCATGTTTCATCCCCGAAACATGGGAAGAACACAAATAATAAGATCTACTCAAAAGAGTAGTCCACTGGTACCATGCACGTGCATCTAGCCATCCAAGGGAAAGGTGAACCCTCGATCTCGCTAGTGCCTCGCTCGCTTGAGATGGAAGTTGACCATGGAAGCTCTTCTGTGTTGATGTGTAGTAGGTGGATCTTCGCTCCTCGCTATCCGTCATACGTGGGTTGTTGTCCTTGTGGCTAATTGATTGCCATCTTGTTGGTTGTTTTCTTGTGGGGTGATGTGGGTGATGATATGTTGAAGTTTTAACCCACAGTGTCTTTTTCTTTAATTCACCATGCTGTGGTGCCTGTTGTGGTGTCTTCTTTGCTAATATGACTTCAACCACTGAGCCCTCCTCTAATGTATCAACACCTGTACCCTTTTCTGCTTCAGCCTCTGTTTGTGTTTGATTGCCTATCATCACTGGCTCATAATCTAATATGTCAGACCATGGAACATCTTCTCCTTCAACCTCCTTGGACTCTACCTGTTTATTAATGGAAATATCCTGTAATGTAATTTTCTTCTTTTTATACCAGAGCTTCAGGAATTTCTTCTGCACATTAATATTGATAGTACCTGCAGATTCCATCCAAGGATATCCCAAAACAACATCCATATTATCCATCTCTGAAGTATAAAAATCACCATGCAACACATACTTATCCATAGAAATCTTCAAATCCTTATACACTAGAACATCCTCATTATCCACTTGTGTGTTTTCAATGTGTTTTGCTGGATTTTTTTTTGCCAAATTAGCATTGATGAAATTATGCTTGCAACTAGGATTTATAGAAACAATGATCTTCTCCTTCTGAATCAATCCATGAACCTGAAATAAGGATATAACAGTATGAAATAGCCCCACATGTTTCTCCTTATCTTGTTTTCTGGCATGAGACCATCTGTCTAAAAGTAATTTTTCAAATTCTTCATCGGGCAGGTTGTAACACTTCGTTTTGTTAAGTAATCCCCACCATGTGGCTGCCTCCTCTCTAAATAGCTCCACTACCCACCATTTCCAATTGTTTTTGTATAATTATTTCTGTTCTTTTATGTATTCTTCAATAGTAGGACCATTATCTTTCCCTGTAAAACCTAAACCTGCCATGAAGAGGGTTTTGAAAAAATTCCCTTACTTGGCAAAAATTTGAAATTGTCACAGTTTAGTCAATATTTCTCATAATCCCTATTATGACCTGTTTTCAGAAATGGAACAATCATTCTGCATCTACCCATGTGATAAAAATCTTGATCCAGGCACTGGAATTTCAGATCTGGGCTGCAACTCTCCCGCCGTCACCAAAATTTCTGCAAAAAGAGCTGATTTTAAATCAGCTATATCTCCCTCATCCGGACTTCGATTCGACTGATTTTTTTTTAAATCGGTTATTTTTTCACATAGAATCCATATATAAAATTAGATTTTGCAGATCTTACACCAGAATGTCCATATCTGTGCCACAAACTCGCTGTCCTGAAACTGTCTGCAACCCCACTGATTTTTAAATCAACGATATCTCCTTCATCTGGACTCCGATTCAACCGTTTTTTTTTTTGAAATCGGGTATTTTTTCACATATAATATAGATCTGTAATTATATTTTGCAGATCTTGCACAAAAACGTACAGATCTGATCTGCAAACTCGCTACCCCCGAAATCCTGCAAAAAAAAAAAATCCACTTTTGTGCCCAAGAAAGTGCTCTGATACCACTTGTTATAGATCTAACCCAAAGATATTATGATAATAGAAATAACCCAAGAATAAAAAGATAGAAATATATAGAAATGATTTTTTATTGATCAAACACTTAAGGTAGGGCAACACCATTGATGAGCCCCAACAATGTACAATTATTTGGGCTCATTCAACTTCCTAATTTGACTTAATCCACCATTCTCATTTGTTTATTGCATGTTTTTGATTATTTTTATGTTAATAGAGTGAATTTGGTTAGTCATTATGCCAACAAGTCTAATGGGTGCTTTGTGTAGCCTTGTTGGCCAACTTGGAGACAAATTTGAAGGTCTTAATGAGCACTTGGCAGCCAAATTCGTGGGAAAACAAGCTAGAGGATTTGTAGGAAGGTGTCCCCCTCATTTATGGGCCCTTACCTCGAATTCTCCACCATTAGCTCGGAGTTCAAGGGCCACCGAATCAATCAGCTCAAGGGCAGCCAAGCAAGTCAAGTTGGACTGCTGTTAACTCCAAGTCTTGGGCAGCCAAGTCCCTAACTTTTAGGAGGATTGTTGGGTCCTCAAATTGTATAAATAAGAAGGATTGGGGTCTCATTTTGGTTAGCTAGTTGGTAGTCATTTTTGTAGCTAGTTAGTCATTTTGTTTTAGCCATTAGTTAGCTAGCTTGTAGTTCGAATTTTAGGCCATGGATTAGCTTTGCTTTCAACTCATTCTCAAGCTCTCCTTATGGACAGTTTTGATGTACTTTTCATTTCTTGATTAATAAAGATGGATCTAGCTTTGCACCAGCTCTAAATCTTTCATGGGAGGCTGTAGCTCTTGGGGTTGGGCCCATCTCAAGCGCCCAGTACCTCCCTTGTGTATCTTTATGTGTTTGCTGCGTTCTTGAAATAAAAATCTTCTCTTTAGATCTTGCTTTGTTATGGTAGTTGGTTTTGATGGGTAACGTAGTTTTTTATGCTTAGAATCAATTGGTAGGAGTTTGTTATGCATTTAGATCTTTTGGAATGCTCTTTCTCACGTGAAGTACATGGTTCTCTTTCCAAACAAAGCTGTTGTTCATTTATTTCATTGACAATTAGATTAAGTTAGCTAGGACTTGGTTTGTTTGCAAGAATTCATTGATTCATTTAAATGAGCATTGTGCAGGGCATCTCTATCATCTTCATCACCTCCTCAAGTTCTACTTAACCTCTGTCTCACTCATTTACCCTCCAACTCTCTCATTTCCCACATAGCTCCATCTCCTTCAACTTTCGTTGGTTCCATCCTTCCAATCATCAAACCATTGCATACACTCTTCCTTCATCTGATTTTCCAACTTCTGAGCTGTCACCAGCCTTATTCCTACCTTACACATCTCCCCCTATCATTCCATCACTCCTCCATCACTTCAAACACTCACAGTAGGTCATCCTGTAGCCATTTGTAGACATCCTGTAGAAAACAGAGTATCCTGTAGGATCCTCTGCAGGCATCCTGTAGGAGGCCACTCTCTCGGTTGCTGAGCATCTGAATGCGAGGAACCTCTGTGGATGGATGCTAAGGATCCCTAGGGACCTCTCCTAGCCTCCCCAACCTGTCCCACGCTTTCCTTCCTTCTCCATCCCATCTGCACAACCAAACCCTAGTTAGCACAAAATCACAATCATTCCACACACTTAAAGGAAAAATACAAAAACATAACTTTCATGATGCAAGTAGTTTAGATCCATGCATTTTCATTTATTAGAGGTAATGACAACATTGGTAGAAGTTGCATTTACATTCTTTGCATTGTAGAGGTTAGACTAGTCAAATTAGGGTTTCCTAGGTTTACATGCTTTGATCTGCTTTCAGTTCATTTCTGTCAAGTAAAGTAGCTTTCCTTTGAGATTAGCTTTCGTCCATCAATTAGCGAGCTTCTTCTGAGAGCCTATAGAAGTTGGCTTGAGCCCTAGCGGACTTGTGCCAGCTGACCAAGTGACAGCTGCGACAAGAGCTAGTACTTGTTTATATAGCACCGTCGCTTCCAAGTTTGTACGAACTACCGGGTTGATAAAATGAGAGACAAGAAGCCCCAGGAGTTGTAGCATTATTGCTACAATACTGGAGCTCACCATCTTTTTTGCGCCGTTGCCGGGGAAGCGGCAGAGTATTGGTGATTGTTGCTATTCTTCTATTTTCCACTACAACCTTCTTCTAAGTAGTTTATTTCATTTCCATTATGCAATTTCATTTATGCAAAAGTAGATTAGCCTTTCTTGCTTTCCTAGATTAGCATTTCCTGATTTCATAGATTAGTATTTCCTACTTTCATAGATTAGCATTTCCTGCTTTCCTAGAATAGCCTTTCAATTCCGCATTTCAATTCTGCAGGCGTAGATTAGTGTTTCAATTTCGCAAGCGTAGCCTGGCATTTCATTCTTGCAATTTCATTTGAGCAAAATAGATTAGTCCTTTCAATTTCGCAAGATAGTTAGTTGCAGTTTAATCTATTTCATGCCTTGTAGGAGTAGAGATAAGTTAGAAAAATGATTGCACAACACCCCCACTGCTTCACACAGCCAACGTTCTCCTTCGATGGTTGTGATGAAAGGACCCCTGGGTGGACATCAAGACATATCTGAAGAACCTCTAGGGGAGAAGAAGAAGAAACATTCCTCTGAAGCAAATGGCTACAAGCAGAAATGTTGAGAGCAACATCTTGTCCAAGGATGAATTTGAAAATCAGATCAAAGATTTCAAGAGAGATATGAGGCAGTTTCTTGCCATGCAACTGGATACCTTGCGGATCCAAAAGAAGCAAGAAGAAGCCAAGAAGGCTTTGGTCATTTTTTGTCCTAGGTGCCTTAAAAAGCATCCCAGGAACGAATGTCCAATGCACTCCCTAGAAGTGTGTTTTGTATGTGAAGAATACCATCCTACAGATCAGTGCCCTTCCTTGCCCAGAATCAAAGCTACATATCAAAGAGCCAAGGGAGCCACTGAATCACTCTGTTATATGAACCAAAGGAGGCCACATGGACCCATACCCTACCAGCAGGAACTACAAGGGACACCCGAGGCCTATTATGACCCTTACCAAGCCACCTTAATGCCTTCTTGGGGTCCCCCTGCTCATCCTTCCTGGTTCACACCTCCTCCTTATTCCTTCACAGATCCATATTATGCCCAACCAGCTGCTCATTCGTTTCACTCTTATGCTAAGCCACAGCCTCAGTGGAATGCACCTTATCAGGAGTGGAGGCCCCAGTACAACTCTCATCCCACTCATTTTCCTCCACCACCTGCTCATCCACAACCATCGCCTCCTCCTCCACCAAGGCAACCCCAAATGCCTACCCAACCACAATGCCATCCATCTCCATCTCAATTTCACACCTCCACTCAGCTACACGTACCTCCATTTCCAAAACCATGCAATGGAGCAGCTCAACCCAATTGCAAATCTGAGGCACAACATGTGCAAATGATTCCTCGTGAGCTCAATGATGTTCACCAAAGCTCAGGAAAAGTAATGCAAAAAAGAGATCATCTTGAAAGCATTGAAGGACCAAAAGCAAAAGAAGATTCAAAAGAGGAGATCAAAGAACCATGGGCTGCACTTGATGAAGAAAAGATATCAGAATCAGAGATCGAGAAAGCTTCCTCATGGTCACCATCAAATCCTCCATGTACTCAAGAGAAAGATCATCAAAAAGAGGAAGATCAGAAGGTCATGATAGAAGGTGACATGAAGAATGATCCAAATCAGCAAGATGACCAAGGATATCAAAGCTATATTGAGATATGGTTTCAGAAGGTCACTAAGTTGCAGCAGCACTCTCCTCCTCAGCTATGTTTTGTACTTTCAAAGTCAGATCATTTTGTCTCTGAAACTTGGATAATTGTCAAAGCATGCATTCCGAGCCTTTACATCATCTTGTCTCTAATCTCAATGTGCACATGGCTCCATTGGAAGTATTCTTATACTTGAAAATGATTTTGTTTTTTTTCAAGTAGGGTAGGGTAGGAAAAAAAAAAAGAAAAAGGAAAAAAAGGAAAAAAGGAAAAAGGAAAAAAAATGAAAAAAGAGGAAAATAGAAATCTAAGGTGAAAACCTCCTCGGAGGCACCTTAGATTGGCTCATTGATTGAAAACCTCCATGAGGCGGTCAATGGGTTGAAAAAAAAAAGAGAAAAGAGAAAAGATATTTGGGTGAAAACCTCCCTTGGAGGCGCCCAAGGCAGGCAATTAGGGTGAAAACCTCCATGAGGCGCCCTAGTTGTTTTTCAAAAAAAAAGAGAAAAAAGAAAAAGAAAAATAAAGATAATCTCCATTGAATAAGTTCATGTTGCAGCAATGACATTGCAGGTTAAAGGAGGACGTTTCATGATAGGAGGAGCACTCAAATCAAAGACAAAGGAGTTTTTGTGCCTTCTACAGGAAGTTTCGTATCTTCTATAGGAAGTTTACAAAAAAGCCAAATTGATCTCCGAGGAGGACCTGAAGGCTTGGAATATGTCCATGAGGCCTACCCACATCCATGTTTCCATTCCTCACCCCTTTTCCATCATTTTTGCATGTCATTAAGCTTCTTTCCTCAAAACTATGTCTTCTACAGGAAAGCTCTGAATTTCTACAGGAAACATCCTGTAGAACCTTTGGACGAGCCAAATCCAATTTCAACAGTGAATCTGATGGTGGGAGTCTATTGGTTAGGCCTGCAAGCACTTGTGTGTCCATCCCTTGCCTTCATCCATCATTTTTTTACCTCCTTGTGCTTCTCAATGTGCTTCTACAGGATCTTCCTGTAGAAATTGTGGGAAACTAGGCATGCATTTCAAAAAGTGGTTTGGCGAGCATGGTAGCTTCCTCAAGTGTTCAGAAGCCCTCATGCCATCTTCCAACTCCTCCTCCATCATCTCCATACCTGCATCACAAACAAAATTCATTTTGTCATCCCATGCAAGCACATGCAAAAAGCCTTGAGGCAAAAATCCATAGAACCAAATTTTTTTTTGCCATAACTTGAAAACCATGCATCCATTTGACAAACCGTTTTATGGGGGTTTGTACAAGGCCGATGAAAACATGCCTGAGCAGTTTCATGTAATTTCGATGCACGGTTTCCAAGAAATCCGCCTCCATCACCATCAGCCATTTTTGCATTTTCTCCATAACCGTGCATCCGTTTCAAAACCTGTTTCATGGGGAGATGCACATGGATGGTAGTAGCCTACCCAAGCAGTTTCAGCCGATTCTGGTGCACGGTTTCTGAGAAATCGACCTCTGAAATCTTCAGCCATTTTCCATTTTTCTCGAAATCCGTGCATCCATTGATCACGAATTTGCTATGGGAGATGCATAATGATGATAGAAACATGCTCAGCAAGTTTCAGATCGATCCGCTTTGGCGTTTGGGAGAAATTTCGAAAACAAGTTCTGGTTCGGGGAAGATGCAGCAACAGCAGCTTGAATGTGCAGATTTGAACGTGGAAACGATTGTCTGGAGCTTGGATCCGTCCAGAGGACACCTGCACAGAGAAAAAACAACCATGAATCATCAATCGAGCCACCATGCAACCACATCAACACATGCATGCAGCAAAGCTTCACGGCAGCCAACTGACTTTCAGGTACGTGACAAAACCGATTCCTCTGTTTGCATGAATCTAATCTGAACATTGCATGAATTGATGGGATGGTGGAATTAAGCCACGAATTTAGGAAGGTTCACTTGATGTCCTGTTCTCTAGCACTCACAAGAAGTCACGCCACATGCATGGGTCAGTCACGCACGTGAAATTTAAAAATGTGGGCAGTCTAACTCCAGTGCAACGGGTGGATGAGATCACAGGCAGAGAACACACAGTCGAAAACTGCAGTTCATGATGGCACAACAATTGCATGGGCTAGCACACGTATGTGCCACCTCACCCCAAAAATCACGCATGTAATCTGAGCGCTCAGCTGAAATTCGAAGGCTGTTGTTCACCTGCACTTGCCACATCATCAACTGAAGTCTGCACAACCTATTAACTTGTCATCCTCCACCAAGCTTTCTCGGCCATATATTTTTTTTAACCCACCTATGCAATCACGTTCTACAGGAAACGGGTGGGGTCTTCTACAGGAAAGTGCAGCAGAGCAGAGAAGCTTGAAGAAATGAAGTCAAGGTTGTTGCAAAACAACTACAGCCCAGGAACAAATGGATTGCTTCTCCGCGGCAGAGTTTGGACAGGCTAAACAGGGATAAAGCGCGAAGTCTTGAGCAAAAGAAGCACTTGAATGAAAGCGAGGAAAAGAGCTCGAGATTACGAAGTTTTTCCAAATAGAACATTATTTTCTGATTTGAAATGTTATGCTTCTTCATTGGCGAGTCTTCACCAGGGAATTGATTATGGGACAGAGCTGTATATTTTGAAGTGATTCATTTGAATCCTTCTTGGAGAAAGCCCCCGGCTTCATTGAACGATATGGAAATCAAAGAGTAAGAATACCTTTGGTAGGTTCTTTCATCTCTTAGGAGTTGTATGAGATTTTCTTCAAAATAATTTGAATTTATCCTGGACCAATATGGAACATGGGGAGAATTAATTGTTGAGGAAAGATGCCATCTCTGCAATATGATCATGAATTCAAAACAGAGCAGTAGAATGTTGATAACATAAATGAATTCAGGAGTGTCTATAGTTATTATTTTCCTTGAAACACATGCAGAGCCATAAATGAAACAATTGACTGCCAATTTCATCTGAGCCTGCAAGATCTTTTCTCAGTTGAAAATGATTGCAAGGTCCTGTGCGCTGCAGTGAAAAATGAACAGATGGACTGAAACAAGGTGTAGTTGTCAGTCGAAAAGTTATGAAGATTGGCACCTGTCTTTGGTGGCAGATGACTTGGTCTATCATATTCTAAGGGGACATTATCAGAGAGCTACCTTACTGATTGAGAGTTAATACGGTTGTCTGTGGTCATGCTATTCAGCTCCAGCATCAAGTTTTAGTGCCAGGGTAAAGGAAAATAGGAGCTACAATGAGAATGCTTATAAGGGTTGGCTCGAAAATTGGTGGAGAGTCATTTCTGAGGTGGAAGCAACAATAGGGACTGTTGCCATTGCTCAAGTTTTAAGCAAGGATTTAAACTTTGCTCATCATCTAATTGAAACGAATAACTGGAAAGAGGTTAGGGCCGTCTTTGTTCTTTCGGCAGTCGCAAAGGAGAGGCAAGTGGACGATATGCGATTCTTTGAGGACTCAAAGCCATTGATAGAATGAATGAGGGGAGGATATACAATAACTAGAACCTACTGTTTCCAGATGCAATAAGGATGGCTAATGACAACAATTCCTCACATATCTACAGAGAGTAAAACCCTGAAGCTGACAAGTCTTGCAAATAGGGCCAAGGAATTATAGTATGGGCTGATTCCAGCAAGATGAGGTTTTATCATTCCCCACTTAACAGATTCTTGAGTAGTTTTGATTGTGGCTATGTGCTCTATCCCGAAATGGTTTGTGCTTTACCATGGGATGGGATATTACAGGCTTGAGTCTAGGATAGCCACAACCAAGCTGAAAGGAAAATCACCCACAGCCGAGCAAGATATAATGGTGCTGTCTGTTTCTACAGGAAGACAGAGTCTGTTTCTACAGGAAGACAGAACAGTTTCTACAGGAAAGTCTGAAAAGCGGGAAGCCAAAGGAGAAATCGGCCGAAATGCTAGCCAAGGAAGTCACCAAGGCCATCAAAGACAAGGGGAGAGATTTGGTTGCTCAGAGGATGAGCAACACTTTCAGTAGGGGGGTGATGATGAGCCCCAACAATGTACAATTATTTGGGCTCATTCAACTTCCTAATTTGACTTAATCCACCATTCTCATTTGTTTATTGCATGTTTTTGATTATTTTTATGTTAATAGAGTGAATTTGGTTAGTCATTATGCCAACAAGTCTAATGGGTGCTTTGTGTAGCCTTGTTGGTCAACTTGGAGACAAATTTGAAGGTCTTAATGAGCACTTGGCAGCCAAATTCGTGGGAAAACAAGCTAGAGGATTTGTAGGAAGGTGTCCCCCTCATTTATGGGCCCTTACCTCGAATTCTCCACCATCAGCTCAGAGTTCAAGGGCCACCGAATCAATCAGCTCAAGGGCAGCCAAGCAAGTCAAGTTGGACTGCTGTTAACTCCAAGTCTTGGGCAGCCAAGTCCCTAACTTTTAGGAGGATTGTTGGGTCCTCAAATTGTATAAATAAGAAGGCTTGGGGCCTCATTTTGGTTAGCTAGTTGGTAGTCATTTTTGTAGCTAGTTAGTCATTTTGTTTTAGCCATTAGTTAGCTAGCTTGTAGTTCGAATTTTAGGCCATGGATTAGCTTTGCTTTCAGCTCATTCTCAAGCTCTCCTTATGGACAGTTTTGATGTACTTTTCATTTCTTGATTAATAAAGATGGATCCAGCTTTGCACCAGCTCTAAATCTTTCATGGGAGGCTGTAGCTCTTGGGGTTGGGCCCATCTCAAGCGCCCAGTACCTCCCTTGTGTATCTTTATGTGTTTGCTGCGTTCTTGAAATAAAAATCTGCTCTTTAGATCTTGCTTTGTTATGGTAGTTGGTTTTGATGGGTAACGTAGTTTTTTATGCTTAGAATCGATTGGTAGGAGTTTGTTATGCATTTAGATCTTTTGGAATGCTCTTTCTCACGTGAAGTACATGGTTCTCTTTCCAAACAAAGCTGTTGTTCATTTATTTCATTGACAATTAGATTAAGTTAGCTAGGACTTGGTTTGTTTGCAAGAATTCATTGATTCGTTTAAATAAGCATTGTGCAGGGCATCTCTATCATCTTCATCACCTCCTCAAGTTCTATTTAACCTCTGTCTCACTCATTTACCCTCCAACTCTCTCATTTCCCACATAGCTCCATCTCCTTCAACTTTCGTTGGTTCCATCCTTCCAATCATCAAACCATTGCATACACTCTTCCTTCATCTGATTTTCCAACTTCTGAGCCATCACCAGCCTTATTCCTACCTTACACATCTCCCCCTATCATTCCATCACTCCTCCATCACTTCAAACACTCACGGTAGGTCATCCTGTAGCCATTTGTAGACATCCTGTAGAAAACAGAGTATCCTGTAGGATCCTCTGCAGGCATCCTGTAGGAGGCCACTCTCTCGGTTGCTGAGCATCTGAATGTGAAGAACCTCTGTGGATGGATGCTAAGGATCCCTAGGGACCTCTCCTAGCCTCCCCAACCTATCCCACGCTTTCCTTCCTTCTCCATCCCATCTGCACAACCAAACCCTAGTTAGCACAAAATCACAATCATTCCACACACTTAAAGGAAAAATACAAAAACATAACTTTCATGATGCAAGTAGTTTAGATCCATGCATTTTCATTTATTAGAGGTAATGACAGCATTGGTAGAAGTTGCATTTACATTCTTTGCATTGTAGAGGTTAGACTAGTCAAATTAGGGTTTCCTAGGTTTACATGCTTTGATCTGCTTTCAGTTCATTTTTGTCAAGTAAAGTAGCTTTCCTTTGAGATTAGCTTTCATCCATCAATTAGCAAACTTCTTCTGAGAGCCTATAGAAGTTGGCTTGAGCCCTAGCGGACTTGTGCCAGCTGACCAAGTGACAACTGCGACAAGAGCTAGTACTTGTGCATATAGCACCGTCGCTTCCAAGTTTGTACGAACTACCGGGTTGATAAAATGAGAGACAGGAAGCCCCAGGAGTTGTAGCATTATTGCTACAATACTGGATCTCACCAACCATACATTCACTCCTTAAGGAAGGAGAACACTCCACAAGCCATATGCCTGTTCATACAATAATCCTTGACTATTCCTTGACATGGAGTCTCTAGCCTCTATATGGCCCTCATACATACAATACCATGGGTCATTACCATGGTTCCCTCATACCATCAACTAATACCATGGGCCCATTACATTATTATTAACTACATGTGGTCCCTTACATGATATGGGTTAACCACCTTATTTATTACTATGACCCATCCAATTATTACATTATTACCTTGGGTACCTCCCTTGGTACCCTATATTATCCCCCCTAGGTATATAACATAACTTTTCCTTGGAGAATCCAATTTGGAACACACTAGTGGCATTGGAAAGAGGACACAAAGGGATACTGTAGGTTGCAATTTTAGAACTGAATGATCCAAAAGTACAGAGATACATCAGAGGCAATATCGAGCTCCTACAAAGTGAAAAAAGGTGTGTAGATTTTTTTTTAATTTTTGCTTAAGCTTGGTTTGAAAATTTATTTTGAAGGAATTCAAAGGGCATAGTAGAGCATTATTATAGGTAACTGATGCCCCGAGGAAAGAAAATGAAAACACCTAGTAAGCAACTTGAAAGCTCTAGCATGACTCATGAAGAAGAGGAAGAAATGCTACATGATATATCAAAATTACAAGACCAAGTGCAACAAATGTCACTCTCACAAAAGCTAATAGAAGCTAAGATAAAGGGCGTGGAAGCTAAGATGGATGATTTGA
This sequence comes from Pinus tabuliformis, assembly GCA_031772625.1. Classification (NCBI taxonomy): domain Eukaryota; kingdom Viridiplantae; phylum Streptophyta; class Pinopsida; order Pinales; family Pinaceae; genus Pinus; species Pinus tabuliformis. Next base: position 14,159,510 of record CM062812.1, read on the forward strand.
ATATAGATTTGAAAACAGATTTGAAGAGAGACATGGCAAATTTGAAGACAGATTTGACAAATTTTGGACCAGAAATACTTACTAATGGTGAAAAGGTAGTAAAGGAAACTCATGATGCGAACAAAAGAAATGTTAATCATGATTTCATCGACTCTAATGTTGGATCGAAGACCCACCATATTCCAAAAATCAATATGAGGAAGTTTGATGGCAAGGATCCCGCAACATGGATATTATAGATGGAGCAATTTTTCAATCTCAATAATGTGCAAAACACACAAAAGGTATGTATTGCAACTTTATATTTCGAACCAAATTAGTTTGTATGGTATCAATGGCTTTGCTCTTGTAAACAAATTATCACTTGGGCAATTTTTACGGAAGAATTGACAGCACATTATGAGGATACAAAAAGCAACACTTTTTTTAGCCAATTGATAAGTCTCAAACAAAAGGGTTCAATAATGGAGCACATTGAGGAGTTCCAAAAATTGAACATAAAGGTAAAAAATATTCCAAAGGAGCATAGGATTGATGTGTTCATAGGGACTTTAAAGGATAATATCCAACATGATGTTCGCCTTTGGGAACCTGATTTATTAGATAAGGCATTCAGGTTAGTAAGAAAAATGGAAAGAAAAATTATGGCAACCAGGAAGCATACCACTCACAACTATAAAGATGGAAGTGTTGTTGCCCCTAGTCTTCCACAAACTATAAGGTTGACACCACAACAATTGGAAGAAAAAAGAGAAAAAGGGCTTTGTTATAGTTCTGATAGCAAATACACTAAAGGTCATAAGTGTGCTGAGAAGAAATTATTCTACATAGATTGTGAACAGGAAGAAGAAAAGGAGAAAGAAAGCTCAAAAGAAGAGGATATACTCCAGGAACAAAGCCTAGATAAAGAAGAAATGAATCCAACCATATCTTGTAATGCATTGGCAGGAATTACCACTCCTCAGACCATCAAGATAGAAGGACAAATCAAGAAGAAAAAAGTAATGTTGTTGATTGATTCAGGAAGTACCCACAATTTTTTTCATTGTAAGGTAGCAAAAGAATTGAATTGCTTCTTATATCTAGCACCAGAGTGTCAAGTGATGGTTGCAAATGGAGGAACAATAAATTGCTCTGGAAAGTGCCATAATATCAAGCTATCGATGGGAGAATATGTATTCACTAGCGCAATGCTTTCCATTCCAATGGGAGGTGTTGATGTTGTACTAGGAGTCCAATGGCTACAATCCTTGGGTACAATAGCTTTTAATTTTCAAGAACTTTTCATGAAATTTTCTATGGAAGGAAAGGAAGTTGAATTAAGGGGTATTGCAGGGAAACCAGGAAAGATAATCAGCTCTAACTATATGACAAAGCTTCTAAAAAAGGAACAAAGAGGTGTAATTGCACAATTATGTTTGCTAGATGTTTCCACATTGGAATCATCTATTTCTCTAGATCTCCAAAAATTCTTGGACAATCATTCCAAGGTATTTGAGACTCCCAAAGGTCTCCCACCTATTCATGATCATGATTATGTTATTCATTTGCTTCCAGGAAGTGTTCCTCCAAACATCAGGCCGTACAGATATCCCTATGTCCAAAAGAGTGAAATTGAATGTATGGTTGCAGAAATGCTAGAGGCTAGTATAATTCAACCGAGTCAAAGTTCTTTCTCTGCTCCAGTAGTATTGGTGCACAAGAAAGATGGATCATGGTGCATGTGTCTGGATTATAGGGAGCTCAACAAGCTCACCATTAAAGATAAGTTTCCCATTCCTATCATTAATGAATTACTGGATGAATTGCATGGATCAATTTACTTCACCAAGTTGGATCTTCGTTCAGGATATCATCAAATTAGAATAAAGAGAGAAGACATTCCAAAAACAACATTTAGAACTCATGAGGGTCATTATGAATTTTTGGTCATGCCTTTTGGCCTTACCAATGCACCTTCAACATTTCAAGGTTTGATGAATTCCATTTTCAAACCATTCCTTAGAAAATTTGTGTTAGTATTTTTTGATGATATACTAATCTACAGCAAGTCTTGGAAGGATCATGTTGAACATGTTGACAGGGTGCTACAACTATTGGAGGAGAAACAATTATATGCAAAAAGATCCAAATGTTTCTTTGAAGTACAAGAGGTGGAATATCTAGGTCATATTGTATCTCATGAAGGAGTTAAGGTAGACCCTAGAAAAATTAAAGCCATTAAGGAATGGAAAATCCCCATATCCATAAAGCATCTACAAGGATTTCTTGGGTTAACAAGGTATTATCACAAATTTGTTAAGAATTATGGGAGAATAGCAGCACCTCCACCAACATTATTGAAGAAAGATGCATTTTCATGGACTTCAGAAGCGACAAAGGCCTTCGAACTTCTTAAAGAGGCAATGTGCCAAGCACCTGTCTTAGCTACATTGGAATTCAAAAAAACCTTTATTGTGGAATGTGATGCTTCAGGAAAAGGAATTGGTGTTGTCTTAATGCAAGATGAAAGACCCATTGCTTTTGAAAGTCATCCAATCAAGGGAAAGATTTTACACAGACATTTATGAGAAGGAAATGTTGACAATACTCCATGCACTTAAGAAATGGCGGTCCTACCTAATGGGAAGACACTTCAAGGTAAAAAAAGATCATGATAGCCTTAAATACTTTTAGAAAAAAGGATTATCCTCTGAAGAGCAACAAAAGTGGGTCATAAATATGTTAGGTTATGACTTTGAAATCATCTACAAAAAAGGGAAGCAAAATGTGGTGGCAAATGCACTCTTAAGAAAGGATGAGGATGTGGAAGCATTGTTGTGTGCCATTTCTATTATCCAACCAAATTGGATAAACGAATCAAGCGAGGAATGGAAGAATGATGAAGAAGTGTGGACACTTATTTGAAAGTTACAACAAGATTCAAGTACGTCTGATACATTTAGCTGGCAAAATGATTCGTTATGGTACAAAGATCGCTTATACCTCTGTAAGAATTCCCAACTAAAACAAAAGATTCTTATGGAATTGCACACTTCTCCCTTTGGAGGGAACTCAAGATTTTTAAAAACTTACCACAGGGTTAAGAAGGAATTTTTTTGGGATGGCCTTAAATAAGATATTCAAAAGTTTGTGGCGGAATGTTCGGTTTGCCAAAAAAATAAAGTTGAAACAATTAAGACACTAGGTCTATTTCAACGTTTATCCATTCCAAGCCAACATTCGAAGGAGGTTTCAATGGATTTTATCATAGGCTTACCCAAGTCTGAGGGAAAGAGTGTCATCATGGTGGTAGTTGACAGACTTACCAAGTATGCACACTTTTGTGCATTATCACATCCATTTAAAGCTAGTACAGTTTCTATTGCATTTATGGAAACAATTCAAAAGCTACATGGAAACCCAAAGATTACTATAAGTGATAGAGATCCCATTTTCGTTGGAAATTTTTGGACAGAATTATTTTCTTGTCTTGGTACTCAGTTAGCTCATAGCTCATCTTATCATCCTCAATCTGATGGGCAAACTGAGATAGTAAACAAATGTTTGGAAGGATATCTTTGTTGCTTTGTATATGATAAACAGGCACAATGGGTCAAATGGTTGCCTTTGGCTGAATGGTGGTATAACACTTCCTTCCATACAACAACAAAAATGACCCCATTTATGGAAGTTTATGGATATAAACCACCATCCATCACATCATATTTAAGAGAAAATTATAAGTTTCAAGCAGTGGAACATCACATCGAACATCAACAACAAGTCCTCGAACTCTTAAAGGATAAGCTCATGTTGGCATAGAATAGAATGAAACAATAGGCAGATAAACATCGCAGCGAAAGAAGTTTTGATGTAGGTGATTGGGTATTCCTATGGCTACAACCATATAAGAAAATGTCCCTCAAGCAAGCTAAGAAGGATAATAAATTATCACCAAAGTATTATGATCCATACAAGGTGTTGCAAAAGATTGGTACTATGGCATACAAATTGGAGCTTCCTGCAGCTTCTCAATTGCACCCAGTTTTCCATGTTTTATGTTTATAGAAGGTTATAGGCGACAAGCTCCCAGTTCAAAAAATATTGCCAAAAATTGACGAGGAAGGAAACATTATATTGAAACCAGAAGCAGTCACAGAAACAAGAACTCGAGAGCTACGAACTCAATCAATTTCGGAGTATCTTATCAAGTGGAATAAATTATTAGCTAAAGATTCCACATGAGAGGATGAGAATTTTATGCAGAAGCATCCAGAACTACTCAAGCGTTGAGGACAACACTTTTTTGAAGGAGAGCGGCATGTTGGGTCCCTGTAATACTAGTGATTACCCCATTACTATTGTAGTTGTATCCCTTATTAATATTGTTGTGCCCCTATTGTCCCCATATTGTTATTACTGTGCCCCATAGAATCCCTCTATTGTTATTTTTGTGACTTTATATTATTATTGTTAGGTCAGCTAGGTTATATTGTGACTCCTTAGACTCCTATATATAGAAAGGAGGCTTTTTCATTTGAATCATCCAAGAATTGTTCATTTATGTAATGTAAGGAGGTTGCCCCCTCGAAGAGGCTGAATTCTAAGGCGTTGATCTATCTTTTCTATCTTTTTTCTTGAGTTGGTTTCATAACATGTTCGCCCTCGTGTAGTTGCATGATTCCTTCATCCTCGTCCTTGTGTACTGTCCCAACTGTGGGAGCTATTGCATGAGGATTCGTTTCCTCCACAATTATGGTCTCAACTCTACTTCGCAGCTTCAGAATCATCTCCACGCTTAGGTTTTCGCACATGGCCCTATGGGCCCATCAAATCTTTGGCCCACGTAGGTCCCAATCAGTTTGTCTCACCTGGTGAACCCTGTCCGGGACTCCGCATACCTTATTGAATGCTTCTACATGGAAAAATTTTGGTGTGTTTCACGCTTCCTACTACTGCGTCCTGTTCTAATTTTCGACCCTTAGTTTGGCATGTGCTTGAGTGGGCTGCACAACACACATCTGTACCCATTGACATAGGTGGGCGTGCAAGTTGCTCCATCCTTGCTGACCGACTCTCGTTCAAAGCTACGGTCTTCCAAACTGTAGATGCATCATCCTTTTACATCCGTGCAAGTCCTCAAAGTTTCCTTGATGTGTACCCCACCATCATGTGGGTGTTGCATGCAGTGCCCATTTCAACGCATCTAACCGTTGTCGTTCCAATATTGCGCTTTCAAATTTGCTCACGAATTCATCCATCGTTGTCAATCCATCATATGTTAGCAGCTCTCTTGCCTCTATTGTCACACAACATAGTGATCTAACCATCATGTTGCAATTCAACATTGTCACTTCGTGCAATTGATTCTGCCATCGCTCTACTTCTTTGTCTGAATCTGATGTGTAGGAGATTTCGTACTTCCACGAGATCCTCCCATATGCAGTTGGATTCACCCAATCCTGGTCTCATGTAGTTATCCTATAAATACAATCAAGATCATCATTGCTATCGTCTTCGCATACTGGTTCAGTGTAGCATGCTACTTCAGCTGGGTCCAATGGGACTACTACGCGTAGTGACTTTTTCTCGAAGATCATTTTGTGATTTTTCAGGTTGATGACTCTATTCATATCAGTGGCCCAGCCTATTCCTAACAGTTCAGGATAGGGATTATTGTCATCAACAATCTCTATTACTTCAAAATCTGCCTGCACGCTCGTGCCTTCAATATCAATTGTTACCCCTTGCAACCTCCCCATGGACAAAACATTTTGTTGGTTCGCCATTCATAATTGAATAGGGGACCATTGTAGCACGGGCTTGCCCATGTGTTCCCATGTTTTATTTGGTAATACATTTGCGTTTGAACCCAGATTTAGGATTACCTAATCCATTTCATACTCACCAATATGTGTAGTCAGCCACATTTCCCTTCTAGTGCACAATGCATGCTTTCCTAATTTCCTAACTACACGCGTTTCTCCTGACCCTGCACACTTGGTGATCAATTCCTATAGTCATTTAATTGCCTTTCTATCGCGCAGAAGTTTCATGCATGTCTCCAGAAAGGTAGTGAGCATTGAAGGATCCATTCCTGGCTCTGGTTGATCCTTACTACCTGAAGTGGAGGCCTCCTGAAGCTCTTCTTAGCTTCCATGAATGTCTCCTTTGCACATTCTAAGTCAAACTTGGGTTCCTTTGCAGGAGCCTTGAAAACCCACGTACTTTCCTATTGTTGTTTCCCCTTATCCTCTCCCATGGTCGTACCACTTCTGAGCATCATGTTTACATTTAGGTCCTCTTTGTGCAGCTCAAACCTCATCATTTGTATATTCTAAGTCAGGGGAGGCTGGAATGCCCATTTTACACGCATCTTTGTGATCAACGTAGGAAAGTCTATTGTTTCATGATCAAACTAAGCACAATACAAACAAGATATCCTCGTTGGGTTGCTACAATCGCGGGCATAGTTCCGTAGTCCTCTGTGATTGTAATAGATTAATTGTCTGCGGCCCCTTCCTGGCCCCATTCCACCTCGTCCTCAACCTCGCCCCAGAAATCTAGCGCGCGCCATCCATACATCTGGGTTGGGGGCTCGCGTTTTGGTCTACATCCTATAAGAAAGGGTCTAATCCATCATTAGCTTGTAACTGCGACAAGTGCACTCATCGTGGCCTACCGACCTATAGAAATTACAAAACAATTGCTGGGGTGTCTATGTATAGTTCTGCAACAAATGAAAAGTATCCATCGTATGTTTCCCTCCTATCTAACAGATCATGCACCATAAAGTGGGTGGCACTCTGGGCCCTACCCGTGCCTCCGCTCTCAACGGCATTGGCCCTCCTCCTGCCAAGTACTTCATGTACACTAGGCAATGATCCTTGTCATGGCCCTGACATCTTATGCACCATGCCTCCTCGCACGCCTCTGGCCACGATTCCCTATCTTGCTTCAAGCTTTTCATTTCCAAACATAGATTCTGTAGTTGCACATGGATTTGTTAAACTCCCAACCCAGGGTCTTGTATCGGGTTCTCATGTAATCTCATTACCATTCCAACAATTTGGCCTGGGTGGAAGTTTCTATTGTGACAACACCATCCTCAAGTGCGGTCTAGAGATACCAGAAACCATGTGCAATGTTGTCCATCTGTCAACATCATATTGGCTTCGTGGATCGTACTCTTCAACCATTCATCTATATCCCAGGGAGTCTCACCTGAGAGAATCATGATTTCTTTAAACCCGATGATTGATTATTTTTCAGACTTTCGCCTGCTAAATTCCCTGTTCAGTGCATTCTAGATCTCTGTTATCCTAGCGTTTGGGTGATCGTTCGAGTGCTTGATATACCATGTTAATGTGTGATCCTACAACGTGCTCACCAATGTAGCCTTCTTAATGTCATCATTTGTGACACCTTGTGCTTCCCATACTTCTCTTACCATGAACCAAAATTGGTCCAGATCTTCATTCTCCACTCCTCTCCGTACTAGTAGTTTGATCGTGCTCGCCATACTATACTGTGGAGGTGGTGGAGGTGGAGCGAGTGGAGACGGAGGTGAAGGAGTGAAGCGAGTGGTAGTGTGGGTGGAGGTGGTAACTGCGGAATGAGCTACCTTATCAAACTAACCACGCTTCTCGGAGAGACCTTAGAAAACTCCTCCTCTCTCTCTCGCGAGGGTGAAATTAAGGGAGTGTTTTCTAATTCCTCACTACTTTTGTAGATCTTCCTGTTTTTCATAGTCCCAAACATTAATGTATTCACATGACCCTTTTTTCACACAATAACATCTTAATCCAAGTATTCAAAGATTTAATCTACTTATCTCATGGTCCTTGGAGAAATTTTCGCTCTGCCTCACTGTAACTGACGGTCATGTCCACCGTGAACTCAGTGATAAATCCTCCTATTATTCGGTCGAGCCAATGGTCCACAGCTCATGCTACCATATCTTCGGAGGCTTCCAGTCTACACACTAGTTCTGGAGTCCACACTATTGGTTTGTTCAACCTACACCTTCCTTGGTTGTCTGCTAACCTCACGATCCACTCATACAACTCAGAAGGAAAGAATGCAAAGAAAATCTCATATATTTCCATATACACGTAGCGCTCCAACCACTTTTCCTTAGATACCTGTGGAGTTCTGTTTTCTTGTGTCACAAACTTGTGAATCTTCTTGTCCAACCACTTTCCTTCTTTGTTGGATTCTAGTGGCACAACATCAGACATCCCTTATGCAGATACCAATCTCGACAATGGAACCATTTGTTGGTTTAGTGGGGCTTAACCCAGTTTCGAAAGTGATTTAGCCAAGAAAATCTCGGTACTACTGGCCCTTTCGGCAATAGTCCACGGAGCGTGGACTGAGGTCTCACCTGAAGTAATATGGGAGGGTGCTGAACTAGGTTCCCACACCCTAGGGATGTCTGATATGTGGTGATTGGTACGCGGTCCAACCTTCACAGTCACTGCACTACACGCACCTGCAGGTAACCCACACCCCTTGATATTGTCTTCGCACAATCCTAGCCGTAGCGCGACCCATGTTATTTACCCAAGTCTTCCTTAGTTAAGCTCTGTTAACTTGTTTAATTAGATTATTTTCATATATAAGCATTCATACGAGTATTCATAAAGTGCGCTCAATAAATAACTAGAATGAAAGTAATGCATAACAAAAATACAAATTCAAGAACAGATGCACAGAGTAAACTTCTCTTTATTAACTTTCAATTCCAAGTACAGACCTGACTCTGCCCTATGCACTCAGCTGCAGGATCCACACACTCAGTTGTGGACTTTACTAGGCCTCTGTGTACTCAGCTATAGAGCCTCTACCTACTACTACGACCCAGTACACTTCAGATTCCCCTCTCTGCTCTAACCATACCTTCGTTATTCCATCTATCCTTACTTAGTTTTATTTACACTTAGAGCCTCGCTCTATTTATACAATCCCATGTTCCATGGACCATGGGTAGGCCGACACAAATTTACATTAAATTACAATATTTTAGGGTGGACAGCCCTATGGCTCATCCTAGACTTCGCTCTTTTGTCCGTACTTTGCAGAGTTCTACACCATATTTGACCAAAACTTGGGCTTTAAGCCCCAAAACATGTTGCGAGTGATCCCATGCCCAAAACCCCCCTGCCTCTCCCCACCGATAACGTTCAGACATCAAAGGAGGGCTGAGAAGCAATGTAGGTCGTCAGTTCTTAGGGGAATATGCAGGATGAAGAAGAAAATGAATGAGGTTTAATAACGTGATGTGGAAAGTGATGGTGGGGTCAAAAGATATGATGGATGTGGCATATGTGGGTTATCGCAGTGAATGAATGGATAAAGTATAAACATTTACAAAATAACATTGATATAGGTAAAGTATGGTTAATTAAAACCAATTATCATATGCACATGTATCCATTGTTCAAACTTAAGATGAAATTCCTTTCGTGCTATAATTTCATTTCATTTCTCTACCTAACCTTAACTTTCCTAACATTTTTTAAAATCTTAGTCACCCGAGTGCAATTAGACTCGCAACTCAACATTTTCCTTTTAATGATTAATCTATTTCTATCCCTTATTTCTTCCATTCGCTCAGGATAAATTGTTGAGCCAATTTTATTTGCTGCCTATCAACAAACAATTTAAATATAATCCAATCATGATTAAACTGTACAATTAGATTGCTTGAACTAGTGTGGCATTTAAACAATCTACGGACAACTTTTTATTTGCAAAAATAAAATTCACTAAGAGTAGTGGCATTTGGATTTGCAACACTTTCAGAATTTATTATTTTTTTCTTTTCTTTCTAATCTAACATTTTATTTATTCCTTCCTATTTTAGGGCGTCTATTCTAACATTTTATTTGATATGGACTTATTCATCAAAATATCCCTAACATTTTTTGTCTCTTTATTCTTTTTTTCCATATCCTAACTTAACATTTTCTCAATATATATATATATATATATATATATATATATATATATATATATATATATATATATTAAAAATGCTAACTTACGAAAACGAGATATTGCTACAACAGAGTCACACATGGACAACCATTGTTGATATATCATCTCTCAGGAAAAACTCCATTGAATAACATCATCCCTTACTCATCCAATGGACTATTGTTGAGGATCTCTTCCATTTGATCACTAAGAAAGTAATATTTCTTGAGCTAGAGTAGTTTATGCAGAAAGGGGTAGTTGGTAAATCACATGAAGAAATGTAGACTCATCTATCATGGACCACATTTCCAAAAGGAAGAGCACCATGATAAGGCAAGTAACATACCGATGAAGAAAATAAATAGCTTGACAAGGGGAGTATTTGGGCACCCCATTTTCCATTGATGTCAAAGGGGGAGAGATGTTGGAAGGGAAATGATATTTCTATCAATGACAAAAGGGGATTTAGTCAAGGTTGTCATTGATGTCAATATGGCATTGATGAGACGGAAAATATTGTTGTGGCGCATGATGTTTTCCTAACCCTATGGAAATCCTAGCTTTACATAATTCTCTAACCATAGTTGAACCAAATACTCATCCTAATCATTTACAAATTATTGAAGAAGTTCCAAGTGTGAAGACCTTTCATATAAAACCATATCCTAATCCTTTTACATATCCTAATGAAACCCTAGTTCTACTATGTGTTTTAGAATGAATAAAACCCTACATAGATGAATCTTTAGGCATTAAAATATTAATGAAAGTATCATATAATATCCTAGCCTTATTGAAGCATACACACCATATATATATGAATACCCAAATCCTATCAAATATACCTTTATCCAGAAAAATGGAAAGCCTTTTTTTTATGATGCATTTATTATATAAAAATAAATATTCTATTAAAATAAACTCTTAATTACCAAACACCTACGAAAAACATCATATGGCTATGAACCTTACCATTACCATATAACATGACTTTGTTTAATGGAAGACAAACTTGACATACTTGTTCCCTATGACCATACATTCTAGACAATTTATAATTGCAATATTTATATGGAAGATGGGATATAATGGAAGACAAGGCATTTTTCATGGCAGACAAGACTTTTGATGAGATATAACAGTCACCATGGTAGATATCTATAATGGATTTCCATCACATGGCATACCAAAGATTGACATATATGTTGTAAAAGATGTTGGACATATAAAAATAAATAAATAACATGTTTGATGCCCAAGCCCAATACTACATAACAAATAATTAAAAACAAACGTAGCATATTGGATGAGCATGTTGCGTGGAAGCCAAAAAATGTTTAAAATAGATGTTGCATACTCGATGGACATATTACACTCTCTATTTGATGAACAAATTACACATTGGATGCTCAATGTATGGGTTTCATATAAACGTGTTTAATACTGGTCAACTCCAGTAGTATGCAAGTTGGCTCCTTCAAAAAATTAACATGACGTTTTGACCCTTTCCATGATTATATATATATATATATGTGTGTGTGTGTGTGTGTGTATGTGTATGTGTATGTGTATGTATGTGTGTGTGTGTGTGTGTGTGTGTGTGTGTGTATCTATATATATATATATATATATATATATATATATATATATATATATGGTGCAAGTGGATTCGTTAAAAGAAACTATTGAAAAAGCAAGAAAGAAATAGAAAAGATAGCAAGCAACATAAACTAAGTCACGTGAAATTAATATAGTGAAATATTTGCCTATGCGTAAAGAGAAATCCTTTTTGACCTGTGATAATCAATGGCGCAGAGAAAAGATTGAGCATAGAAAAAAAATTCACATCTCTTGAACTTAAGGAAGAAAATCAAGAAGAATACGAAGGGAATGGTTTTGGGATTTCATGGAAAATTTTGGGCATTTTTTTTCTTTTCTTTTGTTGAATATTTTTTTTGCAAAAACTTAAGATCATCTAAAAGGAGGATTTTTTTGATTTGTTTATCTTCCTGGAAGTCTCGGATCTATTCATGAAGCCTGAGATCCTTTGAAAATACAGTTTTGGACTTGTTGATAAAACAAAGGACCTAGAATTTGTGAAATAAGTGCAAAAGCTTCAAAGAAATTTGAACTTGTAAAGAGCGTATTTTTCCACACTTGTTTGATCTTGTGATAGCCTCAAACTTGTTGACATTTGCAACGGATATTTAAGACCTGTGATTTAAAATCTATGGAGATTGTTTCTCACACTTGTGGTTTCCATCAAAACAATTGTAATATTTTTGCAGGACCTGTGGTGAAGAACTCACATTCCTTTTCAGATTTATGGTGAACTTGTGAAATCACAGTATTATCTATAGCAGCCTCATTTTTTAGGATTATTTGGAAACTTGTGATAGCTTCCTTGAGAAGATTAAGTCTTAATCCTGAAGATAGCAGTGTTTTGAGTCAGAGTATGCATAGTCACATCTTGAAGAAGATTTGATGTCATCATGAGGTGACCTTGAAGAATTTCTTTTGGGTAACATGAAGAGCAGTGGTGACACCTTCATATGTAGAATAAGGTTTTCATTGATGATGTGATGTGGAGACTAAATGAAGGGATAACTGAAGATTGACAGGGCTCAGTGAAGAGGACTTTGGGAGCTATGAAACCAAACATATCTTGCCAAATCGAAGCTATAGGATTGGTGTCCTTGGATTTGGTGCTCCTAAACTCAATGCTGGTGCCTTGGATAAGATAGGGTCAAAGCCCTAGAGATTAGAGCCTCACTAAAGTCCAAGTAGGTGCTTGGCACATCCCAGGTTGGAGGTTGGGTGTCTTCTTCTAGGGTTGAAGCCCTACCTATATTGTACTTGGTTCATTGTAAAGATTATATTAATAAAAGAATTTAGTTCTATTTTTTCATTTTGTGTTCTAAATATAAGTGATCTAACTGGTAAAAGTAACAATTGAAAATAAATACTAATTCGCCCCCACTCTCTTTATCTCCAAAAATGATAAATTAATGGGCCATAGTTAATAAATAAAGTGGTTAACAGACATTATGCAAGGGCCCACGAGTAGTTACGAAATAATGTGATAAGAACATGGTATTATATGTATGGTATTGAGAGACACATGGTAATTACCCATGTTATCATATACATGAAGCATATATAGAGGCTATATACTCTCCATTAAGAGATGCCAGGTATTGTTTTATTGAAAATCATATGGCTTGTGGAGTGATCTTCTTCCTTAAGGAGTAGTTGTATGGTGTTACCCTACCTCAAGGGTTTTTATGAAGATATTAATAAAAAACATTTCTATATTATTTGTGTATTATAACTTGGGTTTATTTTATCAAATAATGTATTATATGTCTGGATCATATCTACTACAAGTGGTATCGTAGCACTTTCTTGGGCAGAGGGGGGCGTTTTTTTTTTTTGCAAGAATTATTTTTTAAGCGGCAAGTTTGCATGTTAGATCTCAAATTTCGGGCACGAAATTTGTAAAATAAAATTGCATATTTGAATTCTTGGTCAAAAAATACTCAATTAAAAAAAAAATAGTTGAATCAGAGTGTGGATGAGGGAGATCTTGCTTATTTAAAATCAGTTATTTTGTAGAATATGTTATGATGGAAATTCGTGGACGATGACTCTCTAATAATTTTTACTATCTTTTGTGATGAATTTTATAAAAATAAGTGAATATATATGCTCCTCTTGAAAAATAACCCAATTTCAAAAAAAATATTGATTGAATTGGAGTCTAGATGAGGGAGTTATTGTTGATTTAAAATCAAATTTTTTTCAGAAATTTTTGTGATGACTGGACAGTTGCAGCTTGGATTTGAGTTTCCCAAGTCCATGGATAGTGATTTCAATCAAATGGGAAGATGAAAAATTGATGTTCCATTTCCAAAAATAGGATATAATAAGGATTTCAAGCCATATTGGCCGAGTTGTAGCCATTTTAGTTTTTTTCAAACAAAGAAGGTAAATTCTTTCAAAACCCTCATTCTACTTCATATGTTCTACTCAGCTATTTACAAGAATAGATGATGGCCCAACTATTGAAGAATTCCGAAAAATGGAAAAGTTGAAATATCTGCAATTCTAGAAATCTTTATCATTCCTCAATTTTAGAGATGAGACTGCCATATGATGGGGCTCACTTCACAAAAACAAGCTGGTAAGCCTTCCTAATGAAGAATTTGAAAAGGCTCTTTTGTAAAAATGGTCTCATGCCAAAAGACAAGATAATGAGACACATAAGGGGTCATTTTCTATTCATATCTCCTTATTACAAGTTCATGGATGTATTTAGAAGGAGAAGATCATTGTGTTTATCAATCTGAGTTGCAAGAATACTTTTATTAGTGTCCATTTGGCTAAAAGATTGAAAGTTCTAACAAAAAAAATGGAGAACACACATGTTGATAATGATGAGGTGGAAATTCATAAATACTTGAATATTTCTCTAGATAGGTATGTGTTGCATTCTGATTTTTATGTTTTAGATATGGCTGATGTGGATATTGTTCTAGGATAGCCTTGGATTGAATTAGTCGATATTATCAACAGTAATGCACAATTTTTTTTTTATTTATTCTTTTTTTGAAGTTTTGGTATAAAAAGAAGAAAATTACAGTAGAGGATATTTCCATTAGTAAACAAGTAGAGTCCATGGAGGCCCAAGAAAAGAAATTTATAGGTGTAGACACATTAACTAAGGAATCAATGGTTGAAGTAATAAATGAAGACAAGAGACAAGAGAGTGTACCACAAAAGGAACCAAATGCCACTCAAGCTCCATCAGGTGGTGAATTGAAGAAATATACTCCATCAGTTAAAACTTCAGCATATCACCACTTGCACCACCCAACAAGTCAACAACTAAGAAGGTGAGAAAGAATTAGTAATAAGAACAACAACCCTTGGATGACACACAGAGAGGTGCGATGATCCACCCACAACACATCAACACAGAGGAACCACAAAAAAAGGTGTCCATCTCAAGTGAGTGATGCACCACCTAGACCAAGTGTTCACCTGTCCCTTGGATGGTTAGATGCAAGTGAATGGTACCAGTGGACTACTCTTTTGAGTAGATCTTAATGTTTGTGTTCTTCTCATGTTTCAGGGATGAAACATGCTTAAAGGGGGTGGAATGTAGTATATTGCTATAGAAAAATAACAACCCCCCATCTTTAGTTAGTTCCTAATAAATAATGGGAACCCCTTTTCTAGTATACTTAGTTTTTCAAATAAAATACTTTGTTTTACTTAATAAAGGACAATAGGGAAATTTGTTATGATTGATTTCATAATTTTTTCATAAAACTTAACATATTTTCCCTTTTTCAAACAAATATTATCAGAGTTTTATTTCATAAACTTTACGCAATAATGGAGTTGCGATGGGACCACTCCCTGAAGTTCCCTTTGTATTGAAAGTACTTTATTATCTTCTCTTCTGCATTTCATAAGTTTTATTAATAAACGTTACCAAAAATCTCATCCACAAAGTTGGACCTCCCGATGCCTTTCTTAATGTTTGAGGACTTTCCATTTCAGAGCTCCTAATATTGTAAAGTGAAATTTTGTTACTTTCTCGGAATTACAAGCCTCCAAAACTTATTGATTTAAATATTTCATTTTAGAATTGCATTTTTATTACAACTCTAAAAAGCCACTCCTCTGAAATTTTGTCAAGTTTTGGTAATAATCTTATCAGAACCTCTCTCATCAGAACCTCTTTAAAAGGAATGTTATGAAACATGGTACTTCAAAAATTATAACACCTGATACTCTTTTACGTTTATAATGTTTGAATATGGGTAATTCTATATTAGGATTCCATATTTCAGAAACATTATTTTTGAAGGCTTATAAAAAATCCTCTCGATAAACTTTTCATATTTATCGTCAGGACAATTACTTCGATACTATTTTCAAGATATCTCCTTCTACCGTTGTATTATTGGGAGCCTCTCATTTCAGAGATTCAAAATATATCAACTCTATTTTAAACAACTCTTCGATAACCCATTCCTGAAACTGACATGGCATGTTTCACATGGCTTCCCGTTAGTGTACTTAGTGGATTGAAATGGAATTTAATAAGTCTTGAAAACACAAAAAATTACATTTAAATCACTTTACTCTCATAAAATTCATTCTGTTAGCCTCCTGTTGCAACAGGTTTCATATTTCATGATTGACAGTGGAAGTGCCAAAAATGTTCATCTTTTCCATACTGCAAAAGTTCCATTTTTGAAAGATTTCTCAGTTAAGGGAAAGCCAAACAACCTAAGCTTGGTTTCCCTAAGTTTAAATTGCTTGCTTTAGGAGATAGAGAAAATTAGTATCTGTCCAAATAGTTTAAGCTTGGCAGATTAGTAGTTAGGTAGAGAATGAAGGCACCCAACAGCTTAATCTGGGTCCTTGGAAGAAATAAGACTAGTTTTTAGATAGGGAGGCAATTTAAAATAAAAAGCAATCATGGTTTGCAAGTCTAAGTGCACCCTTCCTGAAGTAACAAAAAATGCTAGGTGTATTAGGCTGGGTAGGTAGCCTGGGGTTGCAGAAGCAAGATCATCTTCAGTTTTGGCTTTGAGAAAGGAAGCTCATCTCATCAGTGGTAGAGGTAGCAAAGCAGTGTTTGATGGCAGAATGCTGGAAGCATGTCTAACTTCCCTTCACTCCCCCCCAAAATCCCTTACTAACATCCCCTTAAAGGACTTTGTGATCTGCCCAATAAGTCTTGATTTCTTCTCAGTTCTGTGAAATATCAAGGTAAATGTTGGCTTTGTTCAAACAAAAAGAAGGCACACTTCTCGTGTAAATTCACTTTTCACTCTCATTTACCCCTATGTCTAAGTTTTACTTTTGAAACTTAGTCTTCTGTTTTACTTTCACCTCACAATCCATATTAACTCCTTATTGTACTATGTAGCTCCCTAACTACTCCTCCATCCCCATTCACTATTAAAAAACATATAAAATTCCCAAAAATATTAAATAACCTCCCCTTGGCACTATAGCCATATGTCTTCTAGTTCGGGAAATAGCAGTCCATTTGGGGCCTATATTAACCCTTCTGTCTCATAACCTTGGAATTAACCCAACCTCTCGTTGGGCTAATAACCTTTACCAATTCCCCACTCATCAAAGGTCTTGTATTTTTACTCTCTGCAATCATTATTCCCAAAGGTTAAATGTTTAAATGCTTTATTGAACATTAAACTAAATGTTTGACCCCGCATGCATATAAGTCCAAAACCCACTTTATTAAAGTTTAAACCCCCCCCCCTGCCGCATGAATAATTAAATAAAATAGCGGGCGGGTCCCCGCCATAACCTTCCACCGACTTACCCGCCCCGCCAGCCGTCAGACCTACCCTACCCAAGATCTACGGTCGACTAGTGTTTTTACCTGCCAAAAGCCCAAGGATTAGCGTCCGGGAGTTCGGCGGTTTGCCCGTCGTACCCCCGCCACGCATCGCCCTCCCGAGTGTGGCGGAGCTCCCTCCTCCCAAACCGCCCAAGCGCTAAGGCAGTGCGCCATGAAACCACTTACCACTCTCCCTTATATGACGAGAGAGCCATGTTTGCCCCATGACGTCATCTCCTCGCCTCCGCTGCTGTGCCACGTTGCTGCCACTTCATCCCTTTTGTGCCCACGCCTTGCCACCATGTCACTGCCATGTCACCGCCCCGTCAGCTGCCACGTCATCTATCCATACCCCGGACCCGCCGATGACGTCATGTTGACGTCATCCCGAAAAAGCGCCAAAAGTGCCAAAATGTCAATTTTTGCTTAAAAAGTGCACAAACAACTGTTGTAGTTCATTTCTATTGGTTAATTTGAAGGCTCCGGCTCACTGTTTTATTCATTTTCGCATTCCCAAAGCTTAAAACATCCAGTTGAGCTGCCACAGCCTGCAAATTCGGCTTCATAGCCTACTGTCACACCTGTTTGTCCACTCTCGGCACTGTTTGAACTAGGTATTTGTCATATCTCCCCCATTTTCGCTCATGTTCTTTCATTTTATCCATTGCACATACTATAAGCCTGCGAAATTTCCCAATTTGCGACACTGCTATGCCTGAGACTCCATTAAACTCACTGGAAACCTTTCACCTCAGAAAAGGCCTCATAAACCTGGTGCCCATTTACAAATTCACTGGCGAGTTTTGTTTTAGAGCTCGGCCTCCAGGAAAAGTCTCGCAGCAGCTCAGCATTGCCCTGTTTTACCCTATTCCGCTGCTTATATCAGTCTACTGAAGCTGTAATTCTCCTCTGCCCCTTTGCATTGTTCTTCATAGTCTCTAGCCCCAGAGAATTCACTAAGAAAAGGGAAGTTTTCAGCTCAATCATTCAAAAGTTGCATAATGGCCTCTCCATCTGCTCTGAACATCACTCCCATAAATCCACCAAGCAAAGAACTTGAGTCAATGGCTTTAGCTGATACAGACTATCTTATTCAGGACCTGGTTGGAAACAGAAATCATTTGCATACCTATTGCCAGCTGAGAAACAGTTTCATAAATAAATCCGACATGTATGGCATATGGGAGTCCAATTTGCCACGCTATTTCCTCCCCTCTGTCAACATTTTTCCTGAAATTATTCACCTGTGTGCTGCGAATTATGAGCCAACTCAGAGGGCAGTTAAGTCTCCATCTGGGAGCATACTCTTTCATATCACACCTAACTCCATCAACCAGATGTTGAATTTCAAGCAGACTCAGATACTATTGCCCTTCTCCATGAATAACTTGCTGGAAGAAGCCTCCTGGCTTCCCGGCCCCAAGATTGAAAAAATTGCTAAGATCTTTATGAGGGCAGATTGTCAACCTAAGGAACCACCTCCATTCCCATATGATCATTTCAATGAGGTTGGTAAGTTACTTATAGACATGATATCTTATGTATTGGGTTTCACAACAAGTGAGCATGTGGATGACACAGTGTTGGTTATGTTGTCTCCATTTAGTCAAGGACAGCCTCCTGCTATCAAGTATAATTATGCCAGGTTCATAGCAAATAAAATCCATGACCAGCTCATTAACCTAGACAGGCAAGGAGTTTTCAACTATTCCTAATACATCTATCATTTGCTCATGTACTATTAGTCCGAAAGCTTCCAATGCCCCATCAAGAAAGTGAATTCAAAGGGAGAAAGAAGATATGTTGTCTTCTGGTCATCTGTTTTCCATCAAGTCCAGCATTCTCTTTATTCATATTGTGAGTTCATTAACCAGTTCGTTTATCTAGTCTCCTGCCTCTTGATGAAAGCTCCCCCTCCCAGAATAACTTATGAGATGCAGAAGCTATTGCAGCTATCTAAGAGCTACAAAGTAGGCAATTGGTACCTATATCAGAACCACACTGTGATTAGAATCTATGGCTGTGAGCTTTGTCCTTACAGGCTCCCAAGATATGTTCCAATGAGGTTGTTTGCCTTGGAATACTATAGGCAGCTTATAAATTCAGATTTGACTCATTTTCACAGCACCAAGAAGAAGGCACAACTCAAATTAAAAGACCACCTAGGCCCCTTCATCATGAATAAGAAGGAAGGTTGGCAAGATGCTCACCTGATACTCAAGGATCAATTCAAATTGAAAAGAAGTTTCTGGTGGGTCCCATATGACCCACTTGGCTTTATTAATGCCAGAAGGGTCAAATACATATTGAAACCATATGACCACTGCAAAAACCCACACATCGAAAAATATGCTAGTCAAGACTCATGGGCACAAGGCACTTTAGTTGAAGAATTCACTCAAGAGGAAATTTTGGAGCAAACTGCTAAAGATCTTGAAAAAATGCTTGACTTGGATTCTGCTGACCAGGTAACTCTCAAGCTGCCATACCAAGTGGAGGAGGGCACATCTACAGCTGCAGCTTCACAAGCTGCCCAAGGAGCATCTGCATCAGCAACAGGTACAGCCAAAGGAAAAGAGCCAATGGAGACAGAACAGTCAATGGCCACTGAACAGCCAGTCACTTCAACCGAACAAACTCAAGGGCAGACCCCTCCTCAACGAACAGAAGCACTACAAGTGCCACCCCTGCAAAATCCTGTCAATGAAGAAAGAGGCAGAAAGTGAGACCGAGAAGACTCCACACCTGCTAGTGGGTCTACACAGTAGCCTGAATCTAAAAGGGAAAGAGTTGATCCTCCAATTGAGGAGGAGGTCCTAGAAAGCCCAAGAAGGGAAGCAAGCCAGCAGACACCTACAAGCTCTTTTCAGTAAGAGCAAGACAGACAGCACAACATGGAGGTGTCTTACTCCACACAACGAGGCAAGAAACCAGCTAGCGTTAAAGCCAGCTTCAAAGAAATCAAAGATCAAAATGAGCTACTTAGAGTGCAACTATATGATCAACTCCTAAAAGCAAAACCTGCCAAGCAGGAAAGATTGATGGCAGCATTTGACATCAAGCAAGAAAAGATGATTCTCAGCCACTTCAAACCCAAGATTCAGTAGCCACAGTCAGCTGCAGATTTTGTTAAGACAAGGTTAGAGGTCCTGGCCAAGGACATTCACCCCATGGATCAAATAGAGCTACATAAGCAGACAACAAAGATTCTTTATGCCACCCTTGCAGAGAAAGCCACATTGGCCCATGAGTTGAAGGAATCATTAAAGAATACTAACACTCATCCAGATTTGGAAATATTATCCTCCGCAGCCAAAGACAATAGAATCAAAACATTGGAGGACATTATTGTTGATTTAGGACATGATCCTAAGGATCATAAGGGTGTGAGGGCCCTTATGAAAAAGAAAGATGATGATATAGCTGCATTGAAAAAGAGATTGAGGTTGCTTCCTACTGAGCACCCTCAAATAGGAGAACTGCAGAAAGAAAAAGAAGCTAAGGATCAATTGGATTTGATGATGAAATTGAACCAGAGAGTAATTAATTTGGAAGCAGAATTGGAGAAAGCGCTACAGGGCAAGCAGGGAGAGTCGACCTCCCACCTGCCTCAAATAGTTCCAACTGTTGCTGCTATTCCATCTGCACAAGCAGCGGTAACTCCTCCAAATATTTTAGCAACTACCACAATAGCTACAGAAGCCACAACATCAACAACAACAACACCTGAAACAGGCATGAGCATGGATGAATTGACAAGAGCTGTCAATGAGCTAAAACTATAGGCAACAAAGATAAAGGAGGCCAAAGAAAAGCTGGCCAAACTGGAAGAAAAATATGATAAGTCCAAAATGACAGTGGCCGAGCAAACAAGGGAAATTAAAGCCCTGAAGGACAAAATTAAAACCTTGGAGAAAGAATTGTCTTTGGACAAGACCCTGGCTGAAATAAAGAAGATCCTGTGGGCCAAGATTAATCAGTCAATCACCAGCCAATGGAGGTCAATTCAGGCCATGTATGAACAGGTAGAATTACTTGGCCTTGCTAAGTTTGAAATTCAGAGAGCCAAAGCAGCATTGGGAAATATGCCTAAGCAGGCCAACAGAATGATTAATTTTCTGAATCATCAGACTAAGGAAGAGCTAGCAGCGTTGCATATCATGAACCGAACAGAGGCCATATTAACAGTAAAGAGGGTACCCACATTCAGAAGCTTTGTACAAACGCTGGAAGCAAGATATCGAGAAATACAGAGGGATGTAGACAATTTTGACACAAAGCTTGCAGCATTACAGACCAAAGGATTGCCTAGCCTACTGACCAGCGTTGGAAAATTTTTGACACGTGACCAATATGCAACCAGGATTAATAATTATGCCACCAATCAGTTTACTACTGCATCAAGTTCTACAACAGAGGCAGGGCCGCCTTCAGGACAAACCCTCTATGACAGGCTGGAAAGCTTATTTTACATGGAGCATGAAGTTAATCACCTGTTTGAAATGCCGCCAAATTATTACAAGTATATAGAGGCCGATGAGACACTTGTCAAAATACAACAACATCAATTACCTCCCGAGGATTGGTGGCAGGCGATGCTGGCCGTATTGCCCAGGTGATTTCAGTTTTTGCCTTTTTTTTATTATTTATTTATTTCAAAATCTCAGTCAGCTACAGGTCAGCAGCAAGCACAGGATAAGGCATGAGGCACCGGTCAGAGCAATTAAGGAACACGCAGGGCAGGCTAAACAGTGACGAAGCAAAGAGCTGGGACAACAAGCTTAAAGGCCCGGATTTTTTGAAAGTGCAACCCCAGCCGACTCAAATGGACTCAAAAGTCAATATTCACTGACAGAAAGAGCAGCTGTTACATGTGTCTTTATTTCAACATTTATTTTCTCATCAACCGCTCCTTAGGAGTTGGTAAAGAAGTTATGAGTTAATAACTCATCCTCTAGATATTTTTGTATCTTGTTTTTGTATATATACAACCCTCTGCATTGTTAAAGGGGTTGGTCGGCTAATGTATTCCTGAAGAGACTCGCACTGTATGTCTGATACTTTCTCTATAATCAAAGACTGCTTACAAGCTTGGAGAATGGACTGTTTGATGTGTTATTAATGGTTTTGAAGAACTGAATGTGGAATTCTTGCGCTGCAATATGAATCAATAAGTGTTTCTTCCCTCTGTTATTTCAAATTCATATATCCTCAAGTCACAGAACAAAGGATTGGTTTAGAAATTGCTTAGCTGCACTCTATGCCCAGATTTTGTGGTTTCTTAATGTTTTCCTCTTGATCTAGACATAAATATGAATTCTGTTATGGCTCATGTTTGATCTATTTCAATATATGAATGACTATTATCTAGGAATTCTTATCTGCTCCCAGATAGATTTCATTCATCTTCTTTCTGCTAACCTGTTTGAGAGATTCTTTGTTGCCTCTCATACCTTAGCCCTCTTTCCATCTTTTAAGTTTAAGTGTTGTTTCATGAGCAGCTACCCTGCTCCTCATTCTTCTTGTGACCAAGAAAACGCACCAGCAGTCTTACTCCTTGACTCCACGCCCAATGGTTTGAAACTTAACAGACTATGTTTTTCCTCTCTACTTGAAGGCATCATCCTTCCCACCAAACTTAAACAAAACCCCTGAATTTCAATAGCTAGCCTAAAATCATCTTCAACGAAGCTACATCAGAAAGAGAGAGCCCTCTCTGACTGCAGGTGGGCTAGAACCTGCAGTCCAAAGTTGGCTTGTGGTTACCTCGGCCGTATCCTTTCAAGAGCTTAAAGAAAACCTGAGTGATAACACATTCCAAAAGGGATTGTCATTGTAAAGCTTTAGTTTCTATAAATGGGAACTTCTAGCTAAGTAAGTGTCTCTAATTGATTTCATGTGTATCTCCATTATATGCAAGCTATGATTCTCATCATCATGAATAAATGAAGAAAGGAGGGAAACTGAAGAAAAAGGATCTACCATTGCAACCTTCTGGCCTATTTCCTAAAGATACTAATGAGAAGAGTCCAAGAGTGGGATTATTCTCCAATACAATTTGTACCAAGGATTATGGACTTTCCTCCTTGGAGTCAATTTGATAATATTTTGAGGATGAAGGACTTGAAGTCACAGAAAAAATGGTTACATCAGATGAATTCGTTGTTGTCTCTGAGCATACAACAACATATGTTTCTAATTCATTCCTTCATTTAATTACCATGATACCTATATTAATTCCCTACACGGATATGGTTCTCTGGGTTATAGAGAACTGGGATATTTTAGGAAGACACATAAAGACATCAAAGGGAACAATTCTAGGATCTTTCCATAGAAAAGATTTGCAAAAAATGTATAATCTACTAAAACCACAATATGTATACCATAAGATATATGTTGAAGAATTTGTGAATGAAAATGGACACCCATCCAAATAGATTATACAGTGGCTCAAAGATCCTAACAAGCATAAATCTAAGGACTCAAGTAAATACTCCATTGATTCCCTTGATCCTCCATTTTTCCAAATAACGGTGATTATATGGCTATTTTATGTGCAACCTAATGTGTCACAATTTTCTAATGATTGGGTTCCTTGAATTGATGGTGTGACTGAGGGTTTTATTTTTAATTGGTTCATCATGCTCTATAATAATATGGCTACTCATATCTTGGAATTTAGGAAAGGAATAAATATCGCCCAAAATAATATTCCTCCTTTCTATATGTCTACATATATTATGGATGCTCTTTGCTTTTCAATGGATTTCTCGGCTATGGGATGGAAATGGACTATTGAGAATCCCAAACCCATTCATATCTACGATGATTTCCTATGGAAGTTTAAGTAATTAAAGCATTTCTATCACATTTTCCATGGAGTGATAATTCTAATATATGAAATTATTTTTGGATCAAAGCCACATCGGATGTCTCAGGAAGCTGAAGATGATCTTTGAAAGGTCAGGAATCGGTTTCGAGAAGATTTATTTAATTATATTAGAGTTTATGGAAGTTTAGCTAATCCTCATGTCCTGCCTTTATACATAGTAGATAATCTTCTAAGTAGAGAAATATCCTATCAAACGGTAGGTTATGGAATTTCTAAAATATTGAAAGATTGAAATAAAAGGATGTGGTCAAATTTTCATACTAAGTTTGGTATATTTTATTTATCAAATTATAAACATGCAAAGAATAAAATTCATGGGATTTAGACCCTCGACCTTGTTTTGGAGAATTTAGCATCTACGGATAAATACAAATTCACTAGACAAGTAGTTGTGCCTAGAACAACAGTTTAAAGTGTTTTAGACTTTTCCTATAAGCAATAGATAAGAAGAGAGGATAGAAGGCCTACCTGTAGTTCCGTTTTCCTCTCATCTCCCTTGTATCAATTCTATCGCTCCTTCCTTGTATTTAATCCACTTGAAAAGTAACTTGTCAACACAACAGAAGATGAAAAACGATCAAAGCATATGATCCATTGAATATAAATGAAAGGAAATTCATACATATAAGCATTATGAAAGAACACAACATATGGAAAAAGGTTCAATCACTTTATTAGATAGAAGAAGGAATTACAACCATTAATGTCTGATTCAAAGTCATTCCTCCAACTTGGATCCCATCCACATCACATCAAAAGCAAGACAAGCTTGTGGCATCACATCATTTGCTCAAAAGTCAAGTCTCATAGTAGAATTATCTCCTTACAATTCAACATAATCCAGCCAACTCCTGATCACTTAGATAAGTGGTCAATTTATAGGAGAATGAAGGAGGTTTTTTCATAAATGGTGTCATTAAATGGCCTTCCATACTTAGAATTAGTTCCATGGAGGAAGGGATGAGAGGATAGGATGCACCTTAACTCATTCCTCAACCATTTTCAAGCTCATAGGAGTTTATAAGTAAGGGAAGCTTCTAGATGACTCCAAGAGATAAGAATATTCCCAAAATCCCAATTGAATTTCACTCAAATTTTCCTAACACAGCGTAAAGAGGGCTTAGGTGCTCTATAGGGCACCCTAACATCGTATCTACTTGCTCTATAGATCACCTGGGCAGTGTATCTACCTACGTTGGTCCCTTTAGAGACCATTTCTGGATGTCTTAGGTCATGAAATTTTCTGGGAAGGAGGCATTCAAAGGGGTGACTTTTTTATGGGATGTATCAATTGAAATTAGGGTTAGATGAGCCCTAAAACACTGATCTGGATGTTCGTATTTGATGTGCCCAAATAGATCTGTAATAGCTAACCCCTAAAGCATGAAGTCAGAAAAATTTGAATGTTGAATGAAATGCTTTACGATGTGATGAGGAGGTATCAAAGTGGAAGGTGACCTGCATCAATTACAATACATATATCATGATATTTGATTTTACATGAATTGCTAAGGGAAGGCATAGCAATTCTCAGCATATAAACTTTCATTACATGTACATAAACAGTTGTCTACAGATATAGACCCATGATCGAAATGACTATCAATGTAAAGCCATTGTATATATGATTTAGTACTCCTGATATCGCAGCCCGGATGGATGAAACTAGATCTGGGGTCTTCAATATTGTTCAACTGTTTGCTCAAGTACGAGTCTAACCATATGAATATGTGATCTGAAGTCGAACATGGGAAGACACCCTCTGATTACCGGCCGATGATGTAAGCTATTAATAGACGCAAGAGAAATCACCGATAACGATAATGATCCTCAAGGTACTGCAGTACATTCTGCATGGTGTGAATGGATGATTTGATGTTGAACACAATACAAAGTCTATTGGTCAAAGGCCATTGATGTATGCCTATTGCCGAAAGTAAGAAACCTACCATTGATGTATGCAAGCCTCAAGATAATGAATGGGTGTTTCTAAGTTAACTTCTTGGATAATGAGTTGATGTAAACAAGGAGCGGCTAGTCATAGGAGGGCCTTGATGTATCCCACATCAACGAAATGAAACAAGTGTAGTGATTTTAGAGATTGAATTTGACTGACGACACAAAGTTCAGGAATGGCGGTCACGAAAATGAGGGTTTATGTTATTGAAAAAGAGGGATTTTGACTTAATGCCTTCTCTTAAACATGTCGACAACACTAAAATGAATTGGTAGCAGTTACCCAAAACAAAGCGATGGATGGTATGATAAACCAATGGTATGATAACCATCAAGCTAATAACCCAACCCAGATAGTCACGGTGACGGAGTGAAAGTGTCATGTTCAAGAGAGACTTCCTACTATAGAGTAGGTTTCCCCTTTTTCCATTTTCCCTAGTCATTGCTGACCAATACCTCTTTATTTTTATCAAGCTTAAGGAGGATACCATATGGTTGTTGTATAATTTCACCGTTCAGGTGAATCCATTGCTGTTTGATGTTTTAATGAGTCTAGCGAAGGTGAAACTCGGTCTTGTCTAGATGGACAAGTTTGTGGCTTTTTGATGTTTTTAACGAGTTTAACAATAAATATAACTCGGTCTTTTTCATGTTTAGAGAGTTTGAAAAGGGAAAAAAAGAAAAACCCACAAGTTCTTTTTCGTAAATTAATCTCTCAAGCCTGAAAAAGCATAAAATAATACAAGAGAGATATCGTTTCCAATCCGTTAACAAGCTGGAAGGGACAAGTGCTCGACAATCTTTTCATATTTAGAGAGTTTGAAAAGATCTTAAAGAGGACTCCATTTTGAGGAACGAGTTGTGTCTAGGGTAGAAACTCGTTCCAGTAATGTTGGAACTTCTCAAAACATGTTGATTTATGTGAAGATGTTGGCTAATAAGACCACTCATTGCAACTATTCCTCAAAAAGGGTAAAACAACCAAGTGAAAGCGTACGATTGACCAAAGGGATGGTGGTCATGGGATGAAAACAACCAAGGCTCATCTGACAAAAGAGGCTGATAAAATAGAAATCACGAGGGTTAAAATGGAAATGGGTTCATTTTTAGACGAGCTTGAACCATAGGGAACTATGCTTGGATTCAGTTTCATGTTTACACAAGCTTGAAACAAAAAAATATGCTTGGATTTAGTTTACATGCCCCCAGCATGATGAAAGGGAGAGTCTCCTGTAACCATATGGAAGTTGTTGGGTGAAGCAGGACGGTTATCGAACACCTTTTTGGCTTCGTACAGATAGGGACAAAGGTGAATGGGGTGATTCCCTTCACATAACCTACAGGGAAACTTTAAATTTACCATTAGCTGCATGCCCTCCAAGCTTCATTACATTCATCTAAGTAGACTACTCATGGCTATCAGGTGGATGGAATGAAAATTATTTTACAAGATCAAGTGAAAGACTCAACTAGGATTTTACGAGATCTAATTGAATACTTGAATTTGAACTTTGCTCCAGGGGTCCTTATTTCATTTTTAAATGAGCTTGACACAAGACAAGGAACTATGCACAAAATCATTGTTTCATGTTTTAACGAGCTTGACACAAGACAAGTAACAATGCTCATAGCCTTTGTTTCTTTTTTTAATGAGGTTGACCTAAGACCAGGAACTGTTCTCGTATTCATTGGTTTCATCCTTTAACAAGGTCGGCACAAGACAAGGAACTATCCTCATGGACCTGTTTCATTTTTTAACGAGGTTGACACAGTAAAAGAACTATCCTCATACCCTTTGTTTCATTTTTTAACGAGGTTGACACAAGACAAGGAATTGTCCTCGTAGACCCTTGTTTCATTTTTTAATGAGGTTGACACAAGACAAAGAACTATCCTCATGGAAGGAGAGATCTAGTTCCAATTCCCCCAGTACATAATGTAAAACATCACTAAATTGATCATCAATTGATGTAGGTATGGAATGGGTTGTCGCATAATTGACCCATGGTGGGGATGATACCTTTGGTACAAAAGGACCATTTAGGGAAGATGGTTGACTAGGAGCCATATTTGGACTGGGAAATGAAAGCTGGTCAATGGTGACAATTATGCCTTCATTAAGGAAACAAATCACTCGAAAGAGTGTTGAAACAATAACTCCCATGTCATAAACATAGTCTCGCCCAAGAAGTAAATTATAATCTAAAGGGCTTGGGACTGCCATCACATTCAGATAAACGATTTTTCCTCCCAAAGTAATGGGTAACCAAGGGAGGATCCCTAATGGTTTACTGGTTCCTCTATTAAAAGACAACAAATTCTAGGTATCTGACACAATTGGCAGCGAACCAAGTGCTTGCTAGGAAGTTGAGGAAAGGATACTCACTAATGCACCTTCATCTATAATAGTGCTAGATACAATCATATTACAAACTTGTACTATGATCTAGAAAGGCACATAAGAAGGAAGACAGAATCATGCCAATTGATTCCAATCAAAGGAAGTGACTAGACTACCTGGATGGGGTACTGTAGAAATGGCAGAATTAACCCCTTGAGTTACTAGAACGGAAGGATTTTCCTCTTGTCTTGATGGAACATGAGGACTACCCCCAAGCTCATTAGAATCTGAAGAAACAAAAAGAACTTGAGTGGTATAATATTCACTCTCTTCAAGAAAGGTACAATTAGCTGAAGGTGAAATTGGGTCAGCTATTACCTCAACCAGTTGATTGGGGGTATAGACTCATGGGATTCACTTTCAAAGAGAGTGGGCTTGACCGATGGTTGATTTGAGTTAGTCAATTTATCAACTAGTGAAGGATTAAAGCAGAGTCTCCTGTAACCAGATGGAAGTCATTATGGTGAAGTAGGATGATTATCCAACACTTTTTTGTCTTCATCCAAATAGGGACAAAGGTTAATGGGGTGATTCCCTTCACATAACCTACAGGGAAGCTTAACTTTACCCTTGGTTACATGAACTTTACTACCACTAGTTGATGGTGTATCACTAGCATGATCTCCAGAAGTTGATGACATAGGATGATGTGAACGGGAAGACCATTCTTCTAAGATTTGAGGAATATTAGGACAATTTCGAAGAATATGGTCTCCCACACAA
The DNA here is from genome assembly GCA_031772625.1 of Pinus tabuliformis. Taxonomy (NCBI): domain Eukaryota; kingdom Viridiplantae; phylum Streptophyta; class Pinopsida; order Pinales; family Pinaceae; genus Pinus; species Pinus tabuliformis. The sequence goes on from CM062812.1 coordinate 14,188,835, forward strand.
ATTTTGCATGGATATCGAACTTTGTGAGGCTTGACAGACGGTTTCTCATTAGATATTGCAATCAAAGCAATGGTTGCTTGATTGCCCCTCTGCTGAATTTGGTTCTTCTTCTTCTTCTTCCCTTTCTTCTTCTTCTTAGCCACCTGGTTACTAGTACCAATACTTTCACCAGGTGAATAGGAAGAAGGGGAGGAAAAAAAAACTGAGGAAGAAGGAAAAGGTCAACTTTAGGATCAACTGGAGGTTGATTTTGTCGAGTTGGAGGGGTACTCGATTGCGGAGAAACCATGATATTTTGAACCAAGGAGATTGAAAACAGCCATACTGGCAAGCCAATGGTAAATCCTGGAAGGGAAAATGTAGCCATATATGGAGCACCAATATTTCTGAAAGGAGGAAAAGGACTAGGATTCCCATCAAAAGGAGTTCCTTGATTGGTGGACTCCATATTTGTTGCCATATGTTTCAACCTAAGATCAACTAAGGAGCGAGCGTGGAGGATGTTATTCGTGGTCAATTAATTTTATTTTAATCAAAGTAACATAACAAAACAAACGAGGGATAATCTAGGCAAAAGGTTTACCAAGCAACTGTGAACTACAGAATACCTCCTAGTGAACCAAGAAGTATGGGTAGGCAATCTCCCTGAATGCTGTGTTCAGTGTATCACAGTGTACAAGGCGGCCGACTCAGTTACCTAAGGATGGATAGCAACCTATTTTTGTCCTCCCATATATAACCGAAAGTATGTGGAAGCCCAATCGATAGTGTAGATACCAGAAATATATCTTGTGGATAAGCTACCTATGGCTGACGATATTAAGCTACCTGTTTTCAAAGAAACTGGATTGGAGGATCCAGAATAGTTTTGGTTTTTATGTGATGTTGTATGGACCACGAAGTAGATTGATGATGAAAATATAAAGAAAGAACAACTCATTACAATGTTCAGATATATATCATTGACATGGTATATGAAGTATTCAAATAATTAGAACAAAATTTTTGAAGATATTAAAATAGTACTGATAAGAGAGTTTAAGAAACTGAAACCTGAGTCACAGTGCATCACCGAGTTGAAAGAGATAAAAAAAAACTGATGAGTGTGTTTGGGAGTTTGATCAAAGATTTAAAGTGCTATTCAATCAAGTAAGCTTTGATATATCTCTACATCAACATCAATAATGGTTTATAGCTGCGATGCTATCGCATATCAAATTTCCATTGACGCAACAAAAGACATAAAGTGAAGCTGAAGCTCTACAGTTTTCGATGGAATTGGAAGCTTCGCCTATAGGAGATACTGATGTAGGAATGCAACATAGTCAAAATAATCTAGCGAAACTAACCCTACGTATATATGAGAAGTTAGAGAAGAAATATGGTATACAAAGTGTAGATCGGAGGGCCATTCTAAAGAACAATTTCCTATCTTCAAAAATTACATGGCTAGTGGGGTACCGAATCCCTTGAACACGAGATCCAGTCTATGGTGCAAAATATGTAAGGCTAGAGGCCAATATCATTCATAAGATTGTTAATTATTATAGAAATATTTACAAACTCTGAGGAACCTATATTGAAAATTTTGTAAATTAGTAGGACACGATGAGAATAAGTGTTGGGCTTAGGAACTAATGATGGAGCGCGGTGTTGAGACTTATGGAATGCAAGAAGAAGAGCATGGAAATGAGGAAAATAAATAATAAGGTGGTCGTGCAGGTTACCAAGGAAGAGGCCGATGTGGTGGATCTGGTCAAGGACGTGGATAGATCATTTGATATAACTACGGCCAGCCAAATCATTTTGCGAGAGACTGCAAAAACCCCACAATGAAATATAAGTACTGTAAATCCTTTAACCATGTAATTGAAGAATGCCCTGTGCTTATGGAGAAGATGAAAGAAGAAAGGAATCACCAGTTGACTCAGAATATCCAAATGATGACTTCTAGAAGGAATACTAATGAACCTCAAATTAGTATTGTCACTAGAAGTGGAGCTACGACCAGTATTGATAAAGAAGATGAGAAGAAAGAACCTAAAAGTTCATGGGTCAGAAAGACTGTTCAGAAAGTTCCAATTTTTTATATTCACAAAGAAAAAGAAGTATTAACGGAATCAAAGCAAAGTTTTATTGATGTTAGAGCTTCGACTTCTAGTGCACAACCAAAGACTGATAAGAAAAGTAACTGTGATGTGTAGAACCGAGCTCTGACTTAGCATCAAGCTTTGACACAAGACCAGGATTCAGCAAATCAAGTAGGTATTTTAAAGTATTTTCTATAGAATTTTATGAAATTGTTAAGAGATCAAAAGGTTGTAGAAGGGCTTCAAGAGTTGACACATTCACGTGCATCCAAAGAGACACTGCGAAGTGAGATGCATAAAGTCAATAATTTTCATTGACAAAAGAAAACCAGAAGAGAGATGATGCTTAGTGCATAGATAGGAGAGTATGAGATGGATCAAATTATTCTCAATCTGGGATCTGATGTTAATGTCTTTATGAAGAATATATGTGAATTAATGGGCATGTTGAAGCTACAATGGTCACCTATTTAGTTAAGGATGGAAAATCAACAAAAGATCTTCCCTCTGGGAAGACTAACACGTGTCACAGTGGATACTGAAGGAGTTTTCACTACTACTAATTTCGAAGTAATAGAGATTGTCGATGATAGTAACCATTATCCTACATTTCATGGAATTTACTAGGCATTTGACAATATGGCCATAATTAATCTGAAAAAGAGACAAATGATATTTGAAGGAAACAATAGGAGAGTAATTGTTCGCTTCGATCCATCAGGAGTAAGATATACAGAACCGGTCAAAGAATAATACTTTGCAGCTAACATACACAATATCTATCAAATGACAAAAAAGGAACAATATTTTGTTAACCCTACTATATAAGGAAAGTTGAGTTGGGAGCGTGATAGTTCTTATACCTCAAACTCAGAAGAAGAATTGAAAAAATGGCAGAATAGGCTGCATGAAGTATCCACAAGGCGTTGTGTAAGAATTACTAAATCAGTTCGTTGTATGATATCTGAGGTATGTAAACTTCCTTCTTATAATATCTTCAGTCATGTAAATAATTTTTTGAAGGATTATGAAGAGAACGTTCTAGGAAATCAAAGGTTGTCAGCCTTGGATATAGCCCTGAAAGCTACCCCTTGAAAATCGATGGGGATAAGGTTTGGATAGATAGATGCAGAGATGGAGATAAAATATGATGGTGAAACTAATCATAGGAAGCATATCCAGCTATGCACTACAACATGGAAGGAGATTCCACAGCAAGAATGGGTACATTGATTCATTCATACATTAGAGACAAACCCTAGGAAATTGTACTTATAAATGAAGGTTCGACGTGGTATTGTGAACTGGGAAAACATGGTTGATGGATTCATATTAACATTCAGCTTTTAGGATGATTGTCCATACATATATTTGGCCCTTTAGACATTCACGAAGAGGATCTTTGAGAATGTAACCCCATTGACATCACAACAACCTGATTGGGATGTGTAGATAGAAAATGCATTGGAATTTTATAACCCTACTACATATGAAGAAGAAGACCCTCACAACATTGATATAGCAGAGTTAGAAGGATACCACGAAGTAATTGGACATGAGTCAAAGATACCAGATATAATGAAGCCACTAAAGACTAATAAGGTGAACATAGGATTAAATAAAGAATTATTGGAAATAATACTGGGGGGGAGTGAATCAATATTTACAACTTAATAATTTTTCATTTCCCAAACAGATTTATATATTCTACTTCTGTGAAGTGAAATTACATGTACACGCTATTGTCATTAGAGAAACTAGCATATACCGAGAGAACTTATGATTTAGTCAATTTATGATGTGTTGAACCTTAACCAGTGCATTAGTAACTTATTAAACAATGCAGTAAAAACATAACAGAACATCACACATAAGCAACACACATGAACACCAAGATTTAATGTGGAAACCCAACGTAGGAGAAAAACCACTCGCTATTTTCGTCTCTATATTATTTTAATATTAACAAAATATGTTTACAATCTTGTACTGGTGCAGACTTATACCAGTACGCAAGCACCCACCTGCAGAAGGCTACAACCTTCTCTCGTTTTCTAGCTTCTACTGGAAGGGATCTACAACACCCTAGCTCTTGTACTAGCCAATGTGTTTTTAGTACATAGGTGCTAGCCTACATAAGGCTACGACCTTCTCTCTTCCTCTAGTGACCACATTTCATAAATTTTTAGACTGGATGCTCTTGGTACAAAACAATACAAATGAAGGCCTCATTTCATCAAATTTTCATACTGGACCCATCGGAACTTTCCAACTGCATCAAAAAATAATTAGTTAATCTGAACATTCAGATCACTATCATGAGAACATTGTGTTAAACCTAGAAACCTGCATCATCATTCAGAATGAGATGTAACCTCAAAAATCATGCATTAGAATGTATACACTACTTTATTGAACCCAACCTGCGTATACATGCTACTTCCTGTAACCAAACCTGTGTATACCTTTAAAACTACAGAAAAATAAAAATTTTGAATCAATTATGTACCAACCAGCAATATATTGAACATACATTGTCAATTTATAGAGGTTTACACAAGCAGTAGCAAAGATAACCCTTCTCACTTAGACAATCAATCATTCAGACACCAAAATCCTTGCATTTAGATATAAGAAGACTTCATTGACAGACAGTAGTAAAATGGTATAACAGATCAGACAGATCAGTCATTTCTGAAGAATAGGATTTTACTTTCTATACATGTTGACGTGGCAAATTTTTGCTATACCAACAAGGGGAACTAACCCGATCACAGACCCTAATTAGATCTATTTTTGTTTGGAGTGGGTAGTTCCAACGGGTTTTAAAGGACCTCGTGAACTATTAAAGGCGTTGATAAATTTCTTCCTGGAGGAAGAACTCAATTAAATCAAAAAAAGAAACAACTAACCTATATGAATCAAATCCTATCTACACTACTATTAACTACTCTAATCTAGTCCTAACTATCCTAATCTATCCTGTGGGAGCATAACAAAAGAGGTTAAACATCACATATAGATTCCAAGTCCAAATGAATCAATTACTGGCTCAACAAGAAAAAGGTTGTAATAAATCCTAACTGCAGTATCATTACTTATACAGGAATATACATTCCTTTCCTTACAAATAACACTTGCAACTGATGTTTAACAAAGTATCGAATCAGCAACCTTTCATGAATTAACAATGTTATTGAATTATATCAAAATAACCATGAATAACCATGAACTACTAGTTATCAATATGCACAAAGCAAATCACATTTATCTTTATTCCAACAACAACACATTGATTCTATACATATGAGAGAAATGAAAAATAAATCTAAAACACGGGCTCCTTCTTGAACCAAACAGATTTCTTTATTCACAATAAATCAAAGTTGTTCTCTCCAAACAAAAAGCCCTTCTTTCCTATTCGGAGGTAATACTTATATCCACTGGAAATGAATCTCAGTCTTCCCTTAACCTTTCACCTTTCCCCTTTTCTTTTCAATATAAAGACCAGAATACACAGTTGTAGAACAATTGTTGTCACTGCTGACATGTAGAAGGCATGTCTTGTCACTGGGGCGCTTCATTTCCTGGGGAAATGAATAGATGTTGATTAGAAGAGGATGACTGTGTGTCATCTCTTCATGATTAAACCTTGGGCAATTTCACTTTTGGAATACACAAGAAATATGTGGAACTTGATTGAAATGCCTAAGGCTACCTCTTTAAACGACATATTCGCATATATGGACTCTCCGAATCTACTCATGCATTTTCTTTTTACTCTTTGCCTGCCTTCTCTCGGTCCTTGCCTATAGAAATAACCAACATTAGTCATACTTATGCAATTATGATAAAATGCTTAAAAAACACAAATCTTGCCTTCATGAATAATTATAACATCAAAGGAACAAGAGTGAAAGAATCAGCCCTCGGTTTTTAACCCATGCCTTGAGTAATTCCCGCAAGCGAAAATCTGATTTATACTGAAAATCATTGCATAACACTGAACCAGATGGTATTTCAAAAGGGATCTAAGTGGTAACTGGTATTGTGAGGAAGGCCCCTGATTCCACTCTTCAAGTGACACGTAGCAGCTAGGAGGAAAGAGGATACCGCATTTCGGGCGAGTATTCCTCCACCTACTTGTTCACTCGAAATCGGTGTGGACCATTGAATCCATGAAGGGTAGATCAACAGTGGAGGGACTTGACACAAGAAAACACAGAAAAACTTGTGGCCGAGATGTACAACCGAACTTCAATTGTTATGAGCCTCATTTAATAATCCCTTCGGATCTGCAACATAAGCTTTCCCTTTTGAAAACCCCAGCCACAATGTATTATCGCAATACAACGAAATACACGAGAAAACCTGCGACTAACCATAGGGCCAGACATGAAAAATTATGCACCCGAATTGATAGTGATCGGCGGGTCTGGTATATAGTGGTGTGCCTTATATATAAGACCTGGAACCCTCCGATTGCGATACGTGATAGGGCTTTGGACCCGAAGTATATATGTGTGTGTGTGTGTGTGTGTGTGTGTGTGTGTGTGTGTGTTTGTGTGTATGTGCATATGTATGTTAATACATACATACATACATATATATATATATATATATATATGTGTGTGTGTGTGTGTGTGTGTGTGTATATGTATATGTATGTATGTATGTTAATACCGCCGGTGGGTCCACAACGTTAGACTTTCCTTTGAAAACCCCAATTGTTGTGGGGAAAAATGCCTATGCAGGATGATCCTATCCACCTAAGGTGTGACAGTGCCTTAGCAACAAACGAGTACAGCTATTCCGGTTTCTTCCTTTATGAAATGTGAAAGAAGGGAGATCAATAGGCTTACCGGTGTCTTCCGTTTGTCCCTCGATCCGGTCTCTCTTCTCTTTGGGAATTCACAGCTACTTGCCTTCCTGCTTATCCAGCTTTAACTTCCTGCAAGATCACAAGAGAACAGCTACTTGCGACAAGAGAAGAACTCTACTCAAAGACAGATGTTCACATTCATAACTAGTTTAGGATTAGAAATAAACTAAACATGCTAATACATTCATACATCAAAAATACATCAGCATATAGGAGAAACCAAGATAGCTTTATTGATGAATAACAAGGTTCAGTAAGAGATACAATCCAGAGGGCTCCAATCCAGCATCTCCTTCCCAGCAAATGGAATTCCTATCTTCACCCCTTTCAAAGCATTAAGCACCCAATGATTCCAGTCTCAAACCAACAGCAATTCTTTGCAATAACAAAATTCCAGCCTCCTAGATCTCATGGAGGAGAGATCCATATATAGATGTTTGGAGAGAGGATGAGTCAGCTTGAGATCTGACTAGTGTCCTCTCCCTCTGTCAGTTCTTGAGTCCACTTGGAGGTTCTTGCTTCCACTTGGAGATTTGGAACCTCTTACTCATCACCAGTTGAATTCCCTGAGGCAAGTGTCATTTTGGAAGCTTCCTGGGTTTTGAAACCTTGAGAAATGAGCCTGCCACTTGTCCACTCTCGTTCAGCGCATGTAGCCTTTGTTCCAGTTGACATTCAATGCAAGTGGCCAGTGTTGGCTTTGACATTCAGCACAAACAGCTAGTGTAGCCACTGAAATGATCCTGAATTGACTTGTTTTGAGCAGTTTTTGGTGGAGAACTTCTGTGAATTGCTGTGGTTTGTTAGCCTTGTTCCTCTAGGGGTAGGAGCAACATGTTTAGGGACTTTGGATCCCTTAGATTATGGACATTTCATGCCCAATGCTGTAACGCACAAAAATGTCTATAACAGTTGCCCCCTAAAGTATGAGGTTGTTTATCGGGCGAAATGCTTTATCAGGGGGATCCGAAGTTCATCCAATGCTGGGAGGAGACCTGTAATAAGATACAATACAATACATTATTTTTCATACTGCTTTCATGATCTAGCTGAGGCGGGCATTCCCATGCTCAGCTTTATAAATTCATTTTTCTGTACATAGAACAGACAATCGTCAGATGGTAGACTGATAATTTTGATGAAATTATCATCCTTTGAGTAGGATGATTATCTGCTGCAATGATGTACATGTAAATGTCTTTATCTTTCCTGAATATATATCGCAGCTCGAATGGATGAAACTAGATCCGGGGTCTTCAAACTTGTTCGATCTTCACTCTAAGTACAAGTCGATCCATGTGAGAAATGTTCTGAAGTCGAACATGGAAAGACATCACTCGATTACCGGTCAATGATGTAAACCGTTAACAAGCGCGAGAGGAATCACCGATAATGATAATGACCCTCAAGGTACTGCAGTACAATTCACGTGGTGTGAATAAAGTACTTGGAATCGAACACCATGCAAAATCTTTCGGTCGAAGGTCATTGATGTATACCTGTCGCCGGAAGTGAGAAACTTGCCATTGTGGCATGCAAGCTTCAAAGTACTGAAGGGGTTGTTCCTAGATCAACTTCTTGGATAATGAGCTGATGTCGACAAGAAGCGATCCGTCAAAGGAGGGTCTTAATGAATCCCACTTCTGTGACACGGAATGGAGCTAACGATTTTAATGGAGGTGAAAATGATCTGTGACGTATGATTCAGGGTGGCGGTCATGAAAGGATGAAGGATAATGTACGGCAGTGGATGGCACACGGTTGACTCTTTCTGAACGACTTCTCTTGAACATGTGGCGACACTGATATGATGGATCGGTAGCATTACCCCAAATATAGATGGTATGGTGAGACCATGGATGTGACCGGTGAATGAAACAACCCAACCCGATTGTGGTACGGAGGAAAAGTGTCATGTTCAAGAGCGACTTGCTACCATCAAAGTTTTCTTTAGTTTCTCCCAATTTTTCCCCAGTCATTGCTGACTAGTACCTCTTTATTTTTGTCAAGCTTGAGGAGGATAACATATGCTTGTTCTATAACCTGCCCTTCGGGCAAGCCCATCGCTATGTTTTAACGAGCCTAGTGATAGTGAAACTCATTCTCGCCTAAAGACAAGTTTGTCGCTATTTAATGATTTTAACGAGTCTAACGAAAAGGATAACTCGGTCCTTTTCATTTTTAGAGAGTCTAAAAAGGTACATAATGTAAACTCCAAAATTCCTTTTTCGTCATCTAATCCCTTAAGTCTGAAAAAGTATAAAACAATACAGAAGGGATGAGTTTTCGATAGTTTTAACGAGCCGAACAAAACAAGCGCTCGATCTTTTTGTGCAATAATCCCTCAGGTCCAAAAAGATCAAAATCTAGAGGAGGGATAGCTCTTCCGGTCGCTTTAACGAGCTGGAAGGCCAAAACTCGGAAATTTTTTCATATTTTACGAGTCAGTTGAAAAGAGCTTAAAGAAGACTCGTCTTTTGAGGAACAAGTGATAAAAAGGGATAGCAGCTGATTCCAGGTACAGGTTGGAATTTTCCAATCATGGTAGTGTCACAAGGATGGCTAGGTGAAATCACTCTTCGCAGCTGTTCCTCAAAATGGGTAAACAATCATATGGAGGTGAACGATCGGCCAATGGAAAAGTGGAGGTGATGGTGCAAACACAACCAAGGCTTTAATGGCTGATGATATTACATTCACAGTGGTTATTTACCGGGATAGTTCATTTTTTAACGAGCTTAAACGCGGGTGGAAACATTTGCTCGATCTTATGTTTATTTTTTAACGAGCATGAACTATGCACTAAAACTGCTCGGATCTTGCATTTATTTTTTAGCGAGCATGAACTTTGTGCTAAAACTACTCGAAGATAAGCTTGCATGCCCCCAACATAATAACGCAAATCGAGGTGCATGCCCCCCAAGCTTCATTGCATTCAACTCGGTGGTTGGAATGAAGGTTTACCTTTGAGATTTGAAAAGGGGATTTGTTTCATTTTTTAATGAGGTTGACACAGTAAAAGAACTATCCTCATGACTCCTTGTTTCATTTTTTAACAAGGTTGACACGAGATAAGAACCGTCCTCGGAGTCCAAATCCATTAGATGTAGAAGGTTTCATATTCCACTGTGGCCACTTCCGCCAGATTACTTGGAGGCGGTAGGGCCAAAGTACCCATTAAAGCAGGGTCTTTTAGGAGACCTACTCCGATGTTTTGAAGCGAATGATTGCTTCCATGGATCGTTGGAGTGCTTCACGTAACTTGTGAACTGTCGGGGAGGAAAGTTTGTTGGTCGACGACTATAATTCCTCCTTGAAAGGGAAATGTAATCTTCCTGAAGTAGGTCGACACAACTGCAGCCATGGCATATATCCAGGGCCTTCCCAGTAGGATGTTGTAATCGAGGTTTCCATCGATTACTTCAACATCAACTTCTACTGTTTTTCCCCCCAGTTCAACTTGCAAGTTACTTAAAATCCCGTATGGAGTGTAAGATCGTCCATCAAATGATTTTAACTTCGTTGACGATTTCGACAAGGGTGGTGAGCCTAAATTTTTCCAGCAACTCATCGACATAAGGCATGTAGATTCCCCCTCATCAATAATTGTTCGATGAACAGTTTTGTTCAGGGCTTTCACTTGAATAAGGAAAGCTAGTTGAGCTAGTAACTGAGGGTCGTATTCTTTATGATCAAAGGCCACAAGATTGGAATCCATTGGGCCAATCCCACCTATTGCTGATAATAAATCCCACTCTTGGGAGGAGCAATTTTGCAGTACCTCAAGTGTCGACATAGCGGACGACGATTGGGTCAGGTCCTCTACTATATTATAATTCTGTGCTACTTTGGCACGAGGATTAAATGTCGATTTGTGTACTACTCCCTTTGGCGACTTTATCATTGGTTCAAGAATGATGGGTGGCACAACTTTGGTTAAAGTCGTCGTCGAACTACTAGGTTGTTCATTAGCCTTGTTATTCGACAGTTGTGGATTCCCGTAATCTTTATTCCTTGTCAAAGCATCATTTTGCTGCCTTGAGATAGACAACATAAGCACTTGGGATCGGGAAGCATTTTGATTAGCAACCAGTTTGGTTCCCAAGCTTGGAAACGGATCAGTCAATACCGCTAGGGTTTTTGATCTCTTAAAGAGTTTCTTAACTTCAGCTATATGTGGACAATCTCTCATCCAATGATCCTCATCGCATATATGACACCTCGTAGGGGGTTTCCTTTTTCTCCCTTTCTTTTTCTTCTTGCCCCCTGGTTGCTTCAGTTGTTTGCCCTTTTCGTCCGGCACGGCACTTACTTCTGAGGAAAGAAGTTCCTCATTTGCATTTTGACCGGAAATCTTACGGGCCTTTTTAGATATATCCTTTGTCGATTTCACGTCTGTTGCGCCAATCACGCCATCGCCGGCATGAGAGTCATTGCTTGATTTAGGAGGAGGAGGAATTGAGAATTCCGGTCTAGGGGCATCAGGTATTTTGTCGTAGAGCGTGCCGAACTGAGTGTAAACCAAGTCCAGATATTGCGCACGAGCGATGACTTGCTCTTCCGTTACGACTCCCCCCTTTGCCACATCTTCCATGATGGCAGGAAGTAATGACTTGATAAACCATTCAGCTAATAGCTGATTGGGAATGTACGTTTTTACCATCCTACGACGACGTCGCCACTCATGTATATGATCAGATATGTGAGTGGCCGTTGTCTGTTTGAAGTTGGTTAGGAGTTCCGTTCCCGTTTCATACCTTATGGGTAATTGAAAATGGGTTAAGAAAGTCGTGGCTAAGGTACTGAAGTTGTTGAACGAAGCTCTAGGCAATTCAATATACCATTTTTCTGCTGGACCAGTTAACGTCCTCTGAAAAAGGCGAAGCCTAATCGAATCATCGTTTAGGGTGTTTGATGAACACCACAGATGAAATGTCATCACATGATTCGAAAGATATTCACCCGGATTTCCATAAATTTAGGAATATCTGACAGAAGTTTATGCGGAATCGCTGGCCACCAAGGGGCATAAGCAATTGGATCATTCGTCAGCTGGTTTAGATCTGGTAATTCTAGAGTTGCTACAAAGGGCAACTGTTGATTCAGGTTAGGCGAAGCATACCCAGGATAAGATGGAATCGCCTGAGCAGTGGGTCTTTGCATACCAGCATAATGCTGGCAACTTTGACAAGGTTGATGGGCATAACCACTATAATGTGGTTGCCCATTACTTACAAAGACTTGTTGCTCAGGTCCTTGATATGATTGCTGGAATGGCGGTTGTTGAGTTTGAACCAGCTCTGGTTGTTGAACCATTTGCTGTTGTTCAATACTGGATGATTGACCAAGATGAGGAGTCATAGTACTTGTTTGAGCCTGAGTCGCTCCAGATAAGGAGGCACTAACCGGAGGTTGTGATTGAGTTGTCGAGACAAGAGGTTTTTGTATGGCAACCTGAGAAACTTGGGGTTGACATACAACAGGTAGCGCTTGTACTTGCGACGCAATCACCGTACCAGGTATAGTGGCAACATTTGACACAGGGTGGACTGGTTGCATTGAATATGCAACCCTTGGTTGCTGAGGTAGTATCGGTACCCATCCGCTGGATGTAATTCCAGTTTGACCTGAACTTTGTTGTAAACTCCCATATGGTTGTTCTCCGGGGGGGAACAATGAAAAGGCATACTGCCCTCCATATGGTGGCAATCCAGTACTTAAAGGGTAGATTGGCCTTTGAAGACACATTGGATCTATTTGTTGAGTTTCAACATAAGAAATACCAGATGACAATCCGGATGAAGAAATAGGAACTAACCATGTCGCCGAAGCAGTCCCTGATGGGACTCCGGCTTGTTGTTGATAATTTGCCGGGACAGATGGTATACCAGCAAACATCGTTGGAGTAGCAGCAGGGAGTTCTGCTGTCGTTGTGTCATTTGACACAGTCCTAGATGTTGACGGTTGTTAAAACATATTTAGTCTATCCAAAAGATTTCTTAGCGATTCTACAAGAACTTGCGATGAAAAGAGACTAACTTCGAAGATCAACGAGGGAATGGTGATGATTATTCCGTTTAAAATAAATTTTAACGACGCTTTAGACACAACTTTCTTTTTCAATTTTAAAGAGTCGAGAAAAAGCTAAAGATGACTCTAGTATCCTTCGATGTTTTAACGAGCCCGAAGTGACAAATGCTCGGATGGACTTTTTCCGTTATAGAGTCTGAAAAAGGCCAAAAGGAACTGCTCTGGAGTTCTAGGCAGAGGGTGTGCCAAACTTTTCGCAAAACCGCAGAATAATTTTTAGGGTACGGGCGGTCGATCTTCCTGAATGTTGTGTTCAGTGCATTGTGATCAGTAGGGCGGACGACACGACTTCCTAAGGATAAAGTTTTTATGCCTATAAGGGTCTCTGTTGTGGGGAAAAGTATCCAACTCGGATGACCCTATCCCTACTCTAAAGGTGACAGTCTTTAGCAACAACTGAAAGTAAAGCTTTGATGTTTTCCTTTATGAAAGTACAAAGAGAAGGAAGAAGAGATTAACCAACCTAGTGTCTTTCGCTTAGTCGATCCTTATCCTCTCTCTTTGCCTCTTGTTCCCAGCTCCTTGCTCTCTTTGCCGGTCCAGCTACACACAGATCCTGCACAAACAAGAGAGGAAACTACAAGATACAAGTACTCATAACTGATGCATGGATTAGAGTGAATCAAATATACATGTAAATACAATACATCAATGCAATACAAGTATATAGGAGAACATGCAAAACTTTATTGATAGAAGTAACAGGGTTCTGAGAAGGTTACAACCAATGATGGCTCCAATCCAGCAGCACCTCCCCAGCAGCAATAACTCTCCTCTTCACCTCTAGTAAAACAATCACCCAATAGCTCTAACTGTAAACCAACAGCACCTCCTTGCTTTACACAAAATTCCAGCCTCCTTAGACCTCATAGAAGAGCTCTATATATAGGAGAGAAGAAGAGAGGATGAGTCAGCTTGAGGCTGGCATAGAGCTGACTAGTGTCCTCTCCCTCTTCAGTTAATCTTCAGTTCTTGAGTCCACTTGGAGATCCTTGCTTACACATGGTGATCAAGTACCTCTTACTCATCACAGGGCGAATCTCATGAACCAAGTGTCAGTTTGGAAGCTTCCTGGGCAGTTGACACCTTGCAGAATGACTGTGCCACTTGGCCAATCTCGCCCAGCGCAGGTAGCCTTCATTAGTTTTGACTTCCAGCGCAGGTACAAGGAGGAGCAGTTGCATTCCAGCGCAGATGCTCAGTGGAGCAGCTGACATGATCCAAAATTAGCCTGTTTTGAAGTGTTTTCAGGTGGAGAACTGATTGGAAGTGCTGTTGTTTGATGACCTTGTTCTTTTAGGGGTAAGAACAACATGTTTAGGGACTGAGGATCCCTGTAATTATTGACATTTCATGCTCCATGTCGCGAGGCACAAAAATGTCTATAACAGTCTCCCAATATATACTCGACAGTGCGTGAGAGCACAATCCGTACTGGCGCTATCGTCCCTCAGGAGGAATCACCCACCATCCACGAGATCGACAGTCACCAGGCTTAACGACGCCGGAACGCATCTCTAGCCTAGACCTCTATGTTGTGCGTTATGTTGCAAAGCGTTGTTAAGTTCATTCAATTTATTTTAGGATGATCTTTTTAGAAGTTTTCCTTTCAAGGTTCACCACGAGATGTATGATACAATTCCTAAATGCAGTCTAAAGATGATAAGCAAGCTTTATATCTTTTTCAACTTTGAAAATCCTAGCTACTAAGGGAAAAGAAAGACACCATATTTTCTCAAAGAGCAATCAGCACGCTCTAATGCACTTTTCCTAAATCCAACATGCAAACTATCAAATGCAAATGCACAATGTAGGTGTTTGTTTTCCGCTTTCTTAGTATTGATGCCTACAAAGAAAGCTTTTTGTACAACTTTGAATTTGCTTTTAAATGACAAATACAAACAAGTTTACTTTTTTCGAAATCAGAGAGGGTAGAAGAGATTACAATACTTAACGATTTTCGAAATGAAGACTTGTTTTGACACTTAAAAGAGACAAACTCAAACCAAATGCAAAAGTAAATGTATAATCAATCTGCAAACAGCCAATGAACTCTCTTCTAAGATCACAATCAACAGATCTGAATCAAGGGCTACAGGATGACTATTTCACTCATGCAAAGGAAAACTGTAAATGATGCCACAAACACATAAAAACACTCACAGTCTTTTTGTACAAAAGGAGGCGGAATTTAAGCAGAGAAAAGGAGTTATCAGACTGGTACCTATGTTGGTTACAGGCTGCAAAAATCAGAGATCAAAACAAGGCAAAATAGAGCAGAGAGCCCCAGCTGCACAAGGACAAACTGGTTCAGCGCAACCTCAGCATAGGGGTTTTGACATTCAGTGCAGGTAGCCTTCATGGGACCTGCGTTGAAATGCAGAATCCCTTCACTGGGTCTGCACTGAAGGAGAAACTCTCGTTTCCCTCAGGTTCTGGGTCACAGATTGCTACTCAATCAACTGTTTCAGGCCAAATAAAAGCAACAAGGAAGGTGTAATCAAAGGGATGCTTTGAGAGGCTACTAAGATCTATCACAAGGATCATCAAATCATTTGTGAATCCATTGTTCAGATCATAGACAAGTCCAGCAATTGAATCAAAGCAGCAACTTTCTACTTTGCATCCGGGAAAGATGCAGTTCGATTGTTGCTGTCAAGTCTATGATGTAAACAATGATAGAAACACAAATAAAATGATTATACAAATCTCCCCAGCGGAGTCGCCAATTTGTTGTGGGGAAAAATGCCTATGCAGGACGATCCTATCCACCTAAGGTGTGACAGTGCCTTAGCAACAAACGCGTACAGCTATTCTGGTTTCTTCCTTTATGAAATGTGAAAGAAGGGAGATCAATAGGCTTACCGGTGTCTTCCATTTGTCCCTCGATCCAGTCTCTCTTCTCTTTGGGAATTCACAGCTACTTGCCTTCCTGCTTATCCAGCTTTAACTTCCTGCAAGATCACAAGAGAACAGCTACTTGTGACAAGAGAAGAACTCTACTCAAAGACAGATGTTCACATTCATAACTAGTTTAGGATTAGAAATAAACTAAACATGCTAATACATTCATACATCAAAAATACATCAGCATATAGGAGAAACCAAGATAGCTTTATTGATGAATAACAAGGTTCAGGAAGAGATACAACCTAGAGGGCTCCAATCCAACATCTCCTTCCCAGCAAATGGAATTCCTATCTTCACCCCTTTCAAAGCATTAAGCACCCAATGATTCCAGTCTCAAACCAACAGAAATTCTTTGCAATAACAAAATTCCAGCCTCCTAGATCTCATGGAGGAGAGATCCATATATAGATGTTTGGAGAGAGGATGAGTCAGCTTGAGATCTGACTAGTGTCCTCTCCCTCTGTCAGGTCTTCAGTCCACTTGGAGGTTCTTGCTTCCACTTGGAGATTTGGAACCTCTTACTCATCACCAGTCGAATTCCCTGAGGCAAGTGTTATTTTGGAAGCTTCCTGGGTTTTGACACCTTGAGAAATGAGCCTGCCACTTGTCCACTCTCGTTCAGCGCAGGTAGCCTTTGTTCCAGTTGACATTCAATGCAGGTAGCCAGTGTTGGCTTTGACACTCAGCGCAAACAGCTAGTGTAGCCACTGAAATGATCCTGAATTGACTTGTTTTGAGCAGTTTTTGGTGGAGAACTTCTGTGAATTGTTGTGGTTTGTTAGCCTTGTTCCTCTAGGGGTAGGAGCAACATGTTTAGGGACTTTGGATCCCTTAGATTATGGACATTTCATGCTCAATGCTGTAATGCACAAAAATGTCTATAACACCAACCTCAATACTTTGTGAAAAACACAAGAATATATGGGAAAACCCGCATCTCGCCATAAGGCTGGACTTGAAATAATATGCATCCTAGTCTATAATCATCGTCAGGTCTAGGTGGTAGCAGTGTGTCTTATATAAAGGCCCTGGACCATTTTGATTATGATACGCGATGGGGCTTTCGGACCCGACAATATATATACTATGGTTAATAAAGCCATCGAGTTTGGTAAATAGTGGCGCACCATATACATAGCCTTGGAGCTTGGCTGATTGCGAAATGCGATGGGGCTTCAAAACCCGAAATATATATAATGTGGTTAATAATGCTGTCGGGTCCAATGCCTTATGGTATGTGTTGAATTGATTGCGATAGGCAGAAAAGGGGTGATTTATGCATGTTTGTGAAGCATTTCCATTATAAAGATTCCTAATGGAAATAAGGTGCGATAGAAGGTTTTTGAGTGTTGGAAAGGTCCTGATGGAGGGTATGAATGAGTGGCTAGAAAGGGTTAGATATGAACCATGCGGTAGATATTTGAAGAGGGGGGCTTAACCATTAGACATTGAAGATTTGACTTGGTAATGAGTTGCAGTCTCTAGGATAAAACAAATCATTCAAAGAGGTGAAAGATCGACTTTTTTAGGGGACACATTCAAAAATTGCTATCAAGGCAAGTTTTAATAGGGTGGTGGTTGTGGCCACAACAAATAGCAAACCACTGGGCGAACCAGTTATCTCTGTTTCCAAATAAACTTTGGATCAATAGAACCTTAGGGTGATAAGATAAAATTGAAATGCAAACTGAAAAATGGGTAGGCATGGCTTCCACTTTAACATTAACTACTTCAGGTGGGATAAAGACAAATAATTTCTACTTACTGATAGGGTCTTGATAGGCATTCTCCAATGGTGATATTATGGAATTTATTGACCTTCCTTTACCTATTTCCTACTTTCAAAAATCCTTTCGGGGCCATCACTAGTCTGTCAATACCTGTTTAGGTTTGTACCTCAGCTCTTTATTGCTCATCAAATTTGATGTAGATATGTTTATCTACACCTTGTATGAGAATTTCAGTGCTATATTTTCATATGATTGAATGGGGCACAGTCATGGATAGCACCATATCTTTAAACCACTTAAGCAAGGTTGGGCTTGTTGTGTCAACTAGTACTCTGAGCCCAGCAACAGTCCTTACTCTAACCGGATTCCCAAACAACCTGTCCTTCCAGATTGGCACAAGGACTTGACATTTCATTTTCTTTCAAATAAGTCCTTCTAGTTTCAAGCACAAGGACTAGAGCACAATTGGATTTACCACATGGTATATGATAGTGAGTTTAGCCCATGAAAGGATATCTACTTGTAGATGATGGGTATTGGAGAATTTAGTGTGGTGGATGGGACCAATGGAGAATAACTGCAAGCCTTGTAGGCAAGAATAGGCTAGGTCTGAGTTGGATTTATTTAAAATGCAGCATTTCTCCATGGAAATCCAGTTGTAGTTACACATTTTTGTTTTATAAAGATGCCCCTATATGCTCCAAATATCCAAGTTATCAACAGATCTTACCTAGTTCCCAACATATGCCAATGAGTGGCTTCAACTTGAATTCTGTTGCTGATTTTCTAGTTCTCATGGGCTTATTGAAAATTTGTTTGATTTGCAAGGTAATGATGGATTTAGGATTAGCAGACTCATTAGCAGGTTAATGAAGGAGGTGAAAGATGAAGGTTGCAAATGAAATCAATATGAGAAGGTAAAAACGAGACTGGAGGGCTGAAATCAGTTGGTTGAAAAGGACTACAATTCAAAGCAGAAGGAAAATAAACTTTGCAAAAAAACAAGAAAGGAAATGACAGAAATGTAACTAAACTAACAACAAAAATAAAATGAATTCTAACCAATTCAGGAGGTAACCACCATTTGGTGGCTACTAGAAGTATCTCTTCAGATGTTGGCCATTAAGAGGGAGTTTTTTAGTTTCTCCCTGTAATGTTTTCAACCTATAAGTTTCTTGACCAATTTTTTCCACAACTTGGAACGGGCCCAGCCATAAGTGTTGGAGTTTCATGTGTTTACCTTTTGGCTCATTCAACTTGTCCCATTTGAGGACTAGCTCTCCTACCCGGTAATCTTTATCACCTGCCAGATCGTGATCAAACCATCTCTTCACAATCATTTTGTGATTTCTAAATTTGTTTCTGGCTTTATCTCTCAATTCCTCCAACCTCATGAGTTGGTTGATCCTTTCTTGAAGCAAGGTTGAAGGGGTTCCTCTTAAAGCATGGGAGAGCTGTAAAGAGGGAAGGGTAACATTTGGAGGTAAGATAGCTTCATATCCATAGATGAGGAAGTATGGGGAGTTTCCTAAGGCCACTTTTGGGGTGACACTTGTTATGCTCCTATACCAATAGGTGTCATATTTCATGATTTACTTGATGAGCTATGAATATGTTCATACCTTTCCTTGTTGCAAAGGTTTTCCATATTGTCAAAAAATCAAAAAATTTAAAAAATGTAAAGAGGGTACACCCTAAAAGAAAAATCAAAGGGTGAAAATAATAAAATGGTCAAAAAAAGTGAAAGAAAATGAACCCCACCAAAAGAAAGACCAAGGAAAGTGTGCAAGTCTAAATGTCACTACTTTTTACTCTTATGTAATAAACAAATTATGTGCAACTTGTAAACTTATGCCACAATTGCTGAACAGTCAAACAGTTTAAGCTTGACTAGTTCATATTTTCAATTTCATGTTTTAGAGATAGAAAATAAAATCTGACCAAATTGTTTAATCTTGGTAGATAAGTAGATAGGTAGAGTGAATAAAAGGAGCTCGAAAGCTTAATCTGAGCCCTTGGATTTAATAAGGTTAGATTTTATTAGATTTCTACATGTAAAAGAAAAGAAAGTGTGATAAGGGTTTGCCAGTCTAAGTGCACCCTAATAAAGAAGAAAAAATGTTAAGTTAAAGTAGGTAGGGTAGGTAGATGATGTTGCAGAATTACATGTGATGGATAATGACTCTAAATGTGTTAATTTTCACTTTCATCACAAATGCAAAGTAAAAATTACACTGGAAGCATTTCAAGCAAGACAAGGTCAAATAATTAACTCCCCTTCCCATTTTTCCCTAAAAATTTCAGTAATTCCCCCTAAGTACTAAGGCATTTGAAAATTAGAGGGGCTCAGAGAATTTCTCTGACTTTTGGAGGGACCAGAGCCTCAGCCCAATAATTTAAAAACCTAAGTACGTAAAACCATCATTCATTCACTCTTATAAGTCTTTTCCTAAGTAAAATCCTATTTTACTTAGGAAAAATACACAACATGACATAAAAACCCCTTTTTTCACTTAAGCCTATGTTAGATACATAACCCTAATGTTTTACTTGGAGCTTTTCATTACATTGTCATATTAACTGTTAACCTATTTAATCTATAACTCCCGCACAATATTACCTTTTCCCGTATTATTTAAATATATTAAAAATCCCCAAATTTTATATATTCTGCCCCTTTGGTTAATTATAACCATAAATACGTTTAAATAGGATTAACTAGTTAACCCGTAACTAGTTAACAGCTTAATTCCCCCACTGCATTAATTGGGATTAATTAACCCTCACGGTTAATTAATAACCCTCCCCAACCAATCATATCACCCCTGATACAATTAAACAATTCTTAATTGGGTTGGGCCCGCTCACATTAAACCCTGCTGCATCGCACCTCCCATCAGTCGTCTGATCACGCCTCCATCATCCAATGGCCATTAACGATATCACACACCACTTTGTGACCACACGTTAGCGTGCGATCACAAAGTGGTTTTCGCACAGCGCCCTGCCATGCATTGCAAAACCTGTGGAATCGCTGGCTCCCGCCAAATACCACCCGTCTCCAAAAGCGGTGTGATACCATACCACTTACCACCCTCCACATATGACAAAACATACTTTCCTGCTTACGTCATCCACTCGAATAAAAAAAACTCCCACCAACTTTGACTTTGTGAATAAAACCAACAAAGTGTCATTTTCATTATTTTGTATAGCAACCCATGCTCCCATGCAAAGAACGTCCAAGTCAACCATCCAAGCTTTCCAACCCCCACCTTGCTAAGAAAATTGCAACCGACGTAGCTCGAAACCTATTAGCCACCGTCAGCACCTGTTATTACACTATTCATTCACCAAATATAGGTATTTATCCAATTTCTGCTGAAACCCTACAAGTTTTGCTTTTACATTATAAAATCCACAGAGAAAGGCAAAATTCATTGCAAGTTTAGTCTTTGTTTCACCATATAAGTTCCCAGGCCAGTTAATTTTCCCATTTTCACCAAAAACCCAAATTCCTTTATGAATCCACAAGAACCAGAAATGGAAACCCATGTGGCTTTGTCTGTTGCACCCATGAATGCCCCCATAAAGATTTATACTATCTGCCTCTTGAGGATAAAGACTTTCAGATAAAAGACTTATCCACTGATAAAAACCACCTTAAAGTCTTTTTCCAAGCCAAATACCACTACCTAAATGACTCAGATATCCTGGGACTATGGGAATCTAACCTTCCCAGGTATTTTCTCCCCTCAGTCTATGTCTTCCCTGATCTAATTCATCAATGCCAGGCAAACTATGACCCTAACCTCAGAGCTGTTATGTCCCCAAGTCAAACAGTCCTCTTCCCCATAACAGTTGCATCCGTTGATGAAATGTTGTAATTTTCCCCTAATCAAGCTTTCACTCCCCTTTCTATAAGATATTTACTTGAGAAATCCACTCAATTTTCTTAGTCAGAACTGAACCGTACCTATCATACTTTCATGCCACCAAAACATCAGCCCAAAGGCCCACCTACTTATCTGCAAACTTTCTTCACAGACATGGGAGGACTTATTGTTGATATGATATCTTTAATCATGGGATTCAACACTAGTGAGTATGTTGATGAGATATCCTTAGTGTTCTTGCAATTTTTACTCCTAGATAGCCCCCTGTTGTCAAGTATGATTATGCCTCCTATATTGCCAATAAGATTCATGACCAATTCCTGAGACTGGACAATGAGGGAGTCTTCAAATACAATACTTTCATCTGTTATCTTATGTTGTATCATCAGTCAGAGAACTTCCCTTTCCATGTCAGAAAACTTGACACTAAAGGCAATCCAAGGTCTGTTATCTGTTGGATTCCCATCTTCCATGCATCCTTTGAATCCCCTTACTCATACAATGAGTTCATTGATCAATTTGTTCATCTAGCAACCACCTTATTGACAAGGATTTCCCCTCCTAGGATTAGTGGTGACATTAAGAGAATCCGAAAGCTCTCCAAGTAGTACAGAATAGGTGATTGGTACCTAAACAAGAACCATACAGAAATTAGGATATATGGATGTGAGCTCTGCCCTTTCAAGTTACCAAAATATGTTCCAATGAGACTGTTCGCATTGGAGTATTTCAGACAAATGACACATACAGACATGGTTCATTTTTTAAAATCCAAAAAGAAATCTCAACTCAGAATAAAAAATCAGTTAGGCCCTTTTGTCTGCAATGATAGGGAAGCATGGAGAGAAGCATAGAAAAATCTAGAAGATCATCTTAAGTTGCACAAAAGTTTTTGTTGGAGGCCATATGACCCTAACAGCTTTATATGTGATAGAATAATGAAGAACAGATTTTCACCCTACATTCACCATAGGATCCCAGAAATTGAACAATTTGTAAATCTGGATGAATGGAATGAAGGGACCCTAGTAGAAAATAATAGTGATCAGGTCAATATTGAGAATGTTATGAGAGATCTTGAGAAAACACTTCACCTGGATTCTTTTGGGCAGGTACCATTTGATTTATCTCAAAGATCATGGATTGGTGCCTCCATTACTGGAACCTCTTGGCAACCTTCACAGGAAACCAGCATACCAGCCACAAGAACATCAAAAGGAAAGGAATTAGAGACTAGCATTCAAACCACAGAACAATCTACAATGTCTAAGTGGCCTGAAACTTCCAAAGAACGGGCCCAAATACATACTCCTTCACTCAGGGCAATGTGGGAGAACCTCTAGTTTTGCAAACTCCTCTAAATGAGGAAAGAAACAAAAAGAGAGACAGGGAAACAACTACCCCTGCCAGTGGACCTTTAGGACAGCTTGGAACAAAAAGGAAAAGACTAAATCCCCTTTCAGAGGAGGAATTTGCTGAAGAGACTACAGATAGCCATAGGGAAGAAAGAGTAGATAGCTAGCAAACTTTTCCAGTAGGTGGAACATCCACTAGCTCACAGAGACAGGAGCTAGAAAGATAGCAAAGTGTAGAGGTATCTTCTTTCAGGCCACTAGGGACAGATGCCTCAGATATCAAGAAAACATTTACAAAAATAAAGGCCAAGAATGATCCATTAAGGCTTCAAGTTTATAATCAATATTTTAAAATGGCCGCCACAAATCAACAGAGATTGATGTCAGCCTATGACATCAAAGAAGGCAAAATGATAATGAGTTATTTCAAGCCAAAGGTGCGACAGCCTAAATCAGCAGCAGATTATCTTAGAACAAATTTTTAGGTCATGGAAAAGGATATTCATCCTTTGGATCAGATTGAATTGCATAAACAAATTGGAGAAATAATTTATTCAACCTTGACTGGTAAGGCAATGATGGCCCAAAGGTTGCAAAATTCTTTGGATAACACAACTACCCAACTACATTTAGAGAAAGGCTCCTCCTAGGCCAAAGATAACATAATAAAGTCTTTAGAAGAAATAATTATTGGATTGGGCCATGATCCCAAAGATGTTAAGGCTACAGAAGCCTTAATCAAAAAGAAAGATGAAGATATTGCTACCCTAAGGAAACAACTAAAGCTGCCTCCTTCAAGGCACCCACGGGCTGTTGAAATCATAAAGAAAAAATCTGAAGAAGAGTTGATGGAATTTCTCTTAAAACTTAATGAACGACTGAATGATACTGAGCAAGAACTTGAAAAAGCATTGAAGGACAAGCAGGGAGAGTCGACCTCTCAACCTCCCAATGTGATACCAACAGTGTCAACAGCAGTCCTTTCTACACTTGGGATAGCACTAGCACCAAAAAAACCAACAGCCACAGCAGAGATGATCACAAGTACAACAACAACAGGAACAACAGGAACAACACAGGGAAACATTGCTAATTTGAGCACAGAGGAACTAATAAAATCAATGGAGGACCTGAAACTACAAGTTTTAGAGCTAAATAAGGTTAAAAATCAATATGCCAACTTAGAACAGAGGTATGATCTCTCAAAGATAAATGTGGAAAAAATTACAAGAGAGATTAAAGGGTTAGAAAACAAAGTGAAATCATTACAAAAAGACCTTACATTTGACAAGCCTCTGACAGAAATCAAGAAAATTCTTTGGGCCAACATCACTCAATCAATAAATGATGTTTGGCCATTAATTCAAATATTTTTTTAGAAAATTGATTTAGTAAAGCTAGCTCAAGAAGAAGTTTAAAAGGCAAGGGTAGAGTTAGGAAATATGCCTGAGGAATCCAGCATGGTTATACAGTTTTTGAATACTAGGAATAAGTACCAGCTTGAAAAGCTGGGCATTCAAGATAGAACAGGGACAATTTTGGAAGTCAAAAGGGTTTTTACTAAAAGAACTCTGATGCAAAACTTAGAAAGAAGGTGCCATGACATGCAGGAAGAAATTAATCCTTTCATGAAGAGATTTGATATTTTACATAGTAAAGGGTTGCCAAGTCCTATAGTTATTCATGATAAACTAATGAGTCATAAAGACTATGTGGAGAAATTGAATAAGTATGCAGGCAACCAAGCAGGTCCATCAACAAGTGCACCAACAACAAAAGCATTGCCTACAGGCAGAGTTCTCTATGACAGTCTAGAGAACTTGTTCTATGTCGAGCATGAGATAAAGCACTTATTTCCAATTCAGCCTACCTTTTTCAGGTACACAGAAACTGATGAGACCTTGAGAAAACTTCAGAAAACCAGAATGCCAGAAACACAATGGTGGGAAGAAATGTTAGAAATTTTGTAAAATTATCCTTGGGTAAATTTTGGTTATTTACTACAGTAAGTGATGGTAAAGAGGATAAACAGAGATCAAACAGGTCGAAGTGTATCAGAACAGGTAAAGAGTATCAGTGAAAACAGAGCAGCCAGCACAGAGTTACCAAAGAAGACAGTAGCTAGCCAAATCATAGGGCCTACCTCCAGCACACTCATAAGAATAGGAACAACACAACATCAGTTTGCCTTTTCTCCTATCTACGAGGTCATTTGTCTCTATTTTCTTGTAAGTTATTCATAGTCATCCTCGAATATATCTCACTCTGTTATGAGATATTTTTTGTAAATTTTTTGTATAAATACTCCCTCAATTGGATTATTTAGGGTGGATTCTTAGACATTGTTGTAATACTGATTATTTTGGAATAAAGTGTTGTTGGACAAAATCTTGCATGGCTTGCTAGATAAAGAATTGATGCAAAGGACTTTTCACAGAATTCTTGAGTCAAACACCGAATCAATAAGTCCTCTATACCTTATGTTTTAAAGTTTTCCTTGTTTACTATATCATCTGTGTTTCATATTTGAATGTTAAAGAAAAAGAGTAATTTGGAAAGTGCTTGAGTGCAATATGTTTTCAATCATTATTATTCTTAATGTTTTCCTCTAAACTAGCATAAACAGTGAAATCTTAATTGCTCTTGTTTTCTAGTTTATTCATTTTTATTATTTAGTAAATAATTCTTAACTGCTCTTTATTAGTAATCATTCAAGTTCTCTCTTTCAAATATGGTGAAGGATTCTTAACTGCCCTTCACCCATTTTGAGTCCATTCCATCTATTTTAAATCTTTATTTGTTCCCTGTTTGACTTCCTTGCCCTGTGAAACCACCCCTTGTTAAGAAACCAAAGCTAGTTAAGCCATCTTCTTTGACTCCATTAGCCCAATGGCCTAAACTGCTTAGTTCTACCCCTCTGCTATTGAATTTCACCACCAAACACAATCAAAACCCCTAAACTTTCATAACTAGCCTAATATCTTTCAAAAAAAGCTAAAACTTAAAGAGAGAGCCCTCTCTGGGTACAAAATGGCTAGATTCTATACCTAAAAGTTGGTTTATTGTTACCTCGGACCCCTTTCCTCTTTCCAACAACGTCAAGGAAAATCTAAGTGATAACAACCCTATCAGCCCAAAGGGCATTTGTTAGGGCATTGTGCTAGTTCCTCTGGTTTTCAGTGACAGATTTATGGATTATGCATATGAGGTTATTGTTTGAAGACTCTGCAACTCAATTTCCCTGGGGGTAATATTTTGATGCATACCTTATGTGAATTGACTTATCAATATCAAATTCAGTCAATTTCAATGATGAAAAGTAAGAAGCATTATCAAATATGAGAGCGTCAGGGATGCCATACCTATTGATAATGAATTTCTCAATAAATGATATTACCTCATTTTCGTTTACCTTCTAAAGCGGGATGGCTTCAGTCCATCTGGTGAAGTAGTCAGTTTCTGTGAGTATATACTTATGTTGTTGTGAAGAGTTTGGAGTGATCTTGTGTATGATATCTAGGCCCCATTGTTGGAATGGGTGATAAATCATAACGGGCTTGAGGGGAACAACTGGCTTTCTTTCTCATCCTACGGCAGTTTGACACACCTTGCATTTGCAAGCGTAAGCATGCGAGTCTTTGAACACTATGAATCAATAATATCTAGCTCTTAATATTTTGTGAGCAGTGGTGACCACCTGCTAGGCCATCATGCATTTCTTTCAAGACATGGTAGGCATCATCCTTTTCCAAACACATTAGCCAGATTCTGTCATAGTTTTTTCTGTATAATGTGTCATTGGCCAAGTGATACTAATTATATTTCAATCTCAGCGCTCTCCTTTGTGATGCATCCATGTGTTCAGGACATCATCCCCATGTGAGATAGAAGCATATGTCGTAATACCATGACTCAGGATCCAAAAGGGCTTCTGACGATTCACATTCATATACCAGCACTTCATTAATCCATATGGGGCTCCTCCTTGCATTATACTCATTCGTTTTGCATGCTCTACACTTCTAGTTCTTTAGATGCCCCTTCTCTATCCACCAAGGCTTTTGCTGCTAGCCTGCACAATCCCTAGCCTCGAACTATCTTTGCCGGCTTAATCTCGAGGTCAAATTCTTGAAGTGCGGTGATCCAATTCCCTCTCCGTTGACCCATTTATTTCTGCATGAAGAGGGCTCTTACAGTAAGATGGGGAACAATTACATTAGTCCTAGCTGTTATAGACATTTTTGGGCACTGCAACCCCAATCAAATATGTCCATAAACCGAGGGATCCTAAGTCCCTAAAAGTGTTGTTCCATCCCCTAAAAGAATAAGGTCAACTGATTACATCATCTCCCGGAAGTTCTCCATGAAAAACTACTCAGAACTAGTCAAAACTGGACCATCTCACCTGCTCCATGGTCAAAGTGCACTGCATCCCACCTAAATGCACACGGGAGGTGTGATGCATACTGAAAAGCCCTTCTATGGGGTGCGATGGGCGAGAGTGGACAAATGGCAGAGTCAATTTGTGAGGTGGAGGATCATGGAATCTTCCAGAAACTTCTCCTGTGACACTTGCCTCTCTGCATTCGCCCAGGGATGAGCAAGAGATCATAAATCTCCAAGTGGAATCAAGAACTATCAGAGAGAGGACACTAATCAAATCTCAGAAGCTGACTCACCTCCCTGCAATAATCTATATATGGATCCCTCTTCCCAGAGATCCAGAGGCTGGAATTTTGTATCTTGTAAGGAAGTACTGTTGGTTTCCTGGTGTAACATCATAGTGTTGGGTGATCTAAGATTTTCATGAGGCAAAGAAGGGATTTCTTGCTAAGAGGATGACGCTGGGTCAGAACAATTGGTTGTAATCCTCTTTGTTATTCTTGATATTAATAAAGCTATTCAAGTTTTCCTCCACATTCTTGTATGATTGATGATATATGCATTTGTGTGGTCAATATATATCTGGTTCTATATTGTTTATGATAGTAGATCTCTGTTCTTGGATAGTGTTATGCTGCCTTGATTCCACAGGTGCTCTTTGAAGCTAGGTAGATGAGGAAGCGAGTGGCAAATATCTATCGGAAGGGAGAGGAATCAAGAAAGGAACCAAGCGCAAGAGAGAGGTTGGTCTCCTTTGTTTCCCTATTATCTACTTCTCATAAAGGAAAACGAAAGTAGTTTTAGTTTGTTTGTTTCTAAGATAGCTAGCAGTCTTAGTGGGACTAGTAGCTCTGCATAGACACTAGATTTCCCGATAACAAAATGGCGACTCCGCTGGGGAGCGAATAGATTGTTTGTTTGTCTATATTTGTTTGCTTTATAAACTTACAGATGGAGCCTGAAGTCAAGCCAGCTAGCCTTCGAACTGCATTTTCTATGCAAGTGCAAAGTAGATCAATGTTGCTTCAGTCTATCTCCGAGTTTTGTTTATGAACTAAACAATCGATTTACAAACTCTCTAATTTCCCTTGTGATGGATCTAGTAACCTCTTCAGATCTACCCCTGTGATTTATTTACTGATTATCACTTGCTCGGCCTAAATCCCTGAACTGTGCTGTAAACTGTGTTCAAGAACTGGATCAAAAGTCTCGCACTGTACCATCGCACCCTCCCTTCAAGGATATCAGTATGCATCGCACTTCCCGTGTACTATAGGTGGGATGCATACTGGAATCCCTGTGTAACAGGTGCGCTGATCAGAGAAGTCTAATTTTGCCTCCAGACTTTGGTTTTTCTTCACTCTTTTCAGCTCTATTCAGGAGTTTCGTTGTCTGTAGTCAGTATACCTCTGTTGGAAACCCCCTTCCTTGCCATTATTCCGTCTCCATTGTGCAAAGAAATATAAAAGTTTTTATGTATTGTGAGCCATTTTCAGTTCTCTTTTACAAATAAGTAGCGTAATTGAACTGTTGTTTCTTGATTTAGAAGTGTCGCAAGTGTCGTTTTTAGTCATAGAAGAGAATCCGATTGTTCTTGATAGTCGATTACACTGTTACTCTTATATTTGATTTGAATTAGTAGTTTTCCAAGTGTCGAAAGCAAGTTTTCAATTCCAAATCGCAAAGTGTCACCATTGTCTTCATTTTGTCTTGAAAAGAAGCTTGTTAGTAATGTCTCTTTGAAAAATAATTCAGATTTTCACTTAGCTTTCTTTTTATCATTCACACACTAAGAAGGCTGAAAACAAATACATGTATGTGCATTTGCATTTGGATTGTTTGTTGGTTTGATTTAGGACAGTGCATATAGTGTGTGCTCTCTGCTCTATGTTGAAAGAATATCATCTCTCTTTCTTTAGTAGCTAGGATTTTCATTGCAAAAAGAAGATTAAACAATTGTTTATCATCTTAGATTGCACTTTAGGAATTGTATATCTACATCACGCGGTGAACCTGAAAGGCAAATTTCTTAAACAATAGCAACTATAAAATAAATTTAATGAATCTAAAAATGCTTTGGAACCTAACGCACAACATTTAGAAGTCTAGGCTAGAGACGTATTCTGGCACCGTAAAGCCTGGTAACTGTTGTTTTCATTGCTGGTTGGGTGATTCCTCCACTATGAGATGATAAGTGCCAGTATGGACTTATGCTCCCACGTACTGTCAAGTATATATTGGGATACCACAATAGTCTATATCCTTTATCCATAGGAAGCCGTGTCTACCGCCCTATCGATCGCAATGCACTAAACACAGCATTCGGGAAGATTGACTGCCGTACCGTAAAAAGTATTTTGCAGTTTTGCGATTGGTTTGGTAATCCCTCTGTCTAGATTTCCAGACTAGTCTCTTTCATTCCTTTTTAGACTCCTTAAAGGAAAAGGTCCATCTGAGCACTTGCCACTTCAAGCTCATTAAATATCGAAGGCGACTAGAGTCATATTTTGTTTTTTCTCAACTCTTAAAAATTGAAAAAACAAGTTTTGTCAAAGTGTCTAAAATTTATTTTAATAGGAATAACACCACCTTTCCTACGTTGGTCTTAGGTTGAAAAAATGGAGTCCACCAACCAAGAGGTTCCCCTTGGGGGAAATCCTAGTCCTTTCTCCTCTTGGGGAGATGTTGGTGCACCTCATATGGCCACATTGTCGCTTCCAAGATTGACAATCGGCCTGCCCGTATGGCTCTTCTCAACCTCTGTCGTTCAAAACACCATGATTCCTGAGCAATCAAGTAAGAAACTAGACGATACCAAAGCTACCCCCCGACCTTCTACTTCATACGATTCTCCCTCTCCTCCTTCCTCTTTGCTTGATGGAGCTGGTAAAGCCCAAAGTCAAGTAACTAAGAAGAAGAAGGAGAAAAAGAAGAAAGAGAAGAAGAACAAGAAGCCAAAGATGATAGGGGGCAACCAGGCATCATCTAGTAAAAATCCACGCACTGCGCTGTCAAAGCCTAAATCTCCATGTGTCATTTGCAAAGGATATCACTATCATCGAGATTGTCCCTGCATCCCTCGGATCTTAAGGGACTAGTCTCCTCGTTTGCACAATCTGGTGTCGACAACCTCTGATGATCATGTTGAAAGTACACCGTCAACTAGTGAAAGCAAAACATCGGGACAGAAAAGGAAAAGTAAATTCCCTTGTAAGTTATGTGAAGGTGATCACACTATCCACCGTTGTCCCTTTCTAGACGAGGTTAAAAGAGTTTTGGACGACCGTCTGGTTTCACCATTACGGCTTCCTCCTGGATATAAGAAACTCTTGCCAAGTCCATCACTAGCTGAAAATCTGACTGACACGCCATTTTGGTCAGTCGAAGCGTCTACCATTGAAGATAAACCATCTGAATCCACACCAGACAAAAGTCAAAAGGTCGAGGTGGCAGTTTACCGGTCTTGCCTTCAGAAGGTCCATCTTCAAATGTTACAGTCACCAGGGAGAACAAGAACGACACCGTTCAAATTCTCTTCGTAAACACAGACTCCGATGAACATGGGGGTAGTCTACCCGTTCCTTTACCACAGGAAGGAAGTTCGTCAGAGTCATATCCGACCATCTATTCGGTCCCACCTCCAAGCAACCTAGTTGTTTCCTTCAATTGGAATCTACTAGGCAGACCCCGTTTACCAACTAGTGTACCATTTCGAATCATTGCACAAATATACAAAATGGTCATGGCCGTACCATCATAGATGAAGGGGCTTCTGTGAGTATCCTTTCCTCAACTGCTTGGAAAGCGCTTGGTTTGCCATCACTTTTTCCTAAAATGAGAAGTCTAACAGGCTTTGACAAAGGAACCAGTCGACCGTTAGGGATCCTTCCCAATGTGTCGGTAACATTGAGAAGGAAAACTATTCACATGAACGTAATGGTAGTCCAAGGACCCCTAGATTATAATCTACTCCTTGGACGCGACTATATTTATTGCATGGGAGCCATTGTCTCCTCACTCTTTAGAGTAATGTGTTTTCCGCATGAAGGAAGAGTGGTCAAGCTCGTAGACCAGCTTTCATTCCCCAGCTCACACATAGCAAATAGTCAAATACCATCCCTAAATGGTATTTTCACGCAATGAATGTCTCATCAATCCCCAGTCTGTCCACCCAATGAGCGCGAGTGATTCGAGAGGACATGACTGAAACCCAAGGGGCATGCACCCTGGTCTGTTTCGGCAGGAAAACCTTGGGTATAGTGTAGGTTTCCACGAAGGATATATGACTAGTTTATGAGATTAGACCGGAATAAGATACCTCTGTCAGAAGGTAGGCCTTTCCCGATAGAACAAATGTTTTTTTTACAAATTGAGGGGTAACCTGTAAAAGGTAGACCTTTCCCGATAAAACAAATGTTTTGTCTGCACATTGAGGGGTAACCTGGGAAACTCTACTTCACTATACTTGAGGGCATGCAAACCTTTTCGCATGTAAGCGAAGAGCGACCATTTATTTTTTTTAATTTGTAGGTCCTCTTACCCTTTAAACTCGTAGGATTGGTCATTTCCTAACTTGCATAAAGAAAGGATGTGGGGCAAAGCTTTAAAAAAATTCCATCTTATATGAGACATCCTTATTATACGACAGGATCGAGCAGTTTTTATGTGGAGTTCAAGCTCGTTAAAAAATAAACGTAAGTAGTGAACAAATGTTTCCCGTAGAGTTTAAGCTCATTCATTAAAAAATGAACCAATTTCCAGTAAATAACCATCGTGAATGCATTATCATCAACCTTTGAAGCCTTGGTCATGTTCTCATAATCACCTCCACTCTGTATTGGCCGATCATTCACCTCCATTTGATTGTTTACCCTTTTTGAGGAACAGCTACGAAGAGTGATCCTGTTAGCCATCCTTGTGACACTATCGTGTTTGGAAAATTCCAAACCTTACCTGGAATTAGCTGTTACCCGAATTTATCACTCGTTCCTCGAAAAATGAGTCTCCTTTAAGCTATTTCATCTGACTCGTAAAATATGAAAAGATTACCCTCCAGCTCGTTAAAGTGACCGGAAGTGCTATCCCTCCTTTAGATTTTAATCTTTTTGGACCTGAGGGATTATTACACAAAAAGATCGAGCCCTTTTTTTGTTCGGCTCGTTAAAATTACTGAAAATTCATCCCTTTTGTATTATTTTATACTTTTTTGTACTTAAGGGATTATATGACGAAAAAGGATTGTTGGATTTTTCTTTGCGTCCCTTTCAGACTCTCTAAAATTGAAAAGGACCGAGTTATCTTTGTCGTTAAACTAGTTAAAACCAAATAGCGACAAACTTGTCCATACCGACAAGAACGAGTTTCACTATGACTAGGCTCGTTAAAACATAGCGATGGGTTTGCCCGAAGGGAAAATTATAGAACAATCATATGTTATCCTCCTCAATCTTGACAAAAATAAAAGAGGTACTGGTCAGCAATGACTGGGGAAAAATTGGGAAGAAAACTTGAAGAAACTTTATTGGTAGCAAGTCACTCTTGAACATGACACTTTTGCTCCACATCTGAGTCAGGTTGGGTTGTTCCGTTCACTGGTCATATCACCATTGGTCCATCACACCATACACATTTGGAGTTAACGCTACCAATCGATCTTGTCAGTGTCTTCGATATGTTCAAGAGAAGTCACTCAGAGAATTCACCTGTGTCTCATCCACTACAATACATTCACACTACATTCTTTCATGACCGCCACCCTAAACCTTATATCATCAGATCGTTTTCACATCCATTAAAATCATTTGCTTCGTTCCGTGTCATAGATGTGGGATTCACTAAGGCCCTCCTATGACGGATCGCTTCTTGTCGACATCAGCTCATTATCCAGGAAGTCGATCTAGGAACAACCCTTTCAGTACTTTGAAGCTTGCATGCCTCAATGGAAAGTTTCTCACTTCCGGCGACAGGTTTACATCAATGACCTTCGACCGAAAGAATTTTTGTGGTGTTCGACGCCAAGCCCCTTATTCACACCACGTGAATTGTACTATAGTACCTTGAGGGTCATCATCATTATCGGTGATTCCTCTCGCGCCTGTTAACAGATTACATCAATGGTTGGTAATCAGGCAATGTCTTTCCGTGTTCGACTCCAGAACATCTCTCACACGGATCGACTTGTACTTTGAGTGAAGATCGAACGAGATTGAAGACCCCGGATCTAGTTTCATCCATCCGCGCTGCGATATATATTCAGTAGAATAAAGACATCAAATGTACATCATTGCTGCACAGATAATCATCCAATCAAAGGGATGATGGCTCTACCAGAATCATCATGTTGCACTCAATCGATTGTCTGTCTTATGTACATGTAAATGAATTTATAAAGCTGACCATGGGAATGCCCACCTCAGCTAGATCATGAAAATATTATGAAGATAATATATTGTATTGTATCTTATTACAAGTCTCATTCCAGCTCGAAAAAACTTCGGATCCTCATGATAAAGCATTTCACCCGACATCAAAGGATTAACGAGCTCATGCTTTAGGGGGCAACTGTTATAGACATTTTTGGGCACTGCAACCCCAATCAAATATGTCAATAACTGACTGCTTTTAAGTGCCTAAAAGTGTTGTTCTATCCCCTAAAAGAACAAGGTCAGCTGATTACATCATCTCCCAGAAGTTCTCCATGAAAAACTACTCAGAACTAGTCAAAATTGGACCATCTCACCTGCTCCATGGTCAAAGTGCGCTGCATCCCACCTAAATGCACATGGGAGGTGCGATGCATACTGAAAAGCCCTTCTATGGAGTGCGATGGGCGAGAGTGGACAAATGGCAGAGTCAATTTGCGAGGTGGAGGATCATGGAATCTTCCAGAAACTTCTCTTGTGACACTTGCCTCTCTGCATTCGCCCAGGTGAGTAAGAGATCATAAATCTCCAAGTGGAATCAAGAACTATCGGAGAGAGGACACTAATAAAATATCAGAAGCTGACTCACCTCCCTGCAATCATCTATATATGGATCCCTCTTCCCAGAAATACAGAGGCTGGAATTTTGTATCTTGTAAGGAAGTATTGTTGATTTCCTGGTGTAACATCATAGCGTTGGGTGATCTAAGCTTTTCATGAGGTGAAGAAGGGCTTTCTTGCTGAGAGGATGACACTGGATCAGAACAATTGGTTGTAATCCTCTTTGCTATTCTTGATATTAATAAAGCTATTCAATTTTTCCTCCACATTCTTGTACGATTGATGATATATGCATTTGTGTGGTCAATATATATCTGCTCCTATATTGTTTATGATAGTAGATCTTTGTTCTTGGATAGTTTTATGCTTCTTTGATTCCACATGTGCTCTTTGAAGCTGGGTAGACGAGGAAGCGAGTGGCAAAGATATATCAGAAGGGAGAGGAATCAAGCAAGGAACCAAGTGCAAGATAGAGGTTGGTCTCCTTTGTTCCCCTCTTATCTACTTCTCATAAAGGAAAACGAAAGTATTTTTAGTTTGTTTGTTTCTAATATAGCTACCAGTCTTAGTGGGACTAGCAGCTCTGCATAGACACTAGATTTCCTGATAACACTGGCCTTTAATAAATAAGGGCGGAAATGTTTTACAGCTTTAAAAATCACAATGCCTTGTTTCTCCACGTCTGGGTAGTTCAGTTCTGCTCCCTGAAGATTAGAGCTCATATAATAAATAGGGACTTCATTGCCATCATCATTTTTTTGAGTGAGAATTGCAGCATATGAAAGATCAAAAGTGAAAGTGTACAAGAAGAATTCCTTGTTGAAATTAGGCTGACCAATGCAGGAGCTTCTAGCGATCATGTTCACAGCACAACAAACTAGTGAAAATGAAATTCCTAGACGGAAAGGAAAGGTCAGAATTCCATGTCAATTATGTGAAGGAGACCATCGCCTTCCCCGTTGTCCTTTTCTAGATGAGGCCAAGAGAATCTTGCATACCTGTCATGCTTCGCTGCAGCGACTTCCACCTGGATATAAGAAACTCTCACCAAGTCCTTTGCTAGTTGAAAATCCGACTGACATAACTCAATCGTCGGTCGAAACACCTATCATTGAGAGTGAACCTTCTGGGTCCATACCATACCAAATTCAACAGGTCGAGATGGAAAGCAACCCAGTCTTGCCTTCAGAAGGTCCACCTTTAGATGATACCATTCCCAAAGAGAATGAGAACGATATTGTTCAAATTCTTTTTGTCACTTCAGAGTCCATGAACTTGGGGGAAATCCGCTCATTCCTTCACAACAAGAAGAGAATCCCCCGGTTCCCACTACTCAAGAGATTCATTCAACCATTTATTCGGTACCCCCACCAAGCAGTCTAGTCACTTCCTTCGACTGGAATCAACTAGCAAGATCCCACTTTCCTTCTAATGTACCATTCTGAATCATAGTACAAGCGTACAAAATGATAGTGTCTAGTGCTAGATGAAGGGGCTTCAGTGAGTATACTTTCCTCAACTGCTTGGAAAGCGCTTGGTTCGCCATCGCTTATGCCTGTTACTAAAAATTTATCAGGCTTTAACAAAGGAACCAACCAACTATTAGCGATCCTTCCCAAATTACCAATCACTTTGAGAAGGAAAACCATTCACTTGAACATGATGGTAGTCCAAGGGCCATTAGATTACAATCTACTCCTTGGACATGACTATGTTTACAACATGGAAGCTATTGTCTCAACGCTCTTTCGAGTGATGTGTTTCTCGCATGAAGGCAAGATTGTCACTGTTGACCAGCTTTCATTTCCTGGTTCAAGCATAGCTTCAAGACAAACATCATCCCTAAATGGTCCTATTGCATCAAGAGTGTCTCTTCAACCTTCTTTCCGTCCACCTAATTACCGCGAGTAGTCTGGTGAATGTAACGAAGCTTAGGGGGCATGCACCCTTGTCTATTTTGAGACAAACCCAGTTGAAAAGATAACTTTTCCCTAATTTTGCCGAGTAGTCTGGTGAAAAAATGGGTTTCCCTATAGGTTATGTGATTGGTCTGAAACACCATTCAATTTTGTCTATGCTACGGACAAAGCCAAGGAAGTGTTCTTATCTAACCACTAATAAAAAAAGTCCTGCTTAACCGCAGTGACTTCCATATGGTTACCTAGAGACTCTCCTTTTCTCAATTCCTGGGGGCATCCAAACCTTTTTATGCAAGAAAAAACAACCAATTTCATTTTTTATCTTTTTTAGCGTTTTTAGCTTTTTAGATTTTTAGTTTCAACTTCTTAGGTTAGGTGATTGGTCTGATCCACCATTCACCTTTGTTTGTAGCATGCGAATGAAGAAAAGGAAGTGTTTTATCTAGACAGAAGATAAAACCATCCTACCTAACCTCAATAGTTCTTTAGCTTTTTAGTGTTTTAGCTTTATAGTTTGGTTGTTTCTAGCCTACATAAAAAGGAAATGAGCAATGTTTCCGCAAGGTTCACTAAAACATAGCAATGTTTCCGCAAACATGGATCGACTCATACATCAGGTGAAGATTGAACGAGTTTGAAGACACCAGATCTAGTTTCATCCATCCGGGCTCCGATCTATTCAAGAATATAAAGACAACAAATGTACATAGAAGTTGAACAGATGATCAACCAAGCTAAGGGATGATGACTCTACATATAAAGAATCACCAGTCTGCAACTACAGATGATTATCTGTCCTATGTACATGAAAATGAATTTATAAAGCTAAGCATGGGAATGCTTGCCTCAGCTAGATCATGAAAATAATATGATGATGATGTATTGTATTGTATCTCATACAGGTCACCTTCCAGTTCGAATACCTCGGATCCTCATGATAAAGCATTTCACCCGCCATTAGAAGATTTACGACTTCGTGCTTTAGGGGGCAACTTGTTATAGCCACTTTCTGGGCATTGCAACCCCAATCATACATGTCCATAAACCAAGGGCTCCTAATTCCCTAAAAGTGTTGTTCCATACCCTAAAAGAACAAGGTCAGTGTTATGAAACGAACTCAAGAAAAGATAGAAAAGATAGATCAACGCCTTAGAATTCAGCCTCTTCGAGGGGGCAACCTCCTTTACATTACATAAATGAACAGTTCTTGGATGATTCAAATGACAAAAATTCCTTTCTATATATAGGAGTTTAAGGAGTCACAATATAACCCAGCCGACCTAACAATAACAATATAAAGCCACAAAAATAACAATAGACGGATTCTATGGGGCACAGTAATAACAATATGGGGGAAATAGGGGCACAACAATATTAATAAGGGGTATAATTATAATAGTAATGGGGTAATCACTAGTATTATAGGGACCCAACATGCCCCTCTCCTTCAAAAAAGTGTTGTCCTCAATGCTTGAGTAGTTCTGGATACTTCTGCATAAAATTATCATCCTCCCATGTGGAATCTTCGGCGGATAACTTCTTCCACTTGATAAGATACTCCGAAATTGATCGATTTCGTAGCTGTCAAGTTCTTGTTTCTGTGACTGCTTCCGATTCCAATATAATTTTTCCTTCCTCGTCAAGTTCTGGCAATATTGTTTGAACTGGGAGCTTGTCACCTATAACCTTCTCTAAACATGAAACATGGAAAACTGTGTGCAATCGAGAAGCTGCAGGAAGCTCCAAATTGTATGCCATAGTACTAATCTTTTGCAACACCTTGTACGGACCATAATACTTTGGTGATAATTTATTATCCTTCTTAGCTTGCTTGAGGGAAATTTGCTTATATGGTTGTAGCCGTAGGAATACCCAATCACCTACATCAAAACTTCTTTCACTGCGATGTTGATCTACCTGTTGTTTCATTGTATTATGTTCCAACACGAGGTTATCCTTTAAGAGTTGGAGGACTTGTTGTTGATGTTCGATGTCATGTTCCACTGCCTGAACCTTAGAATTTTCTCTTAAATATGATGTGATGGATGGTGGTTGATACCCATAAAGTGCCATAAATGGGGTCATTTTTGTTGCTGTATGGAAGGAAGTGTTATACCACCATTCAGCCAAAGGCAACCATTTGACCCATTGTGTTGTTTATCAGATACAAAGCAATGAAGATATCCTTCCAAACATTTGTTTACTATCTCAGTTTTCCCATCAGATTGAGGATGATAAGATGAGCTATGAGCTAACTGAGTACCAAGACAAGAAAATAATTCTTTCCAAAAATTTCCAGTGAAAATGGGATCTTTGTCGCTTACAATAATCTTTGGGTTTCCATGTAGCTTTTGAATTGTTTCCATAAATGCAGTAGAAACTGTACTGGCTTTAAATGGATGTGATAATTCACAAAAGTGTGCATACTTGGTAAGTCTATCAACTACCACCATGATGACATTCTTTCCCTCAGACTTGGGTAAACCTGTGATAAAATCCATTGAAACCTCCTCCCAATGTTGGCTTGGAATGGATAAAGGTTGTAATAGACCCGGTGTCTTAATTGTTTCAACTTTATTTTGTCGGCAAACCAAACATTCCGCCACAAACTTTTGAATATCTGATTTAAGGCCATCCCAAAAAAATTCCTTCTTAACCCTGTGGTAAGTTTTTAAAAATACTGAGTGCCCTCCTAAGGGAGAAGTGTGCAATTCCATAAGAATCTTTTGTTTTAGCTGGGAATTCTTATAGAGGTATAAGCGATCTTTGTACCATAACGAATCATTTTTCCAGCTAAATGTATCAGACGTACTGGAATCTTGTTGTAACTTTCGAATAAGTGCCCACACTTCTTCGTCATTCTTCCATTCCTCCCTTGCTTCGTTTATCCAATCTGGTTGGATAATAGAAATGGCGCACAACAATGCTTCCACATCCTCA
This sequence comes from Pinus tabuliformis, assembly GCA_031772625.1. Classification (NCBI taxonomy): domain Eukaryota; kingdom Viridiplantae; phylum Streptophyta; class Pinopsida; order Pinales; family Pinaceae; genus Pinus; species Pinus tabuliformis. The sequence goes on from CM062812.1 coordinate 14,228,013, forward strand.
TCCTTTCTTGAGAGTGCATCTGCCACCACATTTTTCTTCCCTTTTTTGTAGATGATTTCAAAGTCATAACCCAACATCTTTGTGACCCACTTTTGTTGCTCTTCAGAGGATAATCTTTGTTCTAAAAAGTATTTAAGGCTATCATGATCCGTTTTTACCTTGAAGTGTCTTCCCATTAGGTAGGGTTGCCATTTCTTAAGTGCATGGAGTATTGCCAACATTTCCTTCTCATAAATAGCTTTGCTTAAAAACATTCCCTTGATTGGATGACTTTCAAAAGCAATGGGTCTTTCATCTTGCATTAGAACAGCACCAATTCCATTTCCTGAAGCATCACATTCCACAATAAAGGTTTTTGTGAAGTCCGATGTAGCTAAGACCGATGCTTGGCACATTGCCTCTTTAAGATGTTCAAAGGCCTTTGTTGCTTCTAGAGTCCATGAAAATGCATCTTTCTTCAATAATGTTGTTAGAGGTGCTGCTATTCTCCCATAATTCTTAACAAACTTGCGATAATACCCTGTCAACCCAGAAATCCTCGCAGATGCTTTATGGATGTGGGGATTTTCCATTCCTTAATGGCTTTAATTTTGCTAGGGTCTACCTTAACTCCTTCATGAGATACAATATGACCCAGATATTCCACCTCCTGGACTCCAAAGAAACATTTGGATCTTTTTGCATATAATTGTTTCTCCTCCAATAGTTGTAGCACCCTGTCAACATGTTCAACATGATCCTTCCAAGACTTGCTGTAGATTAGTATATCATCAAAAAATACTAACACAAATTTTCTAAGGAATGGTTTGAAAATTGAATTCATCAAACCTTGAAATGTTTAAGGTGCATTGGTAAGGCCAAAATGCATGACCAAAAATTCATAATGACCCTCATGAGTTCTAAATGCTGTTTTCGGAATGTCTTCAGTCTTCATTCTAATTTGATGATATCCTGAATGAAGATCCAACTTGGTGAAGTAAATTGATCCATGCAATTCATCCAGTAATTCATCAATGACAGGAATGGGGAACTTATCTTTAATAGTGAGCTTGTTGAGCTCCCTATAATCCGGACACATGCGCCATGATCCATCCTTCTTGTGCACCAATACTACTCGATCAGAGAAAGAACTTTGGCTCAGTTGAATTATACCAGCCTCTAGCATTTCTGCAACCATACGTTCAATTTCACTCTTTTGGACATAGGGATATCTGTATGGCCTGATGTTTGGAGGAACACTTCCTGGAACCAGATGAATAGCATGAGCATGATCACGCATAGGTGGGAGACCTTTGGGAGTCTCAAATACCTTGGAATGATTGTCCAAGACTTTTTGGAGATGTGGAGAAATATATGGTTCCGATGTGGAAACATCTAGTGAACATAATTGTGCAATTACACCTCTTTGCTCCTTTTTTAGAAGCTTTGTCATACCATTAGAGCTGATTATCTTTCCTGGTTTCCCTGCAAAACCCCTTAATTCAACTTCCTTTCCTTCCGTAGAAAATTTGATGAAAAGTTCTTGAAAATTAAAAGCTATTGTACCCAAGGATTGTAGCCATTGGACTGCTAGTTCAACATCAGCGCCTCCCATTGGAATGGAAAGCATTGGGCTAGTCAATACATATTCTCCCATGGATAGCTTGATATTATGGCACTTTCCAGAGCAATTTATTGTTCCTCCATTTGCAATCATCACTTGAAACTCTAGTGCTGGATATAGGAAGCAGTTCAATTCTTTTGCTACCTTACAATGAAAAAAATTGTGGGTGCTTCCTGAATCAATCAACACTATTACCTTTTTCTTCTTTATTTGTCCTTCTATCTTGATGGTTTGAGGAGTGGTAATTCCCGCCAATGCATTACAAGATATGGTTGGATTTATTTGTTCTTCATCTAGGATTTGTTCCTGGAGTATATCCTCTTCTTTTGACATTTCTTGCTTCTTTTATTCTTCCTCTTCACAATCTATGTAGAATAATTTTTTCTCAGCACACTTATGACCTTTAGTGTATTTGCTATCACAACTATAACACAGCCCTTTTGCTCTTTTTTCTTCCAATCGTTGTGGTGTCAACCTTATAGGTTGTGGAAGACTAGGGGCAACAACACTTCCGTCTTTATAGTTGTGAGTGGTATGCTTCCGGGTTGCCATAATTTTTCTTTCCATTTTTCTTGCTAACCTGAATGCCTTCTCTAATGAATCAGGTTCCCAAAGGCGAACATCATGTTGGATATTATCCTTTAAAGACCCTATGAACACATCAACCCTATGCTCCTCTTGAATATCTTTTACCCTTATGTTCAATTTTTGGAACTCCTCAATGTGCTCCATTATTGAACCCTTTTGTTTGAGACTTATCAATTGGCTAAAAAAAGTGTTGCTTTTTGTATCCTCATAATGTGCTATCAATTCTTCCGTAAAAATTGCCCAAGTGATAAATTGTTTACGAGAGCAAAGCCATTGATACCATACAAACTGATTTGGTTCCAAATATAAAGTTGCCATACGTACCTTTTGTGTGTTTTGCACATTATTGAGATCGAAGAATTTCTCCATCTGTAATATCCATGTGGCGGGATCCTTGCCATCAAACTTCCTCATATCGATTTTTGGAATATGGTGAGTCTTCGATCCAACATTAAAGTCTATGGAATCCTGATTAACATTTCTTTTGCTCTCATCATGAGTTTCCTTTAGTACCCTTTCACCATTAGTGACCATTCCTTGTAGCAACTTATTCATATTTATCTTCAATTCTTCCATCTTATCATCCATGCCATCAATTTTAGCATCCATTCCATTCACCTTAGCTTCCATGCCATCCATCTTAGCTTCTACGCGTTTCTTTAAACAATCCATCTTAGCTTCTACACCTTTCTTTAAACCGTCCATCCTACTTTCTACATCTTTACTTAAACCATACATCTTAGATTCTGTTGCTTTATGTGCAAGTGACACTTGTTGCACTTGTTCTTGTAATTTTGATATATCATATAGCATTTCTTCTTCTTCTTCATGAGTCATGCTAGATATTTCAGGTTCCTTACTAGGTGTTTTCATTTTCTTTCCTCAGGGAATTAGTTACCGATAATAATGCTCTACTATCCCTTGGTATTCCTTCAAAATAAATTTGCAAACCAAGCTTAAGCAAAAATTTAAGAAAATCTACACACCCTTTTTCACTTTGTAGGAGCTTGATATTGCCTCTGATGTATCTCTGTACTTTTCGATCATTTAGTTCTGAATTTTTGACCTGCATTAGCCCTCCATGTCCTCTTTCCAATGCCACAAGTCTGACCCAAATTGGATTCTCCAAGGAAGAGTTATGTGAAATCTCCCACAATGACTTGATTATAGACTAGTTCAGTAGAGGGAACTTGTACGACATGCCATGAGTCACTGTTTCGACCTTTGGATCTAAAATATGCATACAAGAAACTATAGTCCGTGCTCTTTCTGTACCTGCTTATGAAATTTCAATCTGATTCCTAGAGAGAAAGTTATGACGATTTTCCCTACGTCACCTGTTTGGAATGTAATTCAGGAATCTACAAAAAGACCAACTTGCTCAGATCATATCTCCACAAATATAGCACACACAACTGTGAAATTCGAACCCGAGGTTTAGCGTGATTTCTTCTCCAATGGGTTTTTGTTTCAACTTCTGAAACATCACAGAAAAAAATTTATAGCGAACATGCCACAATGACCTGTTTGGAGCAGCGAAACCCTAGAATCCAAAGCTCTGATACCAAATGTTATGAAACAAGCTCAAGAAAAGATAGAAAAGATAGATCAACGCCTTAGAATTCAGCCTCTTCAAGGGGGAAACCTCCTTTACATTACATAAATGAACAATTCTTGGATGATTCAAATGACAAAACCTCCTTTCTATATATAGGAGTCTAAGGAGTCACAATATAACTCAGCCGACCTAATAATAATAATATAAAGCCACAAAAATAACAATAGAGGGATTCTATGGGGCACAATAATAACAATATGGGAGAAATAGGGGCACAACAATATTAATAAGGGGTATAACTACAATAGTAATGGGGAAATCACTAGTATTATAGGGACCCAACAGTCAGCTGATTACATCATCTCCCAGAAGTTCTCCATAGGAAACTGCTCAGAACTGGTCAAAACTAGACCATACAGGTTGCTCAATGCTAAGAGTGTGATGCATACCACCTACCTAATGTAAAAGGTGTGATGCATATTGAAAATACCTTCTGTAGGGTGCGATAGGAAAGAGTGGACAAATGGCAGAGACAGTTTGCGAGGTGGATGATCATAGAATCTTCCAGAAACTTCTCCTATGACACTTGCCTCTTTGAATTCGCCCAAGGATGAGTGAGAGATCATCAATCTCCAAGTGAAATCAAGAACTATCAGAGATAGGATACTAATCAAAATCCTAGAAGTTGATTCACCCCCCTGCAATCATCTATATATGGATCCCTCATCCCAGAGATCCAGAGGCTGGAATTTTGTATCTTGTAAGGAAGTGTTGTTGGTTTCTTGCTAGAACATCATAGTGTTGGGTGATCTAAGCTTTTCATGAGGTGAAAGAAGGGCTTTCATGTTGGAGGATGATGTTGGGTTAGAACAATTGGTTGTAATCCTCTTTGCTATTCTTGATATTAATAAAGTTATTCAAGTTTTCCTCCACATTCTTGTATGTTTGATGATATATGCATTTGTGTGGTCAATATATATCTGGTCCTATATTGTTTATGATTGTAGATCTCTGTTCTTCGATATTATTATGTTGCTTTGATCCCACAGGTGCTCTTTGAAGTTGGGTAGACGAAGGAGAAGCGGCAAGGTTCTGTCAAAAGGCAGAAGAACCGAGCAAGGAACCAAGCACAAGACTGAGGTTAGTGTCCTTCATCCCCTCTCATCTACTTCTCATAAAGGAAAACAGGAGTAGTTTTAATTTGTTTGTTTCTAAGATAGCTACCAATCTTAGTGGGATTAGCAGCTCCGAGTGGACACTAGATTTCCTCATAACAAAATGGTGACTCCACTGGGTGTTGGGACTCACAATTGACCTATTTTTGACCTTATCTTTTGCCGTATTATTACCCTTTTGCAGTCATAAGTTGAAAGCTTTTATTTTATAATGACATATTAACCCCAAGGTATGAACCTTCCGCATATCTATGTTTAATTGTTTATTTCATATTCGTTAATATCTTTATACTTATCCTTGGAAACGCTGACTAAATTGTCAAATAATTGTCTTAAGCTTGCAGGAGTTATAATGTACAGTTGCTGTAACACCAAAAACAGCAACTATGCAGTTGCTGTAACACCAGAAACAGCAACTACGCAGTTGCTGCAACACCAAAAGCAGCAACTTCGTAGTTGCTACAGTCAGCAACAACAATTACCTAAAGCAAGCTATTTTGTAACAGCCACGAACAACAGATGGCAGCTATCTAAAGAATCTTGATGTGGCATAATCAAGCGGAAGTCTAAAGAAAGAAGAACACAGTCAGCATGAACAGCATGGGGAAATGGCGAAGGAATATGAAGATCCCGAGAAGACAGTCAAAGTCAGTTACCCGTCGTGTAACAGCTAAAGCTCAAGAAAAGAACGTATTATCATACTATTGTAACAGCACTCTGAATTGCTTATTTTTGACAAGATGGGTTAACTGAATAGGCTATAATACTCTATTGTAATAGATGTCTCCTCTATAAAGAGGAGACATCTACATGAAAAGGGAGTTAGTCGGTGTCTATGGTCAGTCTGTAATCGAGGTTCTGAGAACATCAGCAAGTCTGAACTCTATTGTATCTAATCTTTTTGGCAGATGAATATAAAATTGTTTTGAGCACTTAATCCCATCTTCGTTTTCCTGGGGAATCTTGTGAGAGGGACTGGGCCCACCTTCCTCACAAGATTCACCCATTTACTTTCCTGTCAAGTGTGTAAGTGTGCAGTAATTTCTTTCTGGTACTCTGTTTGGATTTGATAGCATTACCTCTGGTATTCTTTGTTTTGCTAGTACTCTGTTTCATTAATCACTTGAGTTTGTTTCTCACCGGTGAATGAGAGTGCAGTGTGCATTAGTAAATCTGATTACAGGGACAGGTGCTGAACGTCCCCATCTGGAGGATAGGGTCCTGATCCTCTGCCAACAAAGCATCCATTATTTTGCTTTCCAGATTCGTAGTTTTAATTAATTTCTTTCATCTTAACAAGTACTGTAATGACATAGCGTAAGAATTACGTATACTACAGCTTTCGATGCTTTTAGACTTTAAGTACATACAGTACGCAGTAGCCTTTGAAACAAAAAGACTTTCCCTGGTTGACAATTAATGTGGTACTTGAATGTTTAATTCATAAACAATTCAACTAGCCAACATTTTGGCGTCGTTGCCGGGGAAGGCAACTAAAGAATTCTAAAAGCATTAATGGTTTCTTTGTGAAAATAACAGGTGTATGAGAGGACGCAAGAAACCTAATTTTACAGGCGGCAAAGGAGGAAGGAAGACTTACATCGACGAAATCATCTCTAAGGCCGAAGCATCGCAGAGGATGAGTTCCCGGAGACCCCAGATCCAATACTCCTCACAAACAGACCAACAGACGGAGGAAGTGATAGGACCTGAGAGGAAGCTAGAAGCACCAGAGTACACCGAGGAACCGGAAGAGGAACCTGAAGAAACAGAAGACACAGAACACAAAGCGAGTGATTCAGGGAAAATACCGATGGAGGATAACAGAACAGAAGGGAGAGGGGAAAACTCGCTCTCTACCCTGGAATTCCCTATTGGGGAACTTCCGAGAGGAACAACCCCCATGAAAAATATTCCACTCTCGGAATTACCCAATTTCCATGGGTTGTCCTCCGAAGATCCGGACGAATTCCTCTTCGAATTCGACATACTGTGTAGAAGCTATGATTACATAAGTCCTAATCAGAAGCTGAAATTGTTTCCAGCAACACTAAAAGGGAACGCACTGAGGTGGTTTATGAGCTTGGGAGCTCAGGAAATCACCACCTGGGACCAAATGAAAGAGGGATTTCTGGCTAAGTATCAAGACTACTTCCAGACAAGAGAAAGAAAGGAAGAATTGTTTAAAATGGTCCAGAAAGAAGATGAGAATTTGGAAGATTCCATGGAAAGATTACAGTATAATTTGCAGCGGTCTGATCATCCTAATATGAGCAAAGACATTCTGAAGACCATACTACTAAAAGGGGTAAGAGATGATTGCCTGGACATGCTGAACATGCTTGGAAAAGGGGACATTTCTAAAGAACCCTTTGATGAAATTATTAAGCTCTGTATGCGGTGTTTAAGGGGAGCGGCAGGCAGATCGAAAAGCAGAGATAATGTGTATTCAAGGGTTCAGAAGTCAGCCAGTGGAGGAGCAACAAGAGCTGAGATAGGTAACTTATTAGAAGAATTTAAAACTGAAATGCTAAGTTCTTTTGCTTCACAGATTGATGCTCTGCAGGTCAAGAAGAAACAGGCAGAAGTAGAAGCTGCTCTGGCAATTTTCTGTTCAAAATGTAGAGAAAAACATCCACTTAGAGAATGCCCACTGGATAGGATGCCTATATGCACAATCTGCGAGAAGGATCATGAAACATAGCAATGCCCCTCTCTTCCTGGAATCAAAGCAGCACTGCAAACAACTGAAGAAGAAGCTGAAGCGGTGTACCTAATGACTCAGAGGAGGCAATGGCCGCAAAGACAAGGTACGAGCTCTAATACAACATTCAATCGTTGGAATAATAATTCTCCTTTTTACCCACCCATGAATCAGATGCAATACCCACCCTTCAACACAATGAACTTTCCACTTATGCAGCAACCAAATATCCCTTTTCCTGACCCTACTATGTGGAATCCTTGGGCCCCCCAGCAACCATACTTTAATCAATGGAACCCAAACTGGGCAGCCCAACAGATACCTTTTCCTCAAAAACAACAATCTCTTTCCTTACCATCTAATAATCCTCCGAATAATCAGGCAATGAGACCACAGCTGCCTGTACAACCTAACCCCAATCCGAATAATAATAAGGCCTTGCAAGTTATTGACATTCAGAGTCAGTCTATTCCTCCCCTGCAATGTAATGATATCCACCTTCGCTCAGGGAGAATAGTTGAACCTATTATAGATGATATCACAGACTCTGACAAAGAAGAGACTAGAAAAGAGAAACCAGCTAACCATAGTACTGAAACAGTAGAAACAGCACCTAACAATAATGACCAAATGGTAGACCCACCATTCCCTGAAAGACTGACTCTCACTAAAGTACCTGAACAACCTACCTTCAATCTTTTAGGAGAGTTACAGAACTTGTATGTCAAAATCCCATTATTGCAAGCACTAAGGGATGTTCCTATATACGCTAGAACTATTAGAGACATCTGTGTAAAGAAACCTGGAAGGAAGGCTAAAGACCCCCTCATAGTTCATGTGATGGGGGAATTAACTGCCTTAATGACTGAAAAAGATTATCCTGTCAAGTATGGTGACCCTGGTCACCCTACAGTAACAGTCCAGGTCGGAAAAACCTTTATCTCTAAAGTCTTAGTAGACTTAGGAGCTGCAATAAACATCATGACTCTCGAAACAGCTCAATTGCTCCAGCTGAAAAACTTTATCAGGGAAACTCCTACTATCTTAGAATTAGCTGACCGTTCTACGATCAAACCTGAAGGGGTCATTGAAGACCTTATAATCTCTGTAGAATCCTGGAACTACCCGGTTGACTTTGTGGTCTTACAAACCAAAACAAAGTTGGGGGGTCATCCGTTGATTCTAGGGAGACCTTGGTTGGCTACAGCATATGCTTTCATCAGCTGTAGATCTGGATCAATGACCATCTCCAATGGACAAGAAACTAAACAGCTGACCCTCTATCCCCATGCCACTCCCATGATTAACAGTGATAATTCTATATGGGTAGACTATGAGGATGAGGAAACCCAACCGATATTAACTATTGGGCAAGCTTTGACCTTTAAAGATTCCACCGAAGATGAACTAATTAGCAGTTTTATTTCTGAACCCTCTTCGGTTAATCCAGAAACATCTAATCACTTCGCTGCAATCTTAGAACCTGAATCCCAGTAGAATATGAATGATGAAAACTTATGCCAGACAGCATTAGGCAACTCTTCCAAGAGCACAACAGTTGAAATTGAGCCTGGTAAAACGCTGAATATAAATCCTGATTTGACTGATGATGAAAAATAGAAATTAATAAAGTTACTCCAAGCAAACAAAGAGGCATTCGCATGGGACTACACAGACATGAAAGGAATCTCCCCTGAATTATGTACTCATCGTATATACATTAAGGAGGGATCCCGACCAGTCTGTCAACCCCAACGAAGAATGAACCCTAACCTCAGAGAAATTGTGAAGGAGGAACTCCAAAAACTTTTAAATGCAGGATTCATATATCCAATATCTGACAGCGAGTGGGTTTCTCCACTTGTAATTCTACCAAAGAAGAATGGGAAATGGCGAGTATGTGTAGACTATAGATCATTAAATAAAGCAACCCAAAAAGATCATTTCCCTTTACCTTTTATTGATCAAGTATTGGATAATTTAGCACGTAAGAAATTCTTCTCATTCTTGGATGGGTTTAGTGGATACAACCAAATCAGGATTGCACCCCAGGATCAGGACAAAACCACATTTACCAGCCCATGGGGAACCTTTGCCTATAGAGTACTGCCATTTGGGTTGTGTAATGCTCTAGCGACATTTCAGAGAGCGGTGATAGGAATCTTTTCTGATATGTTAAACGATTCATTAGAAATATTCATGGACGACTTCACTCCCTATGGAGTGACCTTTGAAGATGCCCTGCAAAACCTTGAAAAAGTACTCAAGAGGTGTATTGAAGCACACCTCTCTTTAAGCACTGAAAAGTGCCACACGATGATGAACCAGGGCATTGTATTAGGTCATTTCATTTCATTTTTAGGAATCCAAGTCGACCCAGCTAAGATTCAGGTGATTCAGAACCTTCCTATCCCCAAAACACAAACTGAGGTGAGAAGTTTCTTAGGACATGCCGGATATTACAGAAGATTTATTAAGGATTTTTCTAAAATAGCTTCTCCTTTGTTTGTGTTATTAATGAAAAATGCTGAATTCAAGTGGACTGATGACTGTGAGACTGCATTCAATAAACTTAAGCATCAGTTGTCCACAGCTCCTATTTTGAGAGGACCCGACTGGGCTTTACCCTTTCACATTTCCTCTGATGCCTCAGACATGGCAATTGGAGCTGTCCTGGGTCAGGAAGAAAACAATCTCCCCTATGCTATCTATTTCATTAGCAAAAACATGACACCAGCTGAGTTAAATTATACAGTAACTGAGAAAGAATTTTTAGCAGTTATTTATGCTATTAATAAATTTCGGCATTATATTACTGGCTATACTACCTTTGTGCATACAGACCACTCGGCCATCAAGTATTTAATGAATAAATCAATTACTAATGCTCGAGTCACCAGGTGGTTATTACTATTACAGGAATTTGATATCACAATTGTAGATAGGCCAGGAAAAGAAAATGTAGTTGCTGATTTTCTTTCTCGTTTAAAAACCAATGAAAATGTTCCAGTAGATGATTCTTTTCCTGATGAGTATCTATTTGCAGTATCTACTCACTCACCTTGGTAAGCAGACATTGCCAATTACCTAGTTGCAGGAAAATTACCATCACACCTATCACACAGAGAAAGAAGGAAGATCATCCAGCAAAGTGCTAGGTACAGCTGGATAAGCAGGTGTCTGTTCCATATAGGAATAGATCAAGAAATCAGGAGATGCGTTGGGGAAGATGATATTTATGACATATTGAAAGCTTGTCACGATGGTCCTTGTGGAGGACATTTTGCAGATAAAAGAACAGCTCACAAGGTACTTAGAATGGGTTATTACTGGCCATCACTTTTTAAAGATGCAAAAAAATATGTGAAGGCTTGTGACAGCTGCCAAAGAATGGGCCAGCCCAACCATAGGGATAAAATGCCACTCAACCCTCAGGTAACTCTCGAACCCTTTGAGAAATGGGCATTAGACTTTGTAGGTCCCATTAATCCTCCATCCAATCAAAGAGTTTACATTTTAGTATGCACAGATTACATGACTAAATGGGTAGAGGCCAAAGCACTCATTAAAGCTAATGAAGAAGCAGTACTAACATTCCTATTTGAAGAAATCTTTGTTAGATTTGGACTACCCAGAGAATTAGTCACTGATGGAGGACCTCCTTTTAATTCTCACGGTTTCAAAGATACGCTTCAGAAATATCATATCAAGCATAAGATGACCACACCTTACCACCCCCAAGCAAATGGGCAGGTGGAAAGCACAAACAAGGTCATAGAAGCTATCTTAACGAAAACAATAAAGGAGAATAGAAGGGACTGGTTTCAGCGTTTGCCCGAGGCTCTTTGGGCCTACAGAACCACCTGGAGAAATACAACAGGATTTTCACCCTATGAATTGGTTTTCGGAAAGAATGTTATTTTTCCTGTAGAATTTGAAATTAAAACCTTAAGAACTGCCTTAGCTGTTAACCTTGATTTAACTGATGCACAGACAGCCAGGTTGCAGCAGTTGCAGGAACTGGACGAGAAAAGACTGGATGCCGTCCACCAAACAACTATGATACAGCAACAAAGGAGCAGATGGCATGACAGAACCATTAAGTAAAAGCAGTTCCAGAAAGGTAACTGGGCTCTTCTTTATGACTCACGTTTCGAGAACTTTCAAGGGAAGCTGAGAACAAGATGGCTGGGACCGTATGAAGTCGATACTATTTTCCCAAATGGAACAGTTAGACTATTAACAATCGATGGAAGCAGAACACCACTGTTAGTGAATGGCTACCGACTTCGATTGTATCAGCGGCCGGTTTCCAAAGAGGACTTTAAAGCCACTTGCATGGCAATAAAACAGTATTCTTTTCTAGGGGAACTTGCCGTCCCTCAGAACACTTGAATTTCTATTATTTATGTATATCTTTAGGATTAGACATTTTTTTTTTTTAGGAACTAATAAATCCTGCCAAGGATTGCAATATTATATTTCGAGATTTTGCAGATGTAGCACGGGAAGTAGCTGAGAGCAAAGGCTTCAAAAGGAATTACTGGGCGGACTCCAAATTCTTGTTTCTGCAACACCATTTCCTGTTGCTGCAACACCATTTCCTGTTGCTGCAACACCATTTCCCGTTGCTGCAACACCATTTCCTGTTTCTGCAACACCATTTCTTGTTGCTGCAACACCATTTCCCGTTGCTGCAACACCATTTCCCCGTCGCTGCAACACCATGTTGCTGCGGCATTATCCTTGTTGCTGCAACACCACTTCCTGTTGTCCCAACATTATTCCTGTTGCTGTAACACTAGTTCCATTACTCCAGCACATTCCCCGTTTTTACAAACGTTTCCCCCTAATCCCGGTTGCCCCAACGGTAATTCTCTGTTGCTGCAACACCAATCTCGGTGCCACGACAACGCTTCCTGATCCGAAATATCCTTTCCACACGAAATATACCACCTTTCGTGATGATTACAGTACCTCACCGTCACTTCCCGTCATTATCATTATAAATCACCCATATTCCCGTGCTTTCAGATCCGCGGTAATGATTATAATTTGACAGCAGACGAGAAAAGACTTTTTGACGTAGCAATCCAAAAAGGTAAAGGACGAAGGTACGCATGTTTATGAATAAGCATTAAATAATAGATAAGCGGAAAAAGGCTGATAGGTCCACCAAATGATTGCATTTCCCAATCATATCATTCACACGTAGGAAGGGGGGGGGTTACCAAAGCAATTTCCATAATGGTAAACCATGCCAACCACTGCCACCCTTAATTCTCCGGGTTGTATGTAAAAACTACAGCATGTTACCATTTGTGATGTATACTCTGAGTTGAACTCGGTAGCTCGGCCCCGAATTCTAAAGATTTACCGAGACAACAGCCATGGGAGGAACCCTTATCACTCATGAACCAGGCACGACAGCAGTTCTGGAGCTCTTTCCGGAAATTTACCAAATTTTCCTACAAGCCGGATGGATAGAATATTTCAGGAGACTTCCGGACTTTGACGAGCAGCAAGTCCTGGAATTCACATGCAATTTGACAGAAGGATTCTCTGTCGTCCAAGGAATTCAAGTTCCGGTTACGGAAGAATTCATAGCCGAAGTCACCGGACTCCCAGCCACTGGTACAAGGTGGTTCAGTAGGAAGCACTTGATTCTGAACGCGCAGCAAGACTTTCTCCGTCCGGGCGAGGAAGTAGAAACCAAGGGCAGAGGTGTAGCATTGCGGTCGTTACCTCAACCATGGCCAAGAGTCGCTGAATTCGTCAAGCAGTATCTAACATGCGAAGGTCGTTACCAGGTAATCTACCAGCATGACTTCGTTATGTTAAATCACTTAAGAAATGGTCAATTATTGAACATGCCATATTATTTGTTGGGTTGTCTTAAAAATATGGCACGATATGCTATGAAAGCGAAGAATCCAGCCCTCTCCCTAAAACACCATCGCCTAATCCAACTGCTGATTAACAGAGCTCTTCCTTTGAACATCCCTCCACCCCCCATTAATCCCCATCAGGAGGAAAGAATTCCACAGCCTGTGCAGGGTAGTCCTCATCAAGAAGAGGAAACTCCTCGTCAAGCTGAGGACACACCTCAGCGAGACCAGGAGCCTCCTCAACAAACGGACGACACCCCTGAGCAAACCCCTTCGGAAAACCCTCAGCAGACAGAGCATATTCCCGAACAACCCCAGCAAAAACCTCTGCATGTTACAGAAAATGAACAAGCAGCAGTGGAATTAACTGTGTCTCCCAAAAGAACCAATTCTCCCGCCCCCATACTCAGCATCTCTACTGATGATTCCGACGATAATATCCCAATTACGCATCTTAAAAGAAAAATGCAACAGGCAAAGAAAACCCCAGTAAAAAGAAGAATAACGAGGGTTTCAACCAAAGCACCCACCACCCCGACTACTGTTCCGACCTCAAGAGCCAGCAGGAACAGAAAAGCATCTCAATTCCCTGCCTTTTTACCAAAAAGAAAATCGGCAGTAGTTGGATCCCCTGATTCTTCCAGCCCAACATCCATTGCTTTAAAACCCCGCACTCCAGCCACTTCTCGAAACCCTTCTCCCTCACCCACAGAGGCTGAGATGCAGAGCGTTCATAGCTTCGTGGCATCATATCTTAAGACAGCTGATACACAAGAACCAGCTGCCGACACCCATAATGATAGTGAGCAAGTGGCTGCAACACAAGAACCAGCCACTACCCCAGGTGACACACAAGAACCACCTGTGGGAAATATTGATCAAATTGACGTAGCAGAACCTCTGCCTCCACTGGAATCTACTGTCTCACAGGATCAGCCTACTATACCCGCCCTGCAAGAAGAAATTGAGTTTCTGAAAGCTCAGATTCAGGATTACCAGGAAGAGATAATAAGGATCAGGGAAGCATATCAAGAAGAATTCAGCCTGCATGTTTTAGCAAGAGCAGCGTCGGCAGCAGAGAAAAGCAAAGATATCGAATATCTGTGTACAATTTGTGGTGAGATATATGCTCAGGCAGGGTATAGGTTAGTACAAGAACCAATAAAGGAAGCCCCCGAAGCTGAAAATGAAACAAAGGAGTCTGCTGATGCTGAAGTAAAAATTTCACAATTCTCTGCTGAGACAGAAAGACCTGTTGCTACACAAGAACCAACAGGATCTGTAGAAAAAGCGCAGTCAGAAAGCCCTATTGACACACAAGAACCAACAGGAGCTTCAGAAGAAGTACAGTCAGAAGGCCCTGTTGATACACAAGAACCAACAGGAGCTTCAGAGGATGTGCAGACAGAAGAACCTGTTTCAGAGGAAGTGCAGACAGAGAAGCCTGTTGTTACACAAGAACCAACATGATCCTTAGAAGAAATGCAGTCGGTGAGACCTGTTGATACACAAGAACCAACAGGTCATCCAGAGAACATGCAAGACCAAGACCAGGAACTTACTGACACACAAGAACCAGTAAGTTCACCTGAAGCTGCACAAGATCAAGAACTTACTGACACACAAGAACCAGTAAATTCCTCAGAGGCTGCACAGGAACAAACAAAGGAGCTTCCCGACGCTATGTAGGAAGAAAAGGAAGAAGGAAACAAGGACTCACCCCGGCCTACCCAGACTATTATGGAAGAAAAGGAAGAAGAAAACAAGGACTCACCCCGGCCTACCCAGACTATTATGGAAGAAGAAGAAAAAGAGACAGATTCACCCCAGACCACCAAAATCAATCTGGAGAACAATGAATTAGCCCAACAGGAGGAAGAAGCTCTGGTTAAAGATGAAGAAAAAGATGCTGGATCATCCCAGCCCACTTCAACAGAACAGATGATTCTGGTTGATGCCTGTATGCAAACAGAGCCTCCCACTGTTACAGATGCATGCATAGAAACAGAAAGCTTTCAGGAATTGAAACGTACATGGTGGAGAGATTATCACCAGTCTCAAGGCAAAGCGTTTGAACAACAGAAAGGGACCTGGTTTGACCATGCTTATAGGAACTGGGAAGCACTGGAACAGTGCAGGGCCCAGTATAAAGAAATTAAGGAACTGAAACACAGGATGTCCCTGATGTTTGAGTTATGCCAAAGGATGCTCGCCACAAGGAAACCCTCCTTCAACTATGCCACATTCTTAAGGGAAAGGCTTGCATTTATTCAGCTGAAGGCCATCAAGGAGGGGAGGCCTCATCAAGTGGTCACAGCAGATCAGTTTATGAAGACTTTTGCAGAGGCACCCAAAAGCGACCAAAACCTGCTATGTGAATTGTACCTCCATAATGAGGCTGTGTCTGAAGAAAGAAACATGAACATGACACCTGTAGTAGGTGACATACAATTGAGAGCTTTCATTTCCTTTTTGGCGAATTAGCTTACCTGGCAAAATGCCTATGTCTCAGGCCTCCAAAACGAACAGAATTGTCTTTTGTGGATTCGGGCTGAACCACAGAACGCTGCCACTTTCATTTTGCAACACTTAAAAATGATAGACAATGATGATATGAAGGATCATGTTATGAGACTGCGAACAGAGGTCCTAGCAGACTGTCAGCAGTATGTAAAAACCAAAGCATCATTGGCTGTGAAAGCAAATAAACTATTTTGGGATAACTGCCCCGCAGAAAGAAAAGAATATCACCCGTATAACCCATCAAATCTGCAAGTAGCATTATCAAGGGTACCTCGGTATGTTGAATGCGTGCAACGTTGTGCTGAGAACTGGATGGGATACAAATTCAAGTTCCCACTTTTATGGTTGCCGGGTGATCAGTATAAGGGTCAGTTTGGACTTTCTAACAGAGAAGAGGCAGCAGTATGGAAACATATACGAACTGTTTTTGGTTTCAGAGATAAGTTTGATGTTACTCCCTACAGCTATTGTCTTAGTAATCTCCATTTTTCGTCCCAGTTCTCCGACTCAGACTCAGAGTAGACATTTCATGGGGACATGCAATCTCTTCAGTTGGGGGGGATGTTGGGACTCACAATTGACCTATTTTTGACCTTATCTTTTGCCGTATTATTACCCTTTTGCAGTCATAAGTTGAAAGCTTTTATTTTATAATGACATATTAACCCCAAGGTATGAAGTAACCTTCCGCATATCTATGTTTAATTGTTTATTTCATATTCGTGAATATCTTTATACTTATCCTTGGAAACGCTGACTAAACTATCAAATAATTGTCTTAAGCTTGCAGGAGTTATAATGTACAGTTGTTGTAACACCAAAAACAGCAACTACGCAGTTGCTGTAACACCAGAAACAGCAACTACGCAGTTTCTGCAACACCAAAAGCAGCAACTCTGTAGTTGCTACAGTCAGCAACAACAATTACCTAAAGCAAGCTATTTTGTAACAGCCACGAACAACAGATGGCAGCTATCTAAAGAATCTTGACGTGGCATAATCAAGCGGAAGTCTAAAGAAAGAAGAACACAGTCAGCATGAACAGCATGGGGAAATGGTGAAGGAATATGAAGATCCCGAGAAGACAGTCAAAGTCAGTTACCCGCCGTGTAACAGCTAAAGCTCAAGAAAAGAACGTATTATCATACTGTTGTAACAGCACTCTGAATTGCTTATTTTTGACAAGATGGGTTAACTGAATAGGCTGTAATACTTTATTGTAATAGATGTCTCCTCTATAAAGAGGAGACATCTACATGAAAAGGGAGTTAGTCGGTGTCTATGGTCAGTCTGTAATCGAGATTCTGAGAACATCAGCAAGTCTAAACTCTATTGTATCTAATCTTTTTGGCAGATGAATATAAAACTGTTTTGAGCACTTAATCCCGTCTTCGTTTTCCTGGGGAATCTTGTGAGAGGGACTGGGCCCACCTTCCTCACAAGATTCACCCATTTACTTTCCTGTCAAGTGTGTAAGTGTGCAGTAATTTCTTTCTGGTACTCTGTTTGGATTTGATAGCATTACCTCTGGTATTCTTTGTTTTGCTAGTACGCGGTTTCATTAATCACTTGAGTTTGTTTCTCACCGGTGAATGAGAGTGCAGTGTGCATTAGTAAATCTGATTACAGGGATAGGTGCTGAATGTCCCCATCTGGAGGATAGGGTCCTGATCCTCTGCCAACAGAGCATCCATTATTTTGCTTTCCAGATTCGTAGTTTTAATTAATTGCTTTCATCTTAACAAGTACTGTAATGACATAGCGTAAGAATTACGTATACTACAGCTTTCGATGCTTTTAGACTTTAAGTACATACAGTACGCAGTAGCCTTTGAAACAAAAAGACTTTCCCTGGTTGACAATTAATGTGGTACTTGAATGTTTAATTCATAAACAATTCAACTAGCCAACACTGGGGAGCCCTGGTCGTGTTCTCATCGTCACCTCCACTCTGTTTTAGCCGATCATTCACTTCCATTTGATTGTTTACCCCTTTTGAGGAACCGCTGCGAAGAGTGATCCTGTTAGCCATCTTTGTGACACTGTCATGATTGGAAAATTCCAAACCTTACCTAGAATCAGCTGCTACCCAAAATTATCACTCGTTCCTCAGAAAACGAGTCTCCTTTAAGCTCTTTTCACCTGACTCATAAAATATGAAAAGATTTCCGAGTGATTGGACTCTCCAGCTCGTTAAAGTGACCGTAAGTGTTATCCCTCCTCTAGATTTTAATCTTTTTGGACCTGAGGGATTATTACACAAAAATATCGAGCACTTGTTTTGTTCGGCTCGTTAAAATTACCGAAAATTCATCACTTTTGTATTATTTTATAATTTTTCAGACTTAAGGGATTATACGACGAAAAAGGATTATTGGAGTTTCCTTTACATCCCTTTCAAACTCTCTAAAATTGAAAAGGAACGAGTTATCTTTGTTGTTAAACTCGTTAAAACCGAATAGCGACAAACTTGTCCATATAGACAAGAACGAGTTTCACTGTCGCTAGGCTCGTTAAAATATAGCGATGGGTTTGCCCGAAGGGAAAATTATAGAACAAGCATATGTTATCCTCCTCAAGCTTGACAAAAATAAAGAGGTACTGGTCAGCAATGACTGGGGAAAAATTGGGAAGAAAACTTGAAGAAACTTTATTGGTAGCAAGTCGCTCTTGAACATGACACTTTCACTCCACATCCGAGTCAGGTTGGGTTGTACCGTTCACTGGTCATATCACCATTGGTCCACTGCACCATCCATATTTGGGGTTAATGGTACCAATCCATGCCAATGTCAGCGTATTTTCAAGAGAAGTCACTCAGAGAATTCACCTGTGTCTCATTCGCTGCAATACATTCACGGTCCATTCTTTCATGACCACCACCCTGAACCCTGTATCATCAGATCGTTTTCACCTCCAAAAATCATTTACTCCGTTCCATGTCTTAGATGTGGGATTCATTAAGGCCTTCCTATGAAGGGTCACTTCTTTTCGACGTCAACTCATTACCCGAGAAGTCGACTTAGGAACAACCCTTTCAATACTTTGAAGCTTGCATGCCTCAATGGAAAGTTTCTCACTTCCGGTGACAAGTTTACATCAATGGCCTTCGACCAAAATATTTTGTGTGGTGTTCGACACCAAGTCCTTTTTCACACCAAGTCCTTTTTCTCGCCCTTGTTAACAACTTACATCATTAGTTGATAATCAGGCGATGCCTTTCCATGTTCGACTCCAGAACATCTTTCACATGGATCGACTTCTACTCCGAGTGAAGATTGGACGAGTTTGAAGACTCCGGATCTAGTTTCATCCATCTTGGCTGCGATATATTTAGGAAAATAAAGACATCAAATGTACATTGTTGTTGCACAGATGATCATCTGAATCAAAGGATGATGACTCAAACAGAATCATTAGTCTCTTGCGCAAACGGTTGCCTGTCCTATGTACATGAAAATGAATTTATAAAGCTGAGCATGGGAATGCCCACCTCAGCTAGATCATGAAAAATATTATGAAGATAATGTATTGTATTGTATCTTATTACAGGTCGCCTTCCAGCTCGAAAAAACTTCGGATCCTCATGATAAAGCATTACACCTGACATCGAAAGATTAATGACCTCATGCTTTAGGGGGCAACTGTTATAGACATTTTTGGGCACTACAACCACAATCATACATGTCCATAAACCAAGGGCTCCTAAGTCCCTAAAAGTGTTGTTCCATACCCTAAAAGAACAAGGTCAGCTGATTACATCATCTCCCAGAAGTTCTCCACAAGAAACTGCTCAGAACTGGTCAAAACTGGACCATACAGGTTTCTCAGTGCTAAGTCTGCGATGCATCCCACCTACCCAGTGTAAAAGGTTCAATGAATACTGAAAGTCCCTTCTGTACGGTGCGATGGGCGAGAGTGGACAAATGGCAGAGACAGCTTGCGAGGTGGATGATCATAGATCTTCCAGAAACTTCTCCTATGACACTTGCCTCTCCGAATTGGCCTAGGGATGAGTAAGAGATCATCAATCTCCAAGTGGAATCAAGAACTATCAGAGAGAGGACACTAATCAAAATCCCAGAAGCTGACTCACCCCCCTGCAATCATCTATATATGGATCCCTCATCCCAGAGATCCAGAGGCTGGAATTTTGTATCTTGTAAGGAAGTGTTGTTGGTTTCTTGGTGGAACATCATAGTGTTGGGTGATCTAAGCTTTTCATGAGGTGAAAGAAGGGCTTTCATGCTGGAGGATGACACTAGGTTAGAACAATTGGTTGTAATCCTCTTTGCTATTGTTGATATTAATAAAGCTATTCAAGTTTTCCTCCACATTCTTGTATGTTTGATGATATATGCATTTGTGTGGTCAATATATATCTGGTCCTATATTGTTTATGATTGTATATCTCTGTTCTTCAATAGTATTATGTTGCTTTGATCCCACAGGTGCTCTTTGAAGCTGGGTAGACGAAGGAGAAGCGACAAGGATCTATCCGAAGGGAGAGGAACCTAGCAAGGAACCAAGCGCAAGACTGAGGTTGGTGTCCTTCATTCCCCTCTCATCTACTTATCATAAAGGAAAATGAAAGTAATTTTAGTTTTTTTGTTTCTAAGATAGCTACCAGTCTTAGTAGGACTAGCAGCTCCAAGTGTACACTAGATTTCCCAATAACACAACTGTTATAGACATATTTGGGCACTGCAACCCCAATCTTATATGTCAATAAACCAAGGGCTCTTTAACCCCTAAAAGTGTTGTTTCATACCCTAAAGGATCATATTCAATTGATTACATCATTCCCCAGAAGTTCCACCTAAAAAGACACTCAGAACTGGCCAAAATTAGACCATACTGACTGCTCCACTATCAGGGTGTGATGCATACTGACTCCTACACTAGCCAGGTGTGATGCATACTGAAGAGGCCTTCTGTGGGGTGTGATGAGCGAGAATGGACAAATGTCTGAGACAATTTGCTAAGTGGATGTGCATGGAATCTTCTAGAAACTTCCTCTATGACACTTGCCGCCCAGGGATGAGTAAGAGATCCAAGAAATCTCCAAGTGGAACTAAGAACTACAAGTGGAATGACAATAATAAAAAACCAACGGATGACTCACACCTTTGCAAACATCTATAAATGGATCCCTCATCTGAGAGATCTAGAGGCTGGAATTTTGTAATTTGTAAGGAAGTGCTCATAGTTTGTCTTTGAGAAGAAGCATTGCATTATTGGGTGATCTTGTTTTTCATGAGATGAATAGGGATTTGATGCTAGGAGGGTGATGCTGGATCAGACAACTAGATTGTAATTCTCCCTTCTATTTTAATAAATTTCTTTGTGTTTTCCTCCATATAATCGTGTACTTGTGAATCTTGTTATTTGTAAATGCCATTTTATGTTCAATGTATTTCTGATTCTGCATTGTTTATGATATAATTAATTGAGATGCTTTGATGGTGTTCTGTTACTTTGCTTCTACAAGTATTCTCTAAAGTGGGACAAGTAGGAGAGGAGTTGGAAGTTCTATCAAAAGGGATAGAAATCAAGCAAGGAGTCAAGTAGAAGATCCACGTTGGTCCTTTGCTTCTATCGTATCTATCATACATAAAGGAAATCGCAAATTTCTTTGATTGTTTGTTTCTAAGATAGCTACCAATCTTAGTGGGACTAGCAGATCAAAAAGACACTAGTTTTCCCGGAAACACATCAAATCACCTTTAAAAGAAAATTCTAAGGTTCAAACAGTGGAGGATCGCATCAAGCATAAACAAAAAGTTCTCAAACTCTTAAAGGATAACCTCACTTTGGTGCATAATAGAATGAAACAACATGCAAATTAAGATCGTAGCGAAAGAAGTTTTGATGTAGGTGACTGGATATTTCTATGATGACAACCATACAAACAAATACCCCTCAAGAAAACTAAGGATAATAAATTATTGCCAAATTATTATGGTACGTACAAGGTGTTACAAAAGGTTGTTACTATGGCATACAAATTGGAGCTTCCTACATCTTCCCGAGTTCACCCTGTTTTCCATATTTCATGCTTGAAGAAGGTTATAGGTGAGAAGCTCCCAGTTCAAACAATATTTTCGGAACTTGATGAGGAATGAAAAATCATATTGGAACCTGAAGCAGTCACAATAACAACAACCCAACAGCTACGAAATCAATCAATTTTAGAGTATCTCATCAAGTGGAAGAAATTACCCACTCAATATTCCACATGGAAGGACGATAATTTTATACAAAAGCATCCAAAACTGCTCAAGCATTGAGAGCAACACTTTTTGAAGGAGAGGGGCATGTTAGGTCCCTTTACTACTAGTGTAACCCCTTATTGTTATTAGTGCAACCCTCATATTATATTTTTGTGCCCATATAGTCCCCATATTGTTATTATTGTGCCCCATAGAAGCCCACTATTGTTATTGTTGTGCCCTTACATTATTATTGTTATGTCGGATCTGATTATATTATGACCCCTTAGACTCCTATATATAGAAAGGAGGTCTTTTCATTTGTATCATCCAAGAATTTTTCATTTGTTTAATGTAAAGGAGGTTTCCCCCTTGAAGAGGATGATTTTGAAGTTGTTGATCTATATCTTCTTCTATTTTTTGAGATGTTTTCATAACAAGATATATCACTCATTTCCCCAGTAACAACGCCAAAATGTTAGCCTCCATAATGTCCCAGGCTGAGAGGAATCGACTAAGGTAAGCACAGACGAAGCTTTCAGTTTGGTAGCTAGCCCTACCAAACCAAAGAGGGTTCTCTCTATGAGATCACAGCCAAAGAACTGACTGGAATATAAAAGGATTTTAGGCTAGATATGCTAGGCTCAAGTAGGTTTTGAAAATTTAGGGTTTTGATGCTGAACAAGAGATGAAAACCAGATAACTAGGTCAAAGGATCAAAAGGGTAACAACAACAAAGATATAAAGGAGCAAGTTAGCAATAGTTTTGTGATGGATTAGGGTTTTCAGTGTAGTGTAGTGTTCAGAATAAATAAGAGGTCTTAATGAGCATATATATCATCAATTCATTAACCAAGAAAGAAAATAACACATAATGATATTCCCATCAAAACAGGGTTTTATGAAAATAATTATGCTTATAAACTTAAGGAAAAACCATTGAAGAACTGATGAATGGAAAGAGAATATGAATATCTTTCATATGAAACTATAACAAAGAAAATACAAGATCACAAACTCACTGTACATGAAATCCTAGATAATAGTTGCAATTATTCCTTTGATTTCCTAAAAATGTTGAAGCAGAAGTTACAAGAGTTCTCTCCTCAGATGTCCAACCCTCCTCTCTAACTAAGAAAGTGATACATATAGAACAAAATAAATAGTTTCCCAACATTCAAGGGTCGAATCGATGAGTGGTGGAATAGTTTCCAAGAATATCTCAACCAACAAGTGACAGTGACAAGGTTGAATACAAACTCTTCTTTTAGACATTGATTTGAGTTTTTCTTCATTAATGAGGCCTAAGATAACATAAAAAACAACTTACTAAGATAATTTACCCATAATTACATCATCAAGACATCGAAATAGTAAAATTACATCATTAAGTCAAAATCTGTTGAAGAAATGCTGAGGAAAAGTTGTCACAGAGATATGCACAGTGCCATAAGGGATATGCATGGTGCCTTAAGACATATGCATAGCGCCAGGCTTGCAAGAAGATTTTGTAGGCCTTCCAATGCTCCAAATGCAGAGCTTGAATAGCTCATTGGGAAGCTATGGATCTCTATTTGTCATTTGACTCTTAAAGAAGGTTATTTGGACACTTCAGTGGGGAGAAAAAATTATTTTCCCAAGACTACTCTGATATGCACAGCGCCTGCTGCAAAACAGTGGCAGAAAGTGACTTTTTGACCCCTTTTTTGACATTTTCTCTAAATTTGTCTACTGACAAGTCTACAAAAGTGGATAGATGATATGCTTAGGCCATTATCTATACAATTTTGGTGAGTTTTAGTAAAAGGAACCCTAAGGAAAAAGTGAAGCACCTAGGCATTGCGCATATAGTTGTTTCTGAGTTTTAAAATAGGTTAAAAGTTACCAAAAATTCCGAGTTTTTTGCAAAACTAGGGCTCAAAGATGAAACGACGTATCTCTAACCATAAAAAGTTTTGGAACATTGAGAGCATTTTTTGTTATTTGGTGTGTTAGGAAGACAAAGCCCTCCAGTTTGCAAAAATAGTTCCCCATTTGTTCAGAATCGAAGTTTTATGTTGGTCACTTAAAATTGGAAAAGTGCAATGCCATCAGGGATATGTGCAGCACCTAGATTTAAGAGGACTATTGAGGGCGTTACCCTACTCCAAATTCAGATCTTGATATCTCATTGGAAATTTGTGGATGTCTAGTTAACATTTTACTCATCAAGAAAGTCATTTTAACATTCCATGACAAAGAAAAATGCATTTTCCCATGACTACTCCTAGAAGTGGAGCAACTCTCCTGTAGAAATTATATTTTTGGAATTTATCATAGATCATAACACCTGTGTATAAAGGGAAGGAGGTTTTTTTTACTTGGTCTATGATTGACAAACAACTCTTTAAATTTTGTAAAATTCATCTCCATTTGGTCATAAACATACTTTGAAGTAAAATTGTCCCTAAGTGCAGCAAATGATTTGCCTCTTGGAATGATTTCTTGAGAAATGGTGAATACATTATATATTGCATTTAAGTTGGCTCATATCTAACAACATGACCTACTTTGTGCCTCTTTTTTTCATATTATTCAAACTCCATGGCAAAACCTAGCTCTATGGGAGAGAAATTAGGGTTTTAGTTGTAGGAAAAAATATGGGATTTGGGACAGTGTTGTAAATGGAGGGGAATGAAGGGGTTAATGGTTGTCTAAATTATTGGGGAAATTTTTGGTGGTAGGGATAGATGTTAGGGACTATAGGGAGGTGGAATTTCTTGAAAATAGTGAGGGAAAGGTATGAAAATTTCCAAAACACAGTCCCAGCCTAGAAATTTTCAAAAACACAACATTGAGCGAGGGTTTAGGGAAAATGAGGCGAAATGAAAGGAATGGGTATGGGAAATGGTTGGGATGGGTATATAAGGTATGTGTGGGGTTTGTGGAACTCAAAAACTGATTTTTTCTCGCTGCAATGAAGCAAAAGCATTTGGATACCAAAAGCACAACAGAACCCTAGGAGAGGGATTTTCACTGAGTTCTTCAAAATGAAGGATGCATAAGAGGTGCCAGATGTTTACTTACTTGCCAATGAGATTCTTAAACCTATGAATGCTGAAATGAAAACCTTTTGATGCTTTGGATGGTCCTTTGTAGCTTGAAATTTGACCTTTACTTTTGTAGTGGCATGACATCATATGTCATTTTGAGAAATGATGAGACGAGATAGTGTACTGCAACATTGTCTTATTTGAAATAAAACATTATATTTACCTTTATTTTTCTTTCCCTAAGCTGCTAACTCCCTTTACCCACTAAATCACATGATGGACGTGTTTTTGTTTTGACATATGGTATCATGATGACACATGGAGTGAAACCCTAGACCATGACCTAAAATGAGGAATTTAACAATTTTATGACCGAAGAAACTTAAATGAAGATATGATACCTCAAAGAAGACAATGACCATGATGAGTGATGAAGACCATGAGTAAGTGAAGGGCGCAACAACGACCTAGACACAACAAGCAGTGACCAAAATTTATTTTGAAACATAATGAAATGATAAAATTTGACCTCAAGACCCTAACAAACCTTGTAAGCGCATATTTGATCATTCGTGAGTGACATGACTAGCAGAAACTAACACAAGACAAAAATTAAAAAGTGACAGAAAAAGTGGCAAAAGGCATGAAAAACAAAACTTAACCGGAAAAGTGATGCCAACTATGTCGAATGTTCCTAGATTCCTTGGGAATGTGAGAGATCCAAGATCGAATATGAATAATGATATCTAAGGCATCGTTTAAATAGTTTTCGAAAAATTAGGGTTTATGACTCGCATGCCACAAATCTAGGTGTTAGCGTTCGAATCTGCCTCAGGCTGAGGAAGGCAAAACTCGAGGCAACATCAAACCAAGCTCAGCCTCTTAGCTAGCCCTATGAGGACATGAGAGGGCTCTCTCCGGTCAATCTCGGCAATAGGTAATCAAAGAAGCTCGAGATAACTAAATTGATGACTAATTTTAGGCTAGGTATGAAGTACAAGGACTATGGAATTGATTTTTTGAAGTTTTGTTGAATTCAAGGGAAAGGCAATTTTGGGTGTGGGGATGAGGCACAGCTTTTGCAGAGGTCTACTTGGGGCAAGATAGGAAATTGTTTTGATGCCTTTAAAATGATTGAATGAATAGACCTGAAAGGTGAGGAGCTAAGGAGAGCAAGGAAGTCTCAAGGATTCTCCTTAAACTGAAGAAAACATGGAAAATTAAACAAATTTAAAGGCAGAGCATAGCAAATTTATGGATTCTACCTTAACACTTCATTTGTTTAATTGCAGAAGATTAAATAAGGAAAGTGGTACACAAACACAACTTACAAGTACTAAGAGAAACACACCATCAATACATAAGGCCACATGAATCCCAAATAGTGCTGCAAAACCATGGTCTCTCCTTTGCCAAAATGCAGATAAGATATGTACAATAGTGTATCAAGCTATTCCCAAGAGTCCAACCCTGAAAATGAATAAGAAAATACATAATATAGGCAAGCTAACACATTCCCTTGCCTATAGGGGTCGAGCTCATCATCCTAGGAGCTGTTTCAACCAATTATAAACAAAGCACTACAATCTAGGCAGTCAAAACAACTTGCCTCTATAAGCTAGGAAACCAATTCATTCATTAAATTTTTGCTATTTTATGAATGAATCATCTAGAATAGGTAAATAAGTGTCAAGTCAACATAAATCTCCATTAATTACATCAAGGAGGGTGAAAAATCCCATCACAAGTCAAAACTGGTCAAAC
Organism: Pinus tabuliformis; assembly: GCA_031772625.1. Lineage (NCBI taxonomy): Eukaryota > Viridiplantae > Streptophyta > Pinopsida > Pinales > Pinaceae > Pinus > Pinus tabuliformis. The sequence continues at coordinate 14,255,060 of CM062812.1, forward strand.
TGGCTTCGTTTCCTGAGCTGAAGATGAAAACTTTGCAAAAAATCCTGATGCGTCGCGCGCCTGAGCCCTATGCACCGCGCGCCTGTACACCTACTTTTGGGGCACTTCCCGGCCTCCAAATTGACCTCAGTTTGGCTTTTTGGAAAGCCCTGGATGTCTACTTTCCAACCCAAGTGGAATTCTCCAATTTGATGTCCATTTGCCCCTCCAAAAGTGCATTCTCCCAAGGTTGCTTCCTGTGTGTCCAAAAGGGGCAGTGAGGTCATTTTTTGCATGTTTTTTGACCTTTTGGGGACCCAAACCTTGATGAAATGCCTTGGCAATAGCTGAGCAGGTGTATTTCATCATGACAAATCCAAAAATGCAAACCATTTGTGATTTGGACCTCCCAATCTTATGGGTAGCGCGCGGCGCGCTACGCGTTGAGCCCAAACACCTGTTTTTTACAAAAAATTTAAAAATTGACAAAATTTTCCCCAAACTTGTTGAAATTTGGGTTGGGGGTCCCCAATCAAGTACTATGCTGAGTTAAAGAGGCTTCGGCCAAAATCCGAAGACGATCAAGCTCCCTTTGTCTTTTTTGCTTCTTGGCCATTTTCCTCAATTTTGCCTTAAGACTCCTAATTCGCGCCTTGCAAACCAGGTTCTGGACCTTGTAATGCATAAGCGTGTGTTTCAATAATGCATGGTCTCTATTGGCCTTTTTCAGCTTTTCCTCCAAGTAGATGTTGACCCTCTCGAGATTAGCCTCTCGATCCTCATTTACCTGTTGCTCTAGAGAGGTGAACTCAATTTCTCTATGTTGGGCAGCTTGGCGATTCTCACGGATGTTCTGTAGCTCTATGATCATGTGTTGGTCCTCAAGCTGTTTATTCCGTTGCTATAGATACCTGATATATTGGGTCTTCTCTGATTCTGAAGCTTTCTCATCATGAATAGTAACAAAACCAGATGCCTCACCTGAAGACCCCTCCTCATGCTTGGGCTTCTTGCCCTTATCCTGTACCTGTGGTGCTGCTGTCGAAAGCGAGGCCCCTTCCACACGAGGTGGAGATAACACTTGCTATGCTGATGAAGTCAACGAGACCCCTTCCACCCCGGGTGGAGATAGTACTCGTCGTGTAGATGCAAATAATGCACTGTGACCTCGCTGGTATGTCACATATGGAGGAGCACTTATATGCTCAGTCTCGGGAATGTCTGGCTGGTGTGAAGGTCCTCCCTCATCATGAACTATCTCGGGAGGTGGCTGTAATGGTGCAAAGTAATCATGGGAGATGAAATCTTCCCAAGTAATGCCCTGCTATGCCAACTGATGCATCACTACAATTTTTGTCAATGCATAATGATAGATGCTCTTATGCTGATGTGTGGGGCTCTTCCTTTGTACTAAAGGCACCATCCTTTCTATGTTGCGACACATAAAAAACAGAATGTTCATCATACGTACCCTTATAAAATGCATCAACAAACAGACATGGTACGCATAGAGACGTGAGAATCTGCCCTCGCAACTGAAATATCGAATGATGAGTTTCATCAATGGTGCATACTCATCCCTTAGGAATCTGAAAGGAAAAATTACAGTCAAGTGTATTATATACCCGGGCTTGATATATGGCTCATAGTGGAACCTGTCTAACTACTGGCGTTTACACCATTCCTCCCCTACATTTGGTATCCCAGTGGCCTGAGAAATAATCTCGGGTGACAAGGTGAAATTCACTTCAGTAAGGTTTACATGACCATCCTGCAAATGTAGAACAAATAAATGGACTAGTTCCCGATGATGCTGGATTTGTGAGATCCGCTCATAGTATTCAAAACATGATTGATACCGAAAACAGTCCATTGCAAGTGGAAAAGCTTGTAATTGAGCCAAAGAAGTAGGCTCCTCCCTGACATGCTGACCACCTTTGCCACCTTTTTGATACCTCCTTGGCACATTTACCTCTGGTGTAGAATAACTATCATAATCCTGCTCATAAGCTGACTCGGTCTCTGACATGTTCTTTAAAAACAAGGTAGCTCGAATATATATATGTCGATATACAACTGTGTGCAAAATTGACTGTAGACTTTTTCTTTTTCTCAAAATGTTGTGACCAAGGGGACACAATATACAAGGGAATTGTTAAGAAAGGGAAAACATTAGGGAAATAGGGACAATGGAAATAAAACAAGGAATTTAGGGAATGGAAGGGGCATGGAAATCTTGAAATTTTAGGGTTTGGGATGAGGTAAGGTAGGGAAAATATGTTTGTAGTAGAAGGGAGGGGTTAGAATTTGAGGGAGGATAGTGTAGGGTTTTATGAGGAATTATTGGGAAAATATTGGTGAATATAGGGCGTGGGAAACAAAGGAAATAGGAAAACCTTGGCAACATTTATTTTCGAAAACCCTACAGAAATCTTGGCATTTAAATCCTTACAGCAAACTAATGGAAAAGGAGGGTTTTTTACACTTGGTTTTTCATGGCAAATATAGCATAATTTCTTTACATAAACCTTTCAAAACCAAGAATGAGCTGTGGATAAAGCCTACCTGTGATTTGATGCATGAGAAGAGGTGTTTGAGTGTGTTTCGGGCAAAGTCTGGGCATAAACTTCAATGAGCCGCACGCTCCTGATGCGCCTCACGCGTATAAAATAGCACTGAAAGTTGTCGCCTGATGCGCTGCGTGCCACTGATGTGTCGCGCGCCCAACCTGATGCGTAGAGTGCCCTGGAAATGGCCCGATTTGCTCACAAACTCACAAAATCGCCTGAGAACAATGCTCTTTGCTCTTGGAATGCGGAATGGGTTGCAAATGAAGAGAAATATCTTCATATAGACTCCTTGTTGATTTTTGCTTAACCCAAACCCATTTTCTTATGTTTTGGTTGTTGACACTTTTTCAAAATTAATAGGCTTTGACCTTTTTGGTTTCCCCTTTAAAATTGGTTGAAATAATGATTTTCTCTGATACGTTTTTGCAGGGATAGGTCTGATATGCTTTGGCAAAGGCGACCAAGGCTGCACTTAAACGATTGAAGAACTGAAAATTTTGACAATTTTTTACAAAAATGATATGGCGACTTATCTTCAAAACAGAGTTTTGAAGAGAAGTCCTAATTCAGTTGTACAATGATGAAAATTATTGAAGTGATGATCTGTCAAAGGCATCCCTCTAACCTGCTGGTCTTCTAAGACTTTTCAAGACAAAATTGACTCAACCCTAGACCTAAGACCTCAAAATTTAAAACATGATGGTAATGACCTTTGAAGACTTATTTTAATAAACAGGCCTGAACCAGCAGTGCCAAGCACAAGGGGAATGAATGACACAAACCGATCCATCAGAGTTATGGCATGCCTAACAAAATGCAACTGATCAAAAATTGATGGGACACCTAATCATGAAATGCAAAAGAGCTTTGATCTCTAACGGAGGGATAACTAGACTGACTCTAACATTGGCTCCAATGGGGATGGTAGCTCCTTAGAGATGCCAAGAACCGCAGATCTCTGTAAGATCTAGACAGTGCCTTCATCCATTGGGCGATGGAGTCATTATTCCGACACAAAATCTTGAGAATTTGACTGAAAAACAAAAAACCGCTTCGACCAAACTAGAGTCAAAACTAAAAGATTTAGACACTGACTTGACAAAATTAGACTAACTAACCTTCATTTTCAGAATTATAGCCTTCACCTCGGGCCCCAGACTGAAGATGATAAGTTAGTTTACATGTGCAATAGAATAAAAGTAAAATGATATGTACAATGATGATGAAATGAGCAGAAAATACTCAGAAGTAGTATCTCTTTAACAGTTGACCATTAATCAGCCCTCCAATACATTCATCTCCATTCATTTCTTTGAGGAGGAAAGCATTTTGGCCGCAATATGCTGCAATCTTGTAAGGACCCTTCTGTAAATTTTCAAATTTTCCATGCTTTCCCTTATCTTCATGTCAGGCATCCCATCTCAAAACTACTTCATCTAGCTGAAATGTGTATGCCTTTGCTTTCCGGTCATAAATCTTTTTGATGCGCTCCTGCAAATTGCAAGTGTTTTGAAATACCTCTTCCCGTGTCTGCTGTAAATGAATCTTCTGATTAATCCTTCTCTGCATAGGATCTTCCTCACTACCCGCTTCTTGAAGCAATTTGACTACCGGGATAGCAAGCGAAGTTGGAAAAACCATGTCTGTTCTGTACACCAACTCCAAAGGAGACATGCCAATAGACTTTTTCTAACTCACCCTATCAGCCCATAGTGCATTTATCAACTTCTTGTGCCAGCCCTTTTTACTGATTTCCAACAATTTCTTAATGATATTGACCAAAGATTTATTAGATGACTCCGCCAATCCATTTCCTTGAGGATGGTATGCGGTTGAATGTCCCAAGCTGATATTGTACTTATAACAAAACTCAACCATCCTTTTTGACTTAAATGTTGCTGCATTATCTGTGATTAACTTACTTGGGCATCCAAAATGTGACAAAATATTGGTTTCAAGAAAAGGGATAATTACCGCATCCGTGGCTTGTCGAGTAGGAATTGCTTCAATCCATTTTGTGAAGTAATCTGTAGCTATCAATATCCATCGATGTTGTCCTGATGATGCCGGATGAATTTCCCCAATGAAATACAATCCCCACTGCTGAAAAGGTGTGCTGACTTCAATGGGTTTGAGAGGCAAAGGCTGTAGTTTCTGCTTCCCTTCGAAAATTTCGCATTCATGACAATTATTAACAGCCTTATATACATCTGAAAATAATGAAGGCCATTAATAACCTGCCCTTAGAATCTTGTTCGCTATGGTTTTCCAAAACAGATGGCCTCCACAGTCACCTCTATGAAAGTCTTCCACAACTCTTTTGGCTTCCTCCTCTACCAAACAATTCAATAACATTCCACTAGGATCTTTCCAATACAATGCAGAATTTAGTATGCAAAATTTTGCAGCTTTCAATTTCAATGTTCTACTTTTGTTTCTAGGCATTTCAGGAGGTGAAGACAGATGCTAAAGTACATATAAAATGTCAGCATACCAAGGATAAGAAAGAAACGTTTCAGATACCTGAACGGATGAATTCTCCTCATCTTCATCAAACATAGCAGCAATCAAATTTATGTCTAGAACTTGAAAATTCGTTTCAGCCATTAACTTGGCGAGTCCTTGACCTTTGATCAGCTGGGTTGGTTTAATCTCCACATCATACTCTAATAACGTAGCAATCCACTTACCCCGCCTGCCTTCTAGATCTGCCTGTACTAAAATATCTTTAACTGCTGCATTAGGAACATAAGCTAAAATATGGGAATGCAATATATACACACGGAAATCTTTCAAGGCCTTTACAAGCGCAAGTGCTTGCTTCTCAATGATGTTATATTTCAATGCTCCATCTCTTATAATCCGACTGAAAAAAGAAATGGGCTTTTCAACACCTTCCCTCTTCTGCATTAATACAGCTGCCAAAGTGTGCTCAGAAGCAAATGAGAACAAAATAAAATCCTGAGTGTAGTCTGGGCTAATCAAAATAGGAGCTGAAGAAAGAGCTAACTTCACTAAATTAAATGATTTCAACGCCTCTTCGGTCCACTTTACCTGACTGCCCTTTTTTAACATGCTCGTGATTTCTCTAAGATGCTCTGCTAGATTGGGAATGAAGCGACGCAGAAAATTCAGTTTACCATTGAAGGACTGTATTTCTTTCTTGTTCCGGGGATGTTCAATTTGCTGGATGGCTTCAACACGTGCAAGGTTAATACGGATGCCATCTTTAGATATGATGTGGCCAAGAAGTTTGCCCTCATCCATGGCAAAAAGACTCTTTTTCGGATTTAGCGAAATGCCATATTTTCTGCACTTTTGGAAAACAATTTTCAAATGATACAAATGTTCCTCATCAGAATTTGAAAACACGGTTAAGTCATCAAGATAAACAACTAAAAATACATCTTTCTCATTGGCAAAAGCCATGTCCATTGTGCGCTGAAAGGTGGCTCCTGCATTTTTCAAACCAAACGACATCTTTGCATAATGGAATGTTCCCCATGGAGTGGTGAATGTTGTCTTGTGACGGTCATCTTCATGTACTAAAATCTGATTGTATCCTGAATAGCCGTCAAGTAGTGACATTCTTGATGCTCCAACTACTCGCTACAATATATGATCCATTTTGGGCAGCGGATAATTGTCTTTTAAGGACACCTTATTCAAATTTCTGAAGTCAATACATAAACGGATCTCACCTGTTTTCTTCCTTACTAGTACCAAGTTTGGTATCCAATCTGAAAATCGGATAGGCACAATGATTCCTGACTTATACAATCTGTTTACTTCTTTTTCAATTGATGGCAGCAGCTTCGGATTGATTCTTCTCAACTTTTGACGAAAAGGCTTCTGATTTGGCTTAATAGGAATAGTATGCTGAATGATATTTGTGTCATATGTTTTTAGATCTGAGTAATCCCATGCAAAAACATCAGAACATAAAGACAACAATTTCACATAGTCTTCTTTCACCTTTGGTAACAATGACTTTGATAGCTTTACTCGCTTGGGATTCTCAGCTGTCCCAATGTTTACCTCTTCAACACCTTTTTTAGTCGGTCTTAATGTCGGTTTGCGGGCCACATCATCTTGGTCAAACAACTCCTCTAAAGGAATCAATCCCTTAGGAATAATGTTGTCTTTAAGTTGCAGCACGTCCATTTGATTTACTTGTATATTATCACTACCATCATCATGTTCAATATCTATTGAGGTATATTTGAACTTACCCTTATTTTGCAGAAACTGATTGATCTCTTCATCATCTTGAAAGACTTGCCAACATCGCTGATTGTCTGGGATAGTGGGACGATGTTTCACATGAATCTTAAACTTGTTGCTAGAATTCATCGGAATTTTTAAATTGCTTGCTGCTTTAGCAAGTCCATCAGCAACACCATTTTGTATGCGAGGCACACATGTCAAGGTATGATCAGGAAATAACTTCAAAATATCTAAGTCTGCATTTTGATATGCCCTCATACGAGGATGCTTGGCCTGAAACTCACCCTTAACTTGCTTTATCACCAACTCGGAATCACCATAGACTGCAATCTTCTTCACTTTCAGCTTTCTAAGAATCTTAAGGCCAGCAATGAGAGCCTCATATTCTGCCTCATTATTTGAACAGTCAAGTGCTATTTTATAGGAACACACTCTCACCTTGCTTGGAACTTTGTCTTGAGCGGAAAAGGGACTTCGAATCCACACACCAATACTAGCACCATCAGTACCTACTGCGCCATCAAAATCCATGGTCCAAAGACCATCTTCATCTTCTTCCAAGTTTTGAAATTGTGTTAGCTCTGTTTTTTCTGTTTGCTGCCCCTTATCTTCAGCTGATTGCTCCATAGTAGCTGGCTTTTCTCCTCTTTCCTTTTGCAAAACTTCTCTTAAATTTTCAGTGATCTCTGGTATATCTTCCGCCTGAACTAACTAACTATCTAGATCATTAAAACTATCAGCAAATAAAACAAATGACTCCAAATCTGTATGTACATAATTTACAGGATGATTGATTGGCTTCTCTTTGCTGGTTATCATGTATTTCATCTTTTGCTCTCGATATAGTTTTCTCATTTTACCGAAGACTGGAATTGTAGCATAAGAAAAGTCTAACTGTAGAGTACCCTTCAACTTAGCCCCCCAAGATCTTGAAAGTAGCATACCAAAATGTGGAGGAATGTCCGCCACAACCACATCCATCAAGACATTCTTCGCTGGGATTTGGTCTAAGCTAACAACCAAATCTTTGATGAGCCCGTTACATCTTACACGGCTGGAATCAAATGAATACAAATCATGATATTTCCTTGTAATGTCTAACCCCAGCTTCTCCATGATCGCCTTTGGCATCAAATTGTTCGAAGCACCCCAATCGAACATAGCATTGTGCAAAACATATTCATGCAATATCAAACTGATATAAAAGGGAGGAACATCACTATCAGGGGACTCACCATCCAATGCTGGCCCGAATATCAATTATGGCTGATCATCTTCAACGTTCACCGTGTCAAACATGGGATCAAAATTCAGAATTTTAGAGACTTGACCTCGGTAGCTGCTGTTTTTCATGATTTCAGTCAAAGGAATAGATACTTTTAATTTGGAAATTTCATTTTCCAAACTAAATGCTGAAACTTTGTCGACTTCTTTGACCGAAACTTCTCTCCTATCTTTGATTATATTTGCCTGATTTTTCCTTTCTACTGTTGATATCTTGCTAGTTGTGGGATCAATTGTCTCCTTTCCTTTCTTCTATGGTATCGGTGAATCCATCTTTGGTGTTGTAGCTTCTTTTCTTTTCTGAATCGGATTGATAGGCACATCTCGGTTTCTCAATGAATATTGCTTCTGTTGAGTGGACAAGGCATTTAAATATCCTCTTTGATAATCATCTAACTCTGCATCATTAGCTAAGATAAAATCTTCATCTTGCTGGGCGCCTGAACTTTATCCATACTCTTCTTCTTCAGTGATGTAAATGGGTAGATCATCGAGAGTAAAGAAGTGATTTTGGTCCCCTACTACATCAGCATCTTCATCTAAATCTTGACTCACAAAATTCTGCAAAAGAGGAGTATTGATCGGTTGCTGGGCTGCTGGCTCTTGTACTCTTTGTTCACGCTGCTTAATTCTGAACTGAGGTTGTTGCTGGCCATGGTAATTTGGATTACGAATCTGTGGTTCTGATTTATCAAGCTTCATTCTTTTGAACATTTTTTCCATCTCACGAAGCCAAGGCGGTTCTGATGTAGATTCTTCCTTTATAGTCACTCTTTTCTCTGCCTTCAACCGTGCTCTCTTGTCATTCAGATTCGCCTCAACATTAACAGCAATCTTTTGCATATCTTCTAAAGTAGGAAGATCTCTATCCCATAATGAATAAGCCATCTCCGGATCAAAACCATCTGGGAATTTGAGAAGAGCTGATTTTCTAGATGGTCTTAAATCATCCAGAATAGCATTATAAACTGTATTGAACCTGATAATGTAGTCTTGGATAGACTCACCATGATTGCGTTTGATATTATTGTACTCGGCATTGATCTGAAGCAAATCCTTTCCGAGTTCCCAACGATCTAGAAACTGTTTCTGAAGTTCAGCCAACGTAGGTATACTTCTGGCTCCCAAGCCTCTGAACCATTTTTTACCTCTCCTCCAAATGTTTGCACAAACAATCGCATAGTTACATCCTCTTCGTCAATCTCATATAAATCACAAAAATTTGCCATTTTGTCTATGTGCTGCTGAGCGGACACACTTTGAGGAGTGCCATCAAATAAAGGAATCTTACTCTGATAATCCGCTGGCATATCATGCAAATCTTGAGGAAGAGTGATAGGAGCAAACCGAGCAGCCATTGCTCTAGGCGGATTTGGTCTGGGAGTAGTTGGTGGAGTAGATGTAACCGAAGTATGAGGATTATGAGGAGGTGTATGTGGAGGAGAAGCGATGTGAGATGAGGAAGGAGAATTCACTGTGGACTGTTGATATGTGATTATAGGTTGCAGGGGAATAGTGGGAATGAAAGGCGGTTCGGTGGGATTTTTTGAAGCGGAAGTCATGACAACAGATCCAATATTCGTAGATGCAGCTTCTAGGAAATCAGCAAGATTTGCAGCCTGAATGTCACTCTGAAGGTGCCTCAAGATAAAATTTTCAATTAATTTATTATGTTTTTCAACTTTAAGAGCTGCAGCAAAGTCAGGATTTGGAACGAGAGAATCAAGTGCACTTTCGGATTGAGTTTTAAACAGTGACAATTCAAATTTCTCGTCAAAGTCAAGTTCTTCAAGATACTCAAAAATTGCAGGACATGAATGAGATTTAACCAAGGGAGTCGCCGAGCTTTCTTGACGGAGGATTTTTCGAATCAAGTTTGGATTTTCGTAAATAGGAGGTGGATCTGGATCAGGATTTAATCTCGTGTATCTTCTAGAAGACATTGTGGAATAGTTCGGAACAATCAAGGAGGCACAATAAATTTTAGCCTATCAATTTGCTAGACTCAAACATCCAAGGTCTAGAAAAAATAAGTGTACTGGGGTGAATACAAATGAAGTGCTACATTCACAAGCTCACCAAAGATCGACTGAAGCAGCGTTTATCTACTTTCGCTTATGCATAGCAAAAACGTTTCGAAGGCTACCTGGCATAACTTCAGACTCCGTCTAAGACTCATGAAACAAACACATCAACCAGCGAACTATTTCTCCCCAGTATGGTCGCCACTATGTTAGCGTTCAAATCTGCCTCAGGCTAAGGAAGGCAAAACTCGAGGCAACATCAAACCAAGCTCAGCCTCGTAGCTAGCCCTACGAGGACAGGAGAGGGCTCTCTCCGGTCAATCTTGGAAAAAGGTAATCAAAGAAGCTCGAGATGACTGAATTGATGACTAATTTTAGGCTAGGTATGAAGTACAAGGACTATGGAATTGATTTTTTGAAGTTTTGTTGAATTCAACGGAAAGGCAATTTTGGGTGTGGGGATGAGGCACAGTTTTTGCAGAGGTCTACTTGGGGCAAGATAGGCGATTGTTTTGATGCCTTTAAAATGATTGAATGAATAGACCTGACAGGTGAGGAGCTAAGGAGAGCAAGGAAGTCTCAAGGATTCTCATTAAACTGAAGAAAACATGGAAAATTAAACAAATTTAAAGGCAAAGCATAGCAAATTTATGGATTCTACCTTAACACTTCATTTGTTTAATTGCAGAAGATTAAATAAGGAAAGTGGTACACATACACAACTTACAAGTACTGAGAGAAATGCACCATCAACACATAAGGCCACATGAATCCCAAATAGTGCTGCAAAACCCTGGTCTCTCCTTTGCCAAAAATGCAGATAAGATATGTACAATAGTGTATCAAGCTATTCCCAAGAGTCCAACCCTGAAAATGACTAAGAAAATACATAATATAGGCAAGCTAAAACATTCCCTTGCATCTAGGGGTCGAGCTCATCATCCTAGGAGCTGTTTCAACCAATTCTAATCAAAGCACTACAATCTAGGCAGTCAAAACAACTTGCCTCTATAAGCTAGGAAACCAATTCATTCATTAAATTTTTGCTATTTTATGAATGAATCATCTAGAATAGGTAAATAAGTGTCAAGTCAACATAAAGTTCCATTAATTACATCAAGGAGGGTGAAAAATCCCATCACAAATCAAAACTGGTCAAACTGGCTTCGTTTCCTGAGCTGAAGATGAAAACTTTGCAAAAAATCCTGATGCGCCGCGTGCTTGAGCCCTATGCGTCGTGCGCCTTTCCACCTGCTTTTGGGGCACTTCCTGGCATCCAAATTGACCTCAGGTTGGCTTGTTGGAAAGCCCTGGATATCTACTTTCCAACCCAAGTGTAATTTTCCAATTTGATGTCCATTTGCCCCTCCAAAAGAGCATTCTCCTAAGGCTGCTTCCTGTGTGTCCAAAAAGGGGCAGTGAGGTCATTTTTTGCATGTTTTTTGACCTTTTGGGGACCCAAACCTTGATTAAATTCCTTGGCAATAGCTGAGCAGGTGTATTTCATCATGAAAAATCCAAAAATGCAAACCATTTGTGATTTGGACCTCCCAATCTTATGGGTAGCGCGTGGCGCGCTACACGTTGAGCCCAAAAACCTGTTTTTTACACAAAAATTTCAAAATTGACAAAATTTTCCCCAAACTTGTTGAAATTTGGGCTGAGGGTCCCTAATCAAGTACTATGCTTAGTCAAAGAGGCTTCGGCCAAAATCCGAAGACGATCAAGCTCCTTTTGTCTTTTTTGCTTGTTGACCATTTTCCTCAATTTTCCCTTAAGACTCCTAATTCGCGCCTTGCAAACCAGGTTCCGGACCTTGTAATGCATAACCATGTGTTTCAATAATGCATGGTCTCTATTTGCCTTTTTCAGCTTTTCCTCCAAGTAGATGTTGACCCTCTCGAGATTAGCCTCTCGATCCTCATTTACATGTTGCTCTAGAGAGGTGAACTCAATTTCTCTATGTTGGGCAGCTTGGCGATTCTCACGGATGTTCTATAGCTCTATGATCATGTGCTGGTCCTCAAGCTGTTTATTCCGATGCTCTAGATACCTGATATATTGGGTCTTCTCTGATTCTGAAGCTGTCTCATCATGAATAGTAACAAAACCGGATGCCTCACCTGAAGGCCCCTCCTCATGCTTGGGCTTCTTGCCCTTATCCTGTACCTGCGGTGCTGCTGTCGAAAGCGAGGCCCCTTCCACAGGAGGTGGAGATAACACTCACTGTGTTGATGAAGTCAACGAGACCCCTTCCACCCCGGGTGGATATAGTACTCGTCGTGTAGATGAAAATAATGCCCTGTGACCTCGCTGTTATGTCACATATGGAGGAGCACTTATGTGCTTAGTCTCGGGAATGTTTGGCTAGTGTGAAGGTCCTCCCTCATCATGAACTATCTCAGGAGGTGGCTGTAATGGTGCAAAGTAATCACGGGAGATGAAATCTTCCCAAGTAATGCCCTGCTATGCCAACTGATGCATCACTACAATTTTTATCAATGCATAATGATAGATGCTCTTATGTTGATGTGTGGGGCTCTTCCTTTGTACTAAAGGCACCATCCTTTCTATGTTGCGACACATAAAAAACGGAATGTTCATCATACATACCCTTGTAAAATGCATCAACAAACGGACATGGTACGCATAGAGACATGAGAATCTGCCCTCGCAACTGAAATATCGAATGATGAGTTTCATCAATGGTGCATACTCATCCCTTAGGAATCTGAAAGGAAAAACTGCAGTCAAGTGTCTTATATACCCAGGCTTGATATATGGCTCATAGTGGAATCTTTCTAACTGCTGGCGTTTACTCCATTCCTCCCCTACATTTGGTATCCCAGTGGCCTGAGCAATAATCTCGGGTGACAAGGTGAAGTTCACTCCGGCAAGGTTTACATGACCATCCTGCAAATGTAGAACAGATAAATGGACTAGTTCCCGATGATGCTGGATTTGTGAGATCTGCTCACAGTATTCAAAACATGATTGATACCGAAAACAGTCCATTGCAAGTGGACAAGCTTGCAATTGAGCCAAAGAAGTAGGCTCCTCCCTGACATGCTGACCACCTTTGCCACCTTTGTGATACCTCCTTGCACATTTACCTCTGGTGTAGAATAACTATCATAATCTTGCTCATAAGCTGACTTGGTCTCTGACATGTTCTTTAAAAACAAGGTAGCTCGAATATATATATGCTGATATACAACTATGTGCAAAATTGACTGTAGACTTTTTCTTTTTCTCAAAATGCTGTGACCAAGGGGACACAAATATACAAGGGAATTGTTAAGAAAGGGAAAACATTAGGGAAATAGGGACAATGGAAATAAAACAAGGAATTTAGGGAAGGGAAGGGGCATGGAAATCTTGAAATTTTAGGGTTTGGGATGACGTAGGGTAGGGAAAATATGTTTGTAGTAGAAGGGAGGGGTTAGAATTTGAGGGAGGATAGTGTAGGGTTTTATGAGGAATTATTGGGAAAATATTGGTGAATATAGGGGGTGGGAAACAAAGGAAATAGGAAAACCTTGGCAACATTTATTTTTGAAAACCCTACAGCAATCTTGGCATTTAAATCCTTACATCAAACTAATGGAAAAGGAGGGTTTTTTACACTTGGTTTTTCGTGGCAAATATAACATAATTTCTTTACATAAATCTTTCAAAACCAAGAATGAGCCGTGGATAAAGCCTACCTGTGATTTGATGCGTGAGAAGAGGTGTTTGAGTGTGTTTCAGGCAAAGTCTGGGCATAAACTTCAATGCGCTGCGCACCTCACCCAACGCGTCGCGCACTCCTGATGTGCCTCACGCGTATAAAATAGCACTGAAAGTTGTCGCCTGATGCGCCGCGCACCACTGATGCGTCGCGTGCCCAACCTGATGCGTAGCGCGCCCTGGAAACGGCTCGATTTGCTCACAAACTCACAAAATCGCCTGAGAACAATGCTCTTTGCTCTTGGAATGCGGAATGGGTTGAAAATGAAGAGAAATATCTTCATATAGACTCCTTGTTGATTTTTGCTTAACCCAAACCCATTTTCTTATGTTTGGTTGTTGACACTTTTTCAAAATTAATAGGCTTTGACCTTTTTGGTTTCCCCTTTAAAATTGGTTGAAATAATGATTTTCTCTGATAATTTTTTGCAGGGATAGCTCTGATATGCTCTGGCAAAGGAGACCAAGGCTGCACTTAAACGATTGAAGAACTGAAAATTTTGACAATTTTTTACAAAAATGAGATGACGACTTATATTCAAAATAGAGTTTTGAAGAGAAGTCCTAATTCAGCTGTACAATGATGAAAATTATTGAAGTGATGATCTATCAAAGACATCCCTCTGGCCTGCAGGTCTTCTAAGACTTTTCAAGACAAAATTGACTCAACCCTAGACCTAAGACCTCAAAATTTAAAACATGATTGTAAATGACCTTTGAAGACTTATTTTAATAAACAGGCCTGAACCAGCAGTGCCAAGCATGAGGGGAATGAATGACACAAACCGCTCCATCAGAGTTATGGCATGCCTAACGAAATGCAACTGATCAAAAACTGATGGGACACCTAATCATGAAATGCAAAAGAGCTTTGATCTCTGACGGAGGGATAACTAGACCGACTCTAACACTAGGAAAAAGAAACAATTGGCGAGAAGTTTCTAAAAAGGGTTTTGCATGTAACTCCTACTAAAAATAGATCCCTAAATTCTAGGGATGCTTTTTTCTTTCTGATTTTTTATTTTTCGGGAAAAGATGCCCAACATGCAAGGAAGGATTTTGCAGTTCTAGAGGGAACCGAACAACCTGTTGACACATGCAATAGACAAACAATGAGGGAAAACATCTACGATGTTTCTATACTGAGAGGCCTTGGCTGACTCACCAATTCTATGCAATTTTCTGGAGAAGTGATGCTGGGCTACTCTGCTTATTTCTGAAGATCAATGCAGTTGGATAGTTCTATGCAATTCTAGATAATAGTGCAACTGACCTAGGCTTCTCTACACATTTTTGGATGGAAGTGCAATGGGCTAGTTTCTACACATTTCTGGATGGAAATTCAATGCGCCAGTTTCTGCACAATTCTAGATGGCAGTACAACTAGCTAAAAATATGCAATTTTCCATAGCAGTCTCGGCTCACCTGCTCTGTGCAGTTTCTAGAGCAAGGCTTCCTAGCCTGCTCTATGCAATTTCTGGGTACAGGGAAACGGTTGGGTTTCTCTACACATTTTTGGAGGGGAAGACAAGTTTCCCTCTATATTTTCACAGTTTTTCCTGACAACCGGTTGACCGGATGTGAACCACTTGTTGGGTGTGCTTGTGGTTGACCGATGGGGTAAGTGAGTTGAAAACAAGCTAAGAAACCATTAATGAACTCTAATAAACACAAATACTTGATCAGTGAAGAATAGCTGTGATGATTTCAAGGAGGGAGGCTCCAAAATGAAGCGAAGCAAAAATTTGGAGGGTGGTTGTAGCCGCTACAACAAATGGGTAGGACCTTGAGATGAATATGACACAGGTTAGGGATTCAATAATCAGTCCTAAAATTAACCAGGTTGGATGGGGAAAGTAAGTTTCCAAGCACTGGCAGCCATCCCATGATAAGGAGGATTATAGAAAGGTTGATTATCAATTCGAGGTATACCAATAACAAGTTGCCCCCCTTCCATATGAGGAGGGGATGATGGAGGAAAATGCAATCCATATGGAGGGAACCCAACATAAAGAGAGTTAGGTTGTTGAAGATAACCTTGCCCATTCACATAAGGGCCAGCCTGTTGTTCAGTTTTAGGTGTAGGTGTAGGAGAAGGAGAAAGCTAAGTAGCATTCATAGGAGAAGTACCAGATGGAATTCTTGAAATGGATGACATGGGAGAGGTCCAAGGATTGGAAGTTGCACCAGAGAAGGTATCAGATAAATACTAATAATGGGGTGGGATGGATGGACCACCATATAGATGTGCCTCTGGTGATGTTGCAAACATGGATGAGGAAGCAATGTTTGATGTCTCAACCATAGTAGTGGAAACAAGTTGGGAAGTCAAATCAGATCCATTCATGGTTAAAAATACCAATGATGATTGTCATGAGAAATCCATGGGTGAGTCGAAAGTATAAAGTAAAGGAGTTTATGCTAGAGTATGGAGAGGAGGAAAAGGACCAGAATGATAAAAATGGAGTCCACTCTAATGAACAAGAGTAGAGAGGTGAGGCTCCTCTTGTGGGATCTATTCAATACTCACAAGTTTGTATGGAAGAGATTCACCATCGGGTCCAAGATATATCGTTGGAGGTTTTTCTGTGACAATGGAAGAGAAGGGGAAGGACCTGAAGTAACATGTGAAGATGGCTAAGTTTTCTTAGGTTCAACATCCTCCAAAGGTAAAGTATCTGACCCAAGAAAGTCAGGTTCAATAACCTAAGTTAATAAAGTTTCAAGGTCTTTTGTTTCGATTGTGTCAGATTCACCAGAAAGAGTGGAGGTGATCTCAAGCTCAGTACTAAAAGGGAAAGATGATTATGATTGATCAAATTAAGGAGGAGGACCATAATTAGTTCTTGAATTTCCTAATTCTGTAGTTTCTTTCTTCTTATACTTCTGACGATGGCCAAGAGTAGCCTCTGATGGAAGAGAAGGTTTATTTTTCATTCTACACGAATGACGAATTGGGGGATTTTGTTCTTCGACATTGGATAATAAATTTTAGAAATTAACACAAAAATAAATCAAAAAGAGTGTAATCTAAGCATAAAGGATTACAAAGTAACCATAAACTACAATATACACCTTGGTGAACTAAGGACTTAACATAGATGCAGGAAATCTCCCTGAACATTGTGTTCGGTGTATCACAGTACACAAGGTGACCGACTCGGTTACCTATGGTGAGGATACAAACCTATAGGAAGCTTCCAAAATATAATTGATGGTACATGGAAGAGCAATTTGTAGTAGTGTTGTCTAATGTATAACCGTTTGATGAGAGTGTTCCCATATACTTTACATGTGTTGAGCATCATCCAATATATCCTAAGGTACATGGAGAACTATCATATACACTCACGTACGTGGAACGAGATTTCACCCCCAGGATATAACGATAGCAAACAGTGACAACTCCTACATTTAACAATGTCAGAACATGTCTCTAGCCTAGACATCTAAATGTTTGTGTTAATGTTACAAATACTCCTTAGGTTGATTCAATAAATTTTAATGTTTATCTTCAATTAAGATTCAGTTTTGGGGCTCGACGTGAATTTCACCTAAATATCCTAAAATGAAAAATAGCATGAGGAAATGAAATATTTCTCATTCAATGAAAATCTATCTAAGGAATGGAAGAGACAAAGAGTATGCAGCAAGCAATATGCAACAAACAATGTGCAAAATGAAATTCCCTTTTTAGTGCAATTGTTCTAATTTTGATGCACAAACAAAACCCTAAATGCTAATGCAAAGATTTTTATTTTCAAGTCACTTAATTTTCAAAAATGAATAAAACAAGGATGAAAAGTCTAATCACTCATTCAAACAATATTTTCATAATGATGACTAGAAAACCAATTCATCTAAGCACTCAATGATCAAACAAAATAAGTTTACAAATGGCCTAATGATAAGAACAAAGGAAAATATTTAAACAAATCCTTACCGAAGGTACTAAAATAAAAGAAAGCCAAATGGAGGCTTCATGATCAGGTGCTCAAAATTTTTCTCAAAATTCAAAGTTTTCATATTGGTGCAGACCCTGAATGATAGAGTAGTGCTCATCATCCTGAATTCGGAGCAACTCATTTCGCGTGAAACGGACTTTGTATGCTCCCAGAAACATGTTTGTTTTGTTTTCCTAAATAGATGAATTAAAAAAAACAAATATGCAGGCATCCCAGTCAGCAGTCCATACTATTGACGTGGCGATGACTAGGCATGCCTGTGTGGCAGGATGACTAAGAAAGTGATTGTTTGACCTCTGGTGAATGATGTGCTCACAGGTGGTAGGTGCCTAGGTAGCATGTTTTGGCTAGTTGGTTGGTGTCCAACCATAGGCTGCCACGTGGCCCAGCCAAGGGCTGCCACGTGGCATCCCGAGGGCCACCAAAAATTGAATTAAGGCCCGAGTAGCAGCAGGCGTGGGTCAAACCCATGACCTACAGGTTCAAATTCCATGTCATTACCAACATGCCACACATATAGTTCTTATTAGCTATAGTGTTTGGCATATATTTAAACACCATGTTTCACACCATCCAGGAAAAGGGCCAGCCCTTGAGCGTGTGCCACCTAAGAGGACCGCGACCAGAGTGGAGTGGGGGCTCGGCTAATGAGGGTCAGTCATTGGCCTTAGCCCCAAGCACGTGGCCTTGATGTGGCCCAAAAATTTTGGGATTAAGGCCTTATTGGGCATTTAATCCATCCAACAATTTCACCTGGAATTAGGCGAAATCAACACTTGGTTAGCAGAATTAGAGGCAAATTTGTAACATGGTGCCTGATTTTGGGGAAATTGAGGTGCGATTAGCAGAAAGACTTGGGGAAGTCATAAATTCTTTAGTTTTTGACCAAATCAGGAGCATAAAGAGGCTAGACAAGCATTTCTGGGAATTCTAGAGCCATTAGAACAGGTTTCATAGTTGTTTGAGCATAAAAAATAGGGCTAGGAAATTGGAAATTGGACCAAGTGTTATAGACATTTTTGTGCCTTACAGCTTTGAGCATGAAATGTCCATAATCCAAGGGATCCAAAGTCCCTAAAGATGTTGTTACAGCTCCTAAAGGAACAAGGTCAACCAATGACAGCTTCTCCCAGAAGTTCTCCACCAAAAACCACTCAGAAACAGTCAATTCAGGATCAATTCAAGTGCTCCACTAGCTGCCTGCGTTGCAAAGCACCCCAGTACACTGTCTAGGTGCGTTGCAACGCACTTGAATGCACTACCCAGGTGTGTTGAGCGGGAAATGACAAGTGGCAGAGTCATCCAACGAGGTGGAAAGACCATGGAAGCTTCCAGAATCTTCTCCAATGACACTTGCCTCACTGAATTCGACCAAGTGATGAGTAAGAGGCTCTCAGTCTCCAAGTGGAAGCAAGAACTGACAGAGAGAAGCCACAACTCAAAACATAAGCTGACTCATCCTCTCTGCTTACATCTATATATGGATCCCCCATCCCAGAGATCCAGAGGCTGGAATTTTGTACTTTGCAGAGAATTGTTGTTGGTTTGAGATTGAGATTAGTACATTGGGTGATTTATGCTTTGTTGGAGGAGAGGAAGGGATTCCTTTGCTGGGAGGTAGATGCTGGATTGGGACTCACTTGGTTGTATCTCCTCTTGGACTTTATTATCATATCAATAAACTATTTGAGTTTCTCCTACATGCTGCGTATCAATGATGTTTTGTTATATTTGCATGTTTAGCTTAATCTGATCCTGAGCTTTTTATGAATGTATATCTATATCTTCGTGTAGTTTCTCTCTCTTGTGATCTTGCAGGAATTCGGTGAAGCTGGGCCGGTAAGGGAGCAGGGAGTTGGGAGCTATTGAAGAGAGGAGCGATTGGATCAACAAACTAGCGAAAGACACAGGTTAGTTACATCCTTTCTCCTCATTTACATTTCATAAAGAAGAATACTCAAGTAGTTTTCCTTGTTTGTTGCTAAGGCACTATCACACCTTAGAGTGGGATAGGGGCGTTCTGAATAGATACTTTTCCCAACAACAAATTGGTGACTCCATTGAGGATCGTATCTAGTTAGTTTATTTGTGTTTCTATTGTTGTTCTTCTCATAAACTTAGGAGTGGAGAATCAAACTACATTTGTCATTTACAAATGAAAAGTAGAGATCTGCCACTCTAGTCCACTCACTGGGCCTGTTTATGATCTAAACAAGCTGATCCACAAATGCTCTAACTGCCCTTTGTGATAGCTCTTAGTCCTCCTTTAAATCATCCTTCTAATTGTACCTTATTGATAGCTTTTATCCGGCCAAAAACCTCAGATCAAACTGCAAACCGTGACCTAGAACCCAGAGACAATTCTCGTTTCTGCTTCAGTGCAGGCTCTGTGAAGAGACTTTGCATTTCAACGTAGGTCCCGAGAGGGCTACCTGCGCTGCAATTCAGTTTCTCTGTGCAATAGGTGCACTCATCAGCCTTTGCCCTGTGCAGCTGTGGTTCTTTGCATCCTTGTGTTCAGTTTTATCTCTGTTTTTTGCAGCCTGTTATCAGTGTGTGTACCTATCTGAAAACCCCTTTTCTCTGCCTTAATTCCGCCTCAGTTGTATAAAAGAAACTGTATTTGTCTTTGTGTATTTGTTACATCATTTGTAGTTTCCCATTACAAAAGTAAACTAGTCATACTGTCGCCCTTAGATCTAGACCTGTCATAAGTGTCGTTTTGATCTTAGGAGAAAGTTTGTTGCTGTTGACAGTTGATTGCGCTTTTACTTTTGTCTTTTGGTTTGAATTTATGAATTTCTAGTGTCGAAACAAGTGTTTACTTCAAAATCATAAAGTGTCGTAATCGTCTTTTTGATTTCAAAAAGAAACTTGTTTGTGTTTTCACTTGAAATCGAATTCAAATTTGTACAAAAGCTTTCTTTTTAGGCATCAATATTAAGAAAGTGAAAACAAATACATGCATTTGTGCATTTGCATAATGATATTTTGTATGGTTTGATTTAGGAAAAGTGCATTTACAGTGTGCTCTATGCTCTTTGAGAAAAGTTTGTGTCTTTCTTTTCCCCTTGTAGCTAGGATTTTCATTGTTGAAAAGAGATAAATGCTTGCTTATCATCTTTAGACTACATTTAGGAATTGTATATACATCTCGTGGTGATCCAAAAAGGCAAACTTCTAAGAAAGATCAACCTAAAATAAATTGAATGAACTTAACAACGCATTGGAACTTAATGCACAACATAGAGGTCTAGGCTAGAGACGTGTTCCGACGTCATAAAACCTGGTGACTGTCGGCCTCACTGATGGTTGGGTGATTCCTCCTGAGAGACGATAAGCACCATTACGGATTGTGCTCCCACGTACCGTCGAGTATATATTGGGATACCCCTATAGGCATAAAACCTTTATCCATAGGAAGCCCTGTCGGCCGCCCTACTGATCGCAATGCACTGAACACAGCATTCGGGAAGATTGACCGCCCGTACCTTAAAAAGTATTCTGCGGTTTTGTGAAAAGTTTGGCACACCCTCTACCTAGAACTCCAGAGCAGTCCCTTTCGTTCCTTTTCAGACTCCTTAACGGAAAAGGTCCATCTGAGCACTTGTCACTTCAGGCTCATTAAAAATCGAAGGAGACTAGAGTCATCTTTTGCTTTTTCTCGACTCTTTAAAATTGAAAAAGCAAGTTGTGTCCAAGCGTCGTTAAAATTTATTTTAAACGGAATATTCATACCGTTTTTCCTGCATTGATATTTAGGTTGATAAAATGGAGCCTACCAACCAAGGAATTCCCCTTGTTGGAAATCCTAGTCCCTTCTCCTCTTGGGGAGATGTTGGTGCGCCCCATATGGCCACATTGTCGCTTCCAGGACTGACAATTGGCTTGCCGGTCTGGCTCTTCTCAACCAATGTCGTTCAGAACACCACTATTCCTGAACAGTCGAATCAGCAGTTAGACCAGTCCAGAGTTACCCACCAACCTTCTACTTCCTCTAATTCTTCCTCTCATCCTTCCTCTTCGCTTGATGGGGTTGGCAAAGCCAAAAGTCAAGTTCCTAAGGAGAAGAAGGAAAAGAAGAAGAAAGAGAAGAAGAAGAAGAAGGATGCAAAAGCGACTGGGGGCAAACGAGTGTCGTCTAACCAAAATCCACACACTGCACTGACCAGGCCTAAATCGCCATGTGTCATTTGCAAGGGAGACCACTTTCACAGAGATTGTCCCTGCATCCCTCGGATACTAAAGGATTGGTCTCCCCGTTTGCACAATCCGGTGGCGTCAACCTCTGATAGCCATGTTGAAAGCACACCGTCAACTAGCGAAAGTGAAGTCCTAGGACAAAAAGGGAGAGCTAGATCTCCTTGTAAACTGTGCGAAGGCAATCACACCATCCACCGTTGTCCCTTCTTAGACGAAGCTAAAAGAGTTTTGGATGATCGTCTGGTTTCACCGTTACGACTTCCTCCTGGATATAAAAAACTCTTGCCGAGTCCTTCGTTAGTTGAGAATCCAGCTGGCCCGCTCAAGTGGTCAACTGAAGCGCCGGTCATTGAAGATGAACCAGCTGAATCCATACCGACGAAAGTCAAAAGGTCGAGGCGGCAGTTGACCCGGTCTTGCCTTCAGAGGATTTATCTTCGAATGACACAGTCACTGAAGCGAACAAGGATGACACCATCCAAATTCTCTTCATCAACATAGACTCCGACGAACACGGGGGCAATCCACCCATTCCTTTATCGCAGGAAGGAAGTTCGTCATAGCGATACCCGGCCGTTTACTTGGTCCCACCACCAAGCAACCTAGTTGTATCCTTCGACTGGAACCAACTAGGCAGACCCCGTTTGCCAGCAAGCATACCATTCAGAATTATCGTCCAAATATATAGAATGGTCATGGCTGGCAACATCATTGATGAGGGGGCATCTGTGAGTATCCTTTCCTCTATTTCTTGGAAATCGCTTGGTTCGCCATCGCTTTTGCCCGAAATGAGAAATCTGACAGGCTTTGATAAAGGAACTAGTCGACCTTTAGGGATCCTCCCCAATGTGCCCATAACATTGAAAGGGAAGATCGTTCAAATGAACGTGATGGTCGTTCAAGGACCCTTTTATTATAACCTACTCCTTGGACGAGACTATATATATTGCATGGGAGCCATCGTCTCCTCACTCTTTAGAGTAATGTGTTTTCCGCACGAACGAAGAGTGGTCAAGCTCGTGGACCAGCTTTCATTTCCTGGATCACGCATCGCAAATAGTCATATACCATCCCTAAATGGTCTCTTCACGCAAGAAATGTCTCAACCCACGGTCCGTCCTCCCGATGAGCGCGAGTAATTCGGAGGGATATGACTGGAACCCAGGGGGCATGCATCCTGGTCTGCTTCGGCAGGAAAACTTTGGGTATAAGGTAGGTTTCCACGGGAGAATATGACTAGTCCATACCCCATCCGTGATTGGAAGAGGGGTTGTTCTAGAATAAGATTCTTTTGTCAAAGTTATGTGAGTTGGCGGGCCTCGTCGCTCACCTTTGTTTATCTCGGTAGACATCGCCGAAGAAGTGTTTTGTTTGAAAGATTAACAGAACAATCTTTGGGTAACCTGAAAGAGGTAGGCCTCTCTCGGTAAAACAATTGTTTTGGCGGAAGTGAAGTAGAGGTAACCTTGAAACTCTGTTTTATACCTGGGGGCATGCAAACCTTTTGGAGTGCAAGCAAAGAGCGATTATTTATCTGTTTTTGGGATTAGTCGTTTCCGAACTTGCATAACAAAAGGATGCGGGGCATAGCTTTGTAAGGCGCAAGCTCCATAAAAAATGGCATCTTACATGAGACATTCTTATCATATGACTAGATTAATCAAGCAGTTTTAGCACATAGTTCATGCTCGTTAAAAAATAAACATAAGATCGAGCAAGTGTTTCAACCCACGTTTAAGCTCGTTAAAAAATGAACTATCCTCCGGTAAATAACCACCGTGAATGTAACATTATCAGCCATTAAAGCCTTGGTTGTGTTTGCACCGTCACCTCCACTTTTCCATTGGCCGATCATTCACCTCCATATGATTGTTTACCCATTTTGAGGAACAGCTGCGAAGAGTGATTTCACTAGCCATCCTTGTGACACTGTCGTGCTTGGACAATTCCAACCCTTACCTGGAATCAGCTGCTACCCATTTTATCACTCATTCCGCAAAAGATGAGTCTTCTTTAAGCTCTTTTCATTTGACTCATAAAATATGAAAAGATTGCCGAGTTTTGGCCTTCCAGCTCGTTAAAGCGATAGGAAGAGCTATCCCTCCTCTAGATTTTAATCTTTTTGGACCTGAGGGATTATTGCACAAAAAGATCGAGCGCTTGTTTTGTTCGGCTCGTTAAAACTATCGAAAATTCATCCCTTCTGTATTATTTTATACTTTTTCGGACCTAAGGGATTAGATGATGAAAAAGGACTTTCGGAGTTAACTTTACGTACCTTTTCAGACTCTCTAAAAATGAAAAGGACCGAGTTATCTTTGTCGTTAGACTCGTTAAAAAGATTAATAGCGACAAACTTGTCTTTAGACGAGAACGAGTTTCACTATCGCTAGGCTCGTTAAAACATAGCGATGGGTTTGCCCGAAGGGCAAATTATAGAACAAGCATATGTTATCCTCCTCAAGCTTGACAAAAATAAAGAGGTACTGGTCATCAATGACTGGGGAAAAATTGGGAAGAAACTCAAAGAACCTTTATTGGTAGCAAGTTGCTCTTGAACATGACACTTCCACTCCGTGCCTGAGTCGGGTTGGGTTGTTTCATTCACCGGTCACATCACCATGGTCTCGCCATACCATCCACCTTGGGGTAAATGCTACCAATCCATCACACAAGTGTCGCCAATATGTTCAAGAGAAGTCATCCAGAGAAGTCAACCATGTCCCATCCACTACCATACATTATACTTCATTCTTTCATGACCGCCACCCTGAACCATATATCATCAGATCGTTTTCACCTCCATCAAAATCATTTGCTCCGTTCCGTGTCACTGATGTGGGATACATCAAGGCCCTCCTGTGATGGATCGCTTCTTGTCGACATCAGCTCATTATCCAAGAAGTTGATCTAGGAACACCCCCTTCAGTACTTTGAAGCTTGCATGCCTCAATGGCAAGTTTCTCACTTCCGGCGACAGGTATAGATCAATGACCTCCGACCGAAAGATTTTGCGTGGTGTTCGACGCCAAGTCCTTTATTCACACCACGTGAATTGTACTGCAGTACCTTGAGGGTCCTTATCATTATCGGTGATTCCTCTCGTGCTTGTTAACAGTTTACATCATTGACTGGTAATCAAGCGATGTCTTTCCATGTTCGACTTCAAAACATTTCTCACATGGATCGACTTGTACTTCGAGTGAAGATCGGACGAGATTGAAGACCCCGGATCTAGTTTCATCCATCCGGGCTGCGATATATATTCAGGAAAAATAAAGACATTGACATGTACAGCACTGCAGAACAGATAATCATCCTACCAAAAGGATGATGATTTCATCATAATCATTAGTCTACCATCAGACGATTGTCTGTCCTATGTACATAAAAATGAATTTATAAAGCTGAGCATGGGAATGCCCGCCTCATCTAGATCATGAAAACAGTATGAAAAATAATGTATTGTATTGTATCTTATTACAGGTCTCCTCCCAGCATTGAATGAACTTCGGATCCTCCTAATAAAGCATTTCACCCGATAAACGGCCTCATACTTTAGGGGGCAACTGTTATAGACATTTTTGTGCCTTACAGCTTTGAGCATAAAATGTCCATAATCCAAGGGATCCAAAGTCCCTAAAGATGTTGTTACAGCTCCTAAAGGAACAAGGTCAACCAATGACAGCTTCTCCCAGAAGTTCTCCACCAAAAACCACTCAGAAACAGTCAATTCAGGATCAATTCAAGTGCTCCACTAGCTGCCTGCGTTGCAAAGCACCCCAGTACACTGTCTAGGTGCGTTGCAACGCACTTGAATGCACTACCCAGGTGCGTTGAGTGGGAAATGACAAGTGGCAGAGTCATCCAACGAGGTGGAAAGACCATGGAAGCTTCCAGAATCTTCTCCAATGACACTTGCCTCACTGAATTCGACCAAGTGATGAGTAAGAGGCTCTCAGTCTCCAAGAGGAAGCAAGAACTGACATAGAGAAGCCACAAGTCAAAACATAAGCTTACTCATCCTCTCTGCTTACATCTATATATGGATCCCTCATCCCAGAGATCAAGAGGCTGGAATTTTGTACTTTGCAGAGAATTGTTGTTGGTTTGAGATTGAGATTAGTACATTGGGTGATTTATGCTTTGTTGGAGGAGAGGAAGGGATTCCTTTGCTAGGAGGTAGATGCTGGATCGGGACTCACTTGGTTGTATCTCCTCTTGGACTTTATTATCATATCAATAAACTATTTGAGTTTCTCCTACATGCTGTGTATCAATGATGTTTTGTTATATTTGCATGTTTAGCTTAATCTGATCCTGAGCTTTTTATGAATGTATATCTATATCTTCGTGTAGTTTCTCTCTCTTGTGATCTTGCAGAATTCGGTGAAGCTGGGCTGGTAAGGGAGCAGGGAGTTAGGAGCTATTGAAGAGAGGAGCGATTGGATCAAAAAACTAGCGAAAGACACAGGTTAGTTACATCCTTTCTCCTCATTTACATTTCATAAAGAAGAATACTCAAGTAGTTTTCCTTGTTTGTTGCTAAGGCACTATCACACCTTAGAGCGGGATAGGGGCGTTCTGAATAGATACTTTTCCCAACAACACCAAGAAGACGTAGCCTAGGCGGGGTGAAATCCTTCATCATGTGTTGTTGTGATACTAATTTGGTGATGTTCATGTCTGTTATATGTTCTTTTTTAGTCATTTTTTAATGTTAATTTGAACATCAAATTTACATAAAAACATTCAAAAACTCATGTTAAAACTTGCAATTAACCTCATGAATCCTTAAGAACTTTTACATATTCTGAAGATGAATTTATCACATCGAAACTAATTTTACCATTCAGATCAAGTTTGGTATTAGAGCTCTTTGTTTTCTTTATGCTAGGAGGATTTAACTGTTTGCATGTGAATGTAATGCTTACAAGGTTGAAGTTCAAGAGAGGAGAAGGGAAGCTAGTTGAAGGTCCTGAAGTTGGGTCAAGGAGAAGGAGTGCAATATTACCACAATCTCCACCACTAGTTCTACCTCAAATTATAGTTGAAGCTTTAGTAAGCATGTCACATGAAGGAGAGCCTACAAATATGACATAAGATGAGAAGGTTTTTAGGAGGGCTTTCTTTCACATGGCAGAGATTGTGAAAGTCCTCTATTGAGAGAGGAACACAAGACTACAGGGTCAAAGCTCCAAGCCTCTAAAAGGATAAGGTTCTTTAGGAGGAGGAGGTAATGTAAATTGAGGTAAACTTCCACCATCTCCACCATCATTTTCATCTTCATTTTCACAGGCATCTTCACCCTCTTCCACTAATACAACCCTTACTCATACTCATCAAGATACCTCAAAAACGAATTGGTAAAACACCCATGTTAACACTTGATGTTAAATTTGAACTACCCATCTATAATGGTGAAGTGAATGCAAAGATGCTTGACAATTGGATTCATCAGTTGGAGGTCTATTGTAGAATTCAAAACCTTCAATATGATGACTTAAAGATTCAACTAGCTTCCTTGAGGTTGGAGGGTGCAACACTAATATGGTGGGAATCCAAGACACAAGAAGAGATAAAAAAAACATGGTAAGATCTCAATTTCTTGGTTTGATTTCATTGCTGCAATTAAAAGATAGTTTTACCCTCTAGTATATATGCAAAAAACCATCATGAATTGGCAGAAATTTAGACAACTTAAAGGTCAAAATGTACAAGATTACACCCAAAAATTTAGAAGAAGGTCTCTAATATTAGGTGTACATTTACAATTAGAAGACATGTTGCTGAATTATATAGGGGGTTTACATAGTTACCTTAGGCATACTATCCTTGTGTTTAATCCCAATATTCTAGATGAGGTTTGTGTACAAGCCACTCATCTTGAGGCAAGAGGGAAAATTACTCCAAAAGAGGGTAGTAAAAAGCCATTTAAGTGTAAAGGAAAAGAAAAGGGTTTCAAAGGGAAAGGAAAGAAAAAGGCAACCATTAAGAAGGAAGGAGAGAAGCTAACATGCAAGAATTGTTTCAAAGAGGGTCACAATGAAGCTCATTATTGGAAGCTTCATCCTGAGATGAAACCAAAGAAATTCAACAACAAGGGAAAACAAAAGACAGTTTCAACCACTTAACATGATTTGGGATCTGATTCGGATGATGAAACTAAAATTACATCCATGGGTATGAAAGGAATACAATCCATTGCTAGCACTAGTACTTCAAATTTACACAATGAAACTCCAAATGAAAAGAAGAGGATAAAACTTTTTCAAATAAGGGTAATCTCAAAACATAGAAAAATTAATACTCTTTTTTATAGTGGCTCTCAAGCCATTCTCATCTTTGAAAACATTGTCAAAAGTTTAAAATTGGAAACCATTCCACATCATAAGCCATACCCATTATGATGGGTGTGTTAAAATGCACAATTGAAAGCAACTATAAACTGCAGATTGAAATTCTCCATTACTGCAAATTCCATAGATGAAGTGAAATTGATGTTGTGCCACTAGACATATGTGGTATAGTTTTGGGAAGCCCATATATCTATGACAGAAAATCTATCTTCCATAGACATGAATGTTGGCATTATGATGCATGTGTTGTACTTGATGGCAACCCACTCGTAGAAGAAACAACTCACTTATATATATCTAGATGAATCTACAGAAGAGATATCAGATGTGACAGAATACATGGGATGCAGGACAACTCAAAGGAATCAGATGACAGTTATCAGTATGACAAGTTAGCTTTGCCATCAAGTCCAAAGGGGGAGATTGTTGGCATTATGATACAAGTGTTGTCCTTGATGGCAACTCACACAGATGATAGATGATAGTGGAGCAGAGCAGTAGCAAAGATTTGATGATCAGACTACAAAGAATGAAGAAAGAAGAGTATATATGCAGGTTCAAAGTATATACGCAGGTTCACTATATACCAAGTAGGGTATACACTTAGGTTATATGCAAGTTCACTATGTACCAAGTCGCGTATATATGCAGGTTCGCTATATACCAAGTAGGCTATACACGTAGGTTCACTATATACAAAGGCGCGTATACACGCAGGATTGCTGATCAAAAGTTGTGTATGCGTATGCACGCACTTTCATGCATGAAAAAGCACGTACATGTGGGAAAGCTTATTTTTGGGTCCATGGTATTTAGACCTATGGTTTTGGTCCTTGGTATTGCGTCCGAAGTGTTGAACCCAGATATTGGGTCCCTAATATTGGTTCTCAATGGTTTTGGACCATGGTATTGAGTAAGGCCTAAGTCTATAAAAGGAGAGGAAGGTCATTAGGCAAAGGCATTCAAAAAGTCTTGAATATCTGATGAAGTATGAGATCCAGTATGCAGGATATGGGTTATGATGCATTACTTGATCTGACTAAGGAGGGATCTCACCAGTTGATGGAGAACAAGATCTAAGGATAGATCGGGATCAAATGGTTTGAAATGAACTATCTCTATATGGTTGATTATTCTTATTCTAGATCTGTATACTGATGCATGTAATGTTCTGAACTGGGTATAACTTAAGTTTGAAATAGCTGCAAGTCATGATTGAATATTTATAGATCTGTACGCGGGTTGGCTTTGGTGAAAGCGCGTATGTACGCGTGTTTTGTTCATTGTAGTAGCGTATACATTAAGAAGTATGAAATTTGAAGTTGTAGTTGGGTTTGATTTTTATTGCAGAGTTCTGTTGTTCTGTGTTCTGGTGACTGTGTTGTTGACAGGGTTTCAGCGTTTCAGTGATTCAGAGATTGATGATGCTAGTATTGATTGATTTTGTGCTTCAATGATATTGATGGGT
The DNA here is from genome assembly GCA_031772625.1 of Pinus tabuliformis. NCBI lineage: Eukaryota > Viridiplantae > Streptophyta > Pinopsida > Pinales > Pinaceae > Pinus > Pinus tabuliformis. The sequence continues at coordinate 14,284,868 of CM062812.1, forward strand.
CCAGTATGAAAATTGGATGAAACGTGGCCTTCAGATTATAGTGTTGTGCTTCAGCAGTATGCAGTCTGAAAATGTATGAAATGTGGTCCCTGGAGGATGAAAGGAGATTGTAGGCTGGCGCCTATGTACTAGTACATCAGCTAGTACGAGAGCTAAGGGGGTGATAGCTCCCTTCCACTAGTAGCTGGAGAACGAGTGAAGATTGGAGCATTCAGTAGGTAGGCACCTACATACTAGTAAATGGATCGGCTAGTACAAGAGATAAGGGGGTTGTATCTCCCTTCTAGGAGAGTCTGGAGAATGGGAGAAGGTTATAGCCTTCTGCAGGTTGTAGCCTGCGTACTGGTAAAGGACTGCAGCAGTACAAAATCATTGTAAAAAGAAGTTTCTAATTGAAAGAAGATAGAAACAGGTGGTTTTCACCCACATTGGGTTTCCACCTTATATCATGGTGTTCATGTGTGCTTCTTGTGTGTGATGTTCTATTTTGTTTTACTGCACCTGCTTACTGTTGATATGGTTAATGAAGTTATGATGCACTAACTAAAGATCAAAATTTAATGGATTAACTGAATCATAAGTATTTTGGATATACGCTAGTTGCATTAGATACAGCTGTGTATACACGCAGGTTCCATTAACTGAAGTATCGTATATGTATCTAAGTATGGAAATGAAAAAATTTTATTGATTTCATAATACTGATTCAACCCCCCCCCCCCACTCTCAGTATTATTTCCAACAATTGGTATCAGAGCAGGTCCTTTGGTAGAAGCTTGATCGCTTGAAGGAGATTCGTAGATCAATGGGAATGAAGCTTAAGAAGAAAGCGCCTAAGAAGAAGAAGACATCTCAGAAGAACTATGACAGTGGGAGCATCGATTGGAGATTATGTGGAAGAAGCACTTCAAATTCAGAATCACTTCAGAATGAAGATGAACAAGATCTATCAGGTATGAATTTGTTATCCTCTGGTATCCATCCATGTGAAGATGATGAAAGTGATAGCGAAACAACAGAATTTTCTCTTATGGGTGAGCAAGAAAGATATCAAATAGAGGCAAAATTTAAAATGCTAACAGACAAAATTAGAAATCAACAAGATCTATTGAACAAAATAGAATGTGCCTTCAAAGAAGTAGCTACCAAACTAAAAGCTCAACTAGAGGAAGGTAACAAGGTAAGGAAGCTATTCAAGGAAAAATATCAAAAGTTGCAGGGTGAAGTGACATCATTAAGAAATGAAGTAAATGAAAGAAGCACAACAATCAAGAAACTCAGAGATAGATCCAGTTACTATGAAAGGCTTGAAGCTACGATCCTCTCGCTAAAGGAAGATCTTGAAGAATCAAAGAAGCAGAATAAAGAACTACTCCAAGCCCATGAAAAACAAGAAAATGAAGTTGTTGATCTAAGACATCAGTTGGAAGAAGGAAGAAAAGTTGAAGAAAACATGAAGAAACAATATCATGAATAGGAAGAGCATCTCCAAGTTGAGGTAAGTAGTCTAAAAGAAAAATTAGAAGAAAAGGATAAGCTCTTACGATTTCAAGATAGTACTAAGATCTTGGATGATATTATTAGTAGTCAAAGGTCTCCTGTTATCAAAATTGGTCTTGGTTTTCATGAATCTGTTGAAAAAGAATCTAGTTCACAAAGTAAGACAAGGGAATCTAATGCAAAATCTGAAATGCTCAACAAGGAGATGAGAGGTCAACCCCATCAACAGCCAAGGAAATAAATACTTCAAAGAAAATCTTTTACTCCTTCAATGAATAATGTTGAATGTTATGTATGTCACAATATTGGACATGTTGTAGCCAGATGTAGAAGAAGAGTGGTCCAAGATCATCATGCAAATTCCAGGTACTTTCAGGGATATTGTTTTTCTTGCAATATCTTTGGTCACAAAGTTGCTAACTGCTACAGGAGGAATATGAAACATATGAGATGTTATGCATGTAACAAGCTTGGAAATATAGCAAAGGAATTGAGGAACAAGGTATGGGCACCACACCAAAAGGAGAAAACATCGTCACATTTGAAGATATGGAAGAAGAAGGAAGTACAGTCAGAAAGATGTGGCACAACACCATATACAGACATAACAAACTCAGGGGGAGCTGAAAATGTAAAACTTCAGTGTCCTAAATCTCATATGAAAGTTGTCTATATGCGAGTTAGACACTGCACAGTCGCGTATATGTCAGTCTAAGGAAAAGAAGAAGGGACAGGCTCAGAAAAAGGGACTGATATGATTCATTCTATTTTCTCTGTTTGATAATGGTTACAATCTACTAATGATGTGTGGAAATGTCTTGATACTCATAAGATGTTTAGAATTGTTTTTTTTTATCCTGACTTGATGATGATGATGTCGTGATACTTCTTGCTGATATATGCATGATCAGATCTGACAGTAAACAAATGGCACAGGTTCAGGGGGAGTTTATGTTTTGAATAATGCATTGTTGGCATTATGGTTAGTATTCCTTGGTGATGTTGCTTATATGGCTAAATGATATATCTTGCTATGATATGGTTATGAGCTATTCATGATAAAATCTCATATGATTCTTGGGGTTACATAGTTGATGTTCAGATCAGATTTGTGGTTGATTCTCTGATGATGCTTACATGGTGTTTTTCATAAGGATAAGGAGAAGTAAAAATCTTGAATACACATCTTCATTACTTGATGATGTGTCACTCATATGCTGTTGTCGTCATATAATAAAGTTATGATGAAAAATTCCTATAGTTCTTGGTGCTCATGTGGATGAGGATTGTTGTTGTTGATTATATCAAGAAGTCTTGAGTTGTAGAAACATAGTGCTAGATACATGGAGTTGCATTGTTGGAGATATGATGATGATGAGTTCTTACCTATATGATGATAGGTTGATACCTACATATGTTGATTGATGCAGATGTTCCCAAAGTGATGATACTTGGATCATGCAGATCTTGATGATGATGAGATGACTATGGTGTTTTTCACAAATGTTATAATGTGAATGATTTTATGATGATGAGTTGATATCTATATGCAGACATACCTTGTTACAGGACATTTATAGGTTGTTGATCTGGAAGTAGTTGTACGCGAGTTTTATGAGGGACATCCGCGTATATACGCATGTTTCTGTGGATACAGTCGCGTATATTTTGGAAATCAGTGGGCCAGACTCAGGATGAGAAAAGTCTGTTATGGGTCTGATAGAGACCATCTGGAACAGGTGCAGAGGGAGAACATGATTGCTGATGCTTATGGAGCAGATCATACATTGTGTATGATAGTTGATGATGACTATCATGGTCTTATTTAGATGTATAGGTCATATCAACACTCATGATGTAATAGTGTGTCTCTATCTATTGTAGTCATTTGATGAAATCTCTTCTGACATAATGTGTACCCCCTCTATGCATAGGAAGGATGATGAAATATTTCAGTCATGTATTTCTTTTTCAAGGTCATGTAACGGCTTATGTTGGTTTCCCCACTATGCCTGGGATGGATGATGTTATAATCTTGTGTTATCATGTGTAAACCTTGACGTATCCCCACTTGGTTGGGTGGATGAGTCAATATTGGTATATCTCCACTAGGTTGGGAGATGAATGTATGAGTCCTTAGTGATAGGAAGGTTGTTTATGATATATTCATGTTCTTTTTGTAGAACATCTTTTTGCAGACCTTGCTTACAGTCAGGGGGAGCATGATCAACAAACTTCAGGAGAGCAGAGACTTCAGCATGTACTCAGAGGGAGCATGGACAGATTGGTACAACTTGGCATATACAAAGGGGTAGCTCATTTAGAGATTTCAGCAAGTACTCAGGGGGAGTATGGACAGCGGAATGTATATTAGGAAAGAGAATATCTTGGTCTGCCCTTTGCCCTTGATGTCAAAGGGGGAGAGTGATTTGGTGTTGTTGCCATCAAGTCCAAAGGGGGAGATTGTTGGCATTATGATGCATGTGTTGTACTTGATGGCAACCCACTCGTAGAAGAAACAACTCACTTATATATATCTAGATGAATCTACAGAAGAGATATCAGATATGACAGAATACATGGGATGCAGGACAACTCAAAGGAATCAGATGACAGTTCTTAGTATGAAAAGTTATCTTTGCCATCAAGTCCAAAGGGGGAGATTGTTGGCATTATGATACAAGTGTTTTCCTTGATGGCAACTCACACAGATGATAGATCATAGTGCAGCAGATCAGTAGCAAAGATTTGATGATCAGACTACAAAAATGAAGAAAGAAGAGTATATATGCAGGTTCAGAGTATATATGCAGGTTCACTATATACCAAGTAGGGTATACACTCAGGTTATACGCAAGTTCACTATGTACCAAGTCGCATATATACGCAGGTTCGCTATATACCAAGTAGGATATACACGCAGGTTATACACACAGGTTCACTATATACAAAGGCACGTATACATGCAGGATTGCTGATCAAAAGTCGTGTATGCGTATGCATGCACTTTCATGCACGGAAAAGCGTGTACATGTGGGAAAGCTTATTTTTGGGTCCGTGGTATTTAGACCTATGGTTTTGGTCCTTGGTATTGCGTCCGAAGTGTTGAACCCAGATATTGGGTCCCTAGTATTGGTTCTCAATGGTTTTGGACCATGGTATTGAGTAAGGCCTAAGGCTATAAAAGGAGAGGAAGATCATTAGGCAAAGTCATTTAGAAAGTCTTGAATATCTGATGAAGTATGAGATCCAGTATGCAAGATATGGGTTATGATGCATTGCTTGATCTAAGCTAAGGAGGGATCTCACCGGTTGATGGAGAACAAGATCTAAGGATAGATCGGGATCAAATGGTTTGAAATGAACAATCTCTATATGGTTGATTATGCTTATTCTAGATTTGTATATTGATGCATGTAATGTTCTGAACTGGGTATAACTTAAGTTTGAAATAGCTGCAAGTCATGATTGAATATTTATAGATATGTACGCGGGTTGGCTTTGGTGAAAGCGCGTATGTACGCGGGTTTTGTTCATTGTAGTAGCGTATACATTAAGAAGTATGAAATTTGAAGTTGTAGTTGGGTTTGATTGTTATTGCAGAGTTCTTTTGTTCTGTGTTCTGGTGACTGTGTTGTTGACAGGGTTTCAGTGTTTCAGTGATTCAAAGATTGATGATGCTAGTATTGATTGATTTTGTGCTTCAATGATATTGATGGGTCCAGTATGAAAATTGGATGAAACGTGGCCTTTAGATTATAATGTTGCGCTTTAGCAGTATCCAGTCTAAAAATATATGAAATGAGGTCCCTCGAGGATGAAAGGAGATTGTAGGTTGACGCCTACATACTAGTACATCAGCTAGTATGAGAGCTAAGGGGGTGATAGCTCCTTTCCAATAGCAGCTGGAGAACGAGTGAAGATTGGAGCATTCAGTAGGCAGGCACATAAGTACTAGTAAATGGATCAGATAGTACAAGAGCTAAGGGGTTGTAGCTCCCTTCTAGGAGAGTCTGGAGAACGAGAAAAGGTTGTAGCCTTCTGCAGGTTGTAGCCTGCGTACTGGTAAAGGACTGCACCGGTACAGAATCATTGTAAAAAGAAGTTTCTAATTGAAAGAAGATAGAGACATATTGCAGCAGGTGGTTTTCACCCACATTGGGTTTCCACCTTATATCATGGTGTTCATGTGTGCTTCTTGTGTGTGATGTTATGTTATGTTTTACTACACCTGCTTACTGTTCATATGGTTAATGAAGTTCTGATGCACTAACTAAAGATCAACATTTAATGGATTAACTGAATCATAAGTATTTTGGATATACACTAGTTGCATTAGACACAGTTGCATATACACGCGGGTTCCATTAACTGAAGTAGCGTATATGTATCTAAGTATGGAAATGAAAAAGTTTTATTGATTTAATAATACTGATTCACCCCCCCCCCCCTCTCAGTATTATTTCCAAAAATGAAAACAAATACCATTTGTTCAAATATGGAGTAGAATACATTGTAGGATCCCATAGCAAGAAACTAAATCTTTCACTTGTAAATGTAGGGCAGATGAAAAGACTAGTGAAATGTAGCAAGAATTTTGTGCTTCTAATGATCAAACGCAAGAATGATATTGATATTGAATATTTTCAAGGTTGTGACTCAAGATTGAAATCTAAATTGGTTGATGTTGGTAACCAATATGATGAGATATTTTAGGAACCAAAAGGATTGCCTCCCAAGAGAGGAATCCAACATGAAATACAGTTGCAGCAAAATTGTCCTCTTCCTAACATTGGCATGTACAAGATTTCAGTGATGGAAAGTGAAAAAATTAAAAAGAAAATTCAAGGGTTGTTGGATAAAGGGATCATTAGGCCAAGTTCGTCGCCTTGTGGGTAACCTATTTTTTTGGTGCCAAAGAAGGATGGAACATGGTGCATGTGTGTGGACTTCTGTGCATTAAAGAAGATTACAGTAAAGAACCATTACCCACTGCCTAGAATAGATGATTTACTTGATCAATTGAAAAATGGAAAGTATTTAACTAAGTTGGACTTAAGGAGTGGATGCCATAAATTATAATTGTTGAAGGAGACATTTGGAAGACAACATTCAAGACAAAACAAGGTTTGTTTGAATTACTAGTTATGCCTTTTGGTTTATGTAATGTTCCTGCTGCCTTCATGTGTGTGATGAATGATGTGTTGAGGCCATCTCTTGATGTGTTTGTTATAGTCTACTTAGATGACATCTTAATTTTCAATAAATATTGTGATGAACATGTCATGCATGTGAGAAAAGTACTTGATGTCTTAAAGAAAGAACAACTGTATTTAAAGATGTCAAAGTGTGAGTTTGGAAAAAATTCTTTATTTTAATTGTGCCATATTGTTGGAGGAGGTGAGTTGAAAATAGATCCCTCCAAGGTTGATGTCATTTTGAATTGGCCAAGGCCTAAGACAGTTACTGAGGAAATAAGTTTTTTGGGAGCAACCCAATATTGGAGGAAATTCATTGCTAATTTTTCTTCCATAGAAGCCCCTTTGCATGCATTGACTAGTGTGAAAAAGGTTTTCAATGGGGAGGAAAACAACAAAAGGCCTTTGATGCATTGAAGGAAAAGATCAGTTCAGCCCCAATACTTGCACTTCTATACTTGATACATTCATTTGAGATCCAGATTGATGCTATTGACTAGGCCATGGGTGCAGTCCTCATGCAACATGGTAAGCCTATCTTTTTTCATTTGGAAACTTTCAATGGTGTAGTGATTAATTATCCTACATATGACAAGGAATTGTATGCATTGGTGCAAAGTGTGAAAATGTGGAAACACTACTTGATGGGTAAGTAAACAATCATTCACATTGATCATCAGCCATTGCAATACTTATAATTTCAATCTAAGTTGCAGTAATCAAGGCACTTCCGATGGATGGGTTTTCTTCAACAATTCCACTTGGTAATAGGGTATAAGAAATTTATCTACAATAAAGTTGTTGATGTGCTTTCTAGGCCTATTATTAGTGAAGCTACTTTAGTCAAGCATAATTATGTTTTGCATGAAAGTTATATTGAGATGTATGATTAGACAATGACTTTCAAGATGTTTATCCAAGCTTGAGTCAAGATAACCAAGTAGAGGAATTGGATTATCATTTGCATGATAACTTGTTGTACCATCTTGGTAAGCTTTGTATTCCACAAGTAGAAATATTCAACATCATAAGAGACGCACATACTTCTCTTATTGATGTTCATTTTGGTGTAAGTAAGACAGTGGCACATCTACAAAGGTATTTTTATTGGCCTCGCATGCTTGAAAGTGTGTCACGTTTTACTAAAGGATGATCATTATGTGAAGTCAGTAAGCCTAGCAATAGGAATTTAAGATTGTACACACCACTTATGGTACATTCATGACCATGGGAGAGAGTTTCTATGGATTTTGTAGGAGGTCTTCCATTGTCAAAAAGGGGTCATGATTATTTGTATGTAGTTGTGGATAGGTTCAGTAAAATGTGTATTTTTGATGCCATGTAAAAAGAAAATTACAGTGGAACAAACTGTTCAGTTATTCTTTCAGAATGTATGGCTGGATTTTGGATTTCCTACATCCATTGTCAATGATCAAGATTCTTGCTTTGTTGGGAACTTTTGGTCAAGCCTATGGGGATTCATGGACACCAAATTGAAAAATAGTACAACATTTCATCCTTAAATAGGTCGTCAAATAGAGGTGGTGAACAGGATTGTCATACATCTTCTTTGTGGTTATTTTAGCAAGTTACCTAAGTTGTGGGATGAACATTTTTACTACATTCATCATGCTTACAATCGGTCCAATCTCTCTTCAACTCAAACATCGCCATTTGAAGCATGTTTGGGATACTTTCCTAAGTCTCCTTTGGATTTCATTTTTGGAAAGGATGTTGATATTTTATGGTCATAGTGACATAGACAAAGCAAGAAGGTTCATTGAAAAAATCCAATTGGTACACCAAAGAGTCATGAATAGCTGGAAAAGAGCCAAGGAAAGTACAAAGCAAGGGATGACAATCATCGAGTAGATCACAAGTTCCAAGTCGGTGATGAATTTTGGCTTCACATTAGCAAAGAGAGGCTCCAAGGAGAAGGTAAAATGTTGAAACCAATTAGATATGGTCCATTCAGAATTCTAGAAAGGATTGGTGACAATGCCTTTAGGATGGATTTGCCTTCATATATGCAAATTTATGTTGTTGTTAATGTTGAGAACTTAAGGTTGTATGAGCCTCCTTTAATTACAAATCAAGGAGATAATGTTCAAATTTCGTCCATTGAAGATTTTTCTCCTGAACACCTTAATGAAATACAACAAGACACCATTCTTGACAGAAGAACAAGGTCTTCAAAATGAGGGAGTGTGGAATCTCTTCGAGTGGGACTCAAAGGAAAAAATCCTTCTAAAGCCAAATGGATCAAGATTGAAAAGGTGAGGGAACTATACCCTCACCTGTTGAACAACTAAAAGTGATATTTTTGGGATCCAAAAGCTTCCAGTGGGGAGGAATGATCAAGTGCTCAAAAATTTTCTGAAGATTCAAAAGTTGTTGGATCAATATGGACCCTGAACAATGTGTGGTGCTCATCATTCTAAATTTGGTGCAACTCGTTTCGCGTGAAACATACGCTGTATGCTCCCAGAAACATGTTCTATTCATTTTCCTAAACATGCAAATGTTTAAAAAAAATATGCAGGCAGCCTATTCAACAATCTGTACTACTGACGTGGCACTGACTGGGCATGCCCACGAGGAAGGGTGACTAAGAAAGTGTCTGTTTGACCTCTGATGAATGTTTTGATGACAAGTGGCAAGTGTCTAGGTGGCAAATTTTTGTTGGTTGGTTGGTGGCCAACCACAGGCTTCCATGTGGCCTAGCCAGGGGCCGCCACGTGGCATCACTAGGGGCACCAAAAATCGGGTTAAGGTCTGAGCAAAAGCGGGAGGGGGTCGAACCTGTGACCTTCAAGTTCAAATTCCAATTCATTACCAACACGCCACACACGTAGTTCTTATTAACTATAGTGTTCAACATATATTTAAACACCATGTTGCGCGCCATCCAGGAAAAGTGCTAACCACGGGGGCCAACACTTGGGCACGTGCCACCCAATAGGACCGTGGGTGGAGCGAAATGGTGACTCGTTTGACGGGGTCAGGCAATTGGCCTTAGTCCTAGGCACGTGGACCCCCATGGCCCACAATTTTTTGGATTAAGGCCTTATAGGGCATTTAATCCATCCCATAATTTCATTTAGAATTAGGCGAAGTCAGCACTCGGTTAGCGGAATTGGAGGAAAATTTGTAGGATGGTGCCAAATTTTTGGGAAATTGAGGTGCGATTAGAAAAAGGACTTGGGGAAGTCATAACGTATTTACGTTTTGACCAAATCAAGAGCAGAAAGAGGCTATACAGGCATTTTCGGCATCCTGGAGTCACTAGAAAAGGTTTCAGAGCTATTTGAGCATTATAAATTGACGTATTCACACTTTTGAGCTTAATAGAGAGGGCCAAGCCATTGGAAGCTGGACCAAGGAGACGTAGCCCAGGCGGGGTTAACTCCTTCATCATTTGTTGTTGTGATATTGTTTTGGTGATGCTCATGTATGTTATATGTTGTTGTTCATTCACTTGTTTGTTATGAAACCATCTCACAAAAATATAGAAAAGATAGATCAACGCCTTAGAAATAAGCCTCTTCAAGGGGGCAACCTCCTTTACATTACACAAATGAACAATTCTTGGATGATACAAATGACAAGACCTCCTTTCTATATATAGGAGTCTAAGGGGTCATAATATAATCAAAGCAGACATAACAATAATAATATAAGGGCATAATAATAACAATAATGGGCTTCTATAGGGCACAATAATAATAATATGTGGACAACATGGGTACAACAATATAATAAGGGGCTTGTACTTAATAAAAGTAAGGGTTTACACTAGTAGTATAGGGGCCTAACATGCCCCTCTCCTTCAAAAAGTGTTGTCCTCAATGCTTGAGTAGTTTTTTATGCTTCTATATAAAATTCTTGTCCTCCCATGTGGAATCTTTAGCAGGTAAGTTCTTCCACTTGAGGAGATACTCTGAAATTGATCGATTTCGTAGCTATCGGGTTCTGTTTCTGTGACTGTTCCAGGTTCCAATATGATTTTTCCTTCCTCTTCAAGTTCTGGAAATATTGATTGAATTGGGATCTTTTGCAACTTTTGAATGAGGGGCCACACTTCTTCGTCCTTCTTCCATTCATCCCTTGCTTCATTTATCCAATCTAGTTGGATAATAGAAATAGCACAAAATAATGCTTCCATATCCTCATCCTTTCTTGAGAGTGCATCTGCAACAAAATTTTGCTTCCCTTTTTTGTAGATGATGTAAAAGTCATGACCCAACATATTTTTGATCCATTTTTTCTATTCTTCTAAAGATAATATTTGTTCTAAAAAGTATTTAAGACTATCATGATCCATTTTTACCTTGAAGTGTCTTCCCATTGGGTAAGGTCACCATTTCTTAAGTGCATGTAGTATTGCCAACATTTCCTTCTCATAAATAGCTTGCTTGAGATGTAGCCATAAAAATACCCAGTCACCTACATCAAAACTTTTTTCACTGCAATGTTGATCTGCCTATTGTTTCATTCGATTCTGCACCAAAGTGGCGTTGTCCATTAAAAGTTGGAGAACTTGTTGTTGATGCTCGATGTGATATTTCATTGCTTGAACCTTTTTCTTCTTGATATGTCCTTCTATCTTGAGAGTTTGAGGAGTGGTAATTTCTTCCAATTATTTACAAGATATGGTCAGATTAATTTCTTGATGCTCGATGTGATCTTTCACTTCTTGAACATTTTTCTTCTTGATATGTCCTTCTATCTTGATAGTTTTAGGAGTGGTAATTCTGGACAATGCATTACAAGATATGGTTGGATTCATTTCTTCTTTCTCGATGTGATCTTTCACTTCCTGAACCTTTTTCTTCTTGATGTGTCCTTCTATCTTGAGAGTTTGAGGAGTGGTAATTCTTGCCAATGCTTTACAATATATGGTCGGATTCATTTCTTCTTTCTTTAGGGTTGGTTCCTGGTGTATATCCTCTTCTTTTGATGTTTCTTGATGATTTTCGTCCTCCTCTTCATAATCTATGTAAAATAATTTCTTCTCAACACACTTATGACCTTTAGTGCATTTTCTTTCACAATTTTAGCAAAGCCCTTTTTATCTTTTTCCTTCCAATTGTTGTGGTGTAAACCTTGTAGGTCGTGGAACGCTAGGAGAAGAAACACTTCCATAATTATAGTCATGAGTGGTGGGATTCCTTGTTTCCATAATTTCACTTTCAATTTTTCTTGCCCACCTGAATGCCTTCTCTAATGAATCAGTTTCCCAAAGACGAACCTCATGTTGAATGTTATCCTTTAAAGTACCTATGAAGACATCAATCCTTTGCTTCTCTAGAATATGATTTACCATTATATTCAATTTTTGAAACTCCTCAATGTGCTCTTCCATTGAACACTTTTGTTTGAGATTTATCAATTGGATAAAGAAGGTGTTTCACTTTGTATCCTCATAATGTGCTATCATTTCCTTCGTGAAAATTGACCACGTAACAAGTGGTTTACGAGTACAAAGCCCTTTATACCATAAAAATTGATCTGGTTCTAAATATGAAGATCAATACATACGTTTTGTAACAGTTGCACCTCATGTAGATCAAATTACTGCTCCATCTGTAGTGTCCAATTTACCGGATCCTTGCCATCAAACTTCCTCATATTGCCTTTTCTTGATTTTAGGAGCTCTATCTTGAAATGACTCTAACTCTGTAATTTCAGCTCTTCCAATTCTGAAATTGCAAACTGAAGTAGCCCTCTATGTCCTCTTTTCAATGCCACCAGTCTGATTAAAATCAGATTCTCCAAGAAAGAGTTATGCACAATCTCCCAAGATGACCTGATTATATACCTTTTCATAAGAGAAAACTTGTATGAAGTGCCACGTGTCACTGTTTTGACCTCTGGATCTAAAAAATATACACTAGAAACTAAAATCCATCTGCTTTCAGTAACTTCTGATGAAATTTCAATCTGATGCTCAGAGAGACAGTTATGACGATTTCCCCAAGGTGACCTATTTGGAATGTAATTTAGGGGTCTACAAAAACCCTAACTTCCTTAGACTATATCTCTGAAACTATAGCGAGACCGGATTTGAAATTCAGAGCTGAGGTTTAGACCGATTTCTTCTCAAATGGGTTTATTGCTTAGCTTCTAAAACTTAGTAGCGAAACAGTTATAGCAAAAATCCCACAATGACCTGTTTTAGTTGAAAATATGGAGCTTGCAAAAACCCTACCTTCCTCAGATCAAATCTCCAAAAATATAGCAAGAAAAGATATGAAATTCAGACCCAAGGTTCAGCAATATTTTGTCTCAAATGGGTTTTTTTCGCTTCTGAAACGCCGTAGAAAAAACATTATAGCGAAAAATTCCACGATGACCTATCTGGAGCAGCAAAACCCTAGATTCCAAAGCTATGATACCAAATGTTATGAAATCTGCTCACAAAAAGATAGAAAAGATATATCAAATCCTTAGAAATAAGCCTCTTCGACGGGGCAACCTCCTTTACATTACACAAATGAACAAGTCTTGGATGATACAAATGAAAAGACCTCCTTTCTATATATAGGAGTCTAAGGGGTCATAATATAATCAGAGCCAACATAACAATAATAATGTAAGGGAAAAATAATAACAATAGTGGGCTTTTATGGTGCACAATAATAATAATATGGGGACTACATGGGGAAAACAATATAATAAGGGGGTTGTACTTAATAACAATAAGGGGTTACACTAGTAGTATAGGGCCCTAACATTTTTTATGTTAATTTGAACATGAAATTTGCATAAAAACATTCAAAAACACATGTTAAAACTTGCAATTAACCTCATGAATCCTTAAGAACTTTTTCATATTCTAAAGAGGAATTTAACACAGAAAAACTAATTTTCCCATTCAGATCACTTCATAGAGGCCACAAGACACTCAGAGACTCAAGGAAGAACAACTAGAACAAGGTTAATCAGAGAGAAAATATAAATGAAAGAAAACTTGTGCATTAACAAGGGCCAACATAGGTGTAAAGGAGGCACTAGTGCTATGTAACAAAAGCATAAAGAAGGCTCAACTAGGGTGCAACACTCTTTCAGAAGACCAGAGGGTGCATTGGTCCAAGGATGCAAAGTTCTGACACAAGGATTGCAATTGAGACTCAATGAAAGGTCTTCCTAGGTCTGTTCTTGATTGAATAAAATAGTAAAGGTCCAAAGAAAAGGTGGTAAAAGCACAATAGAAAAAGAAACCACCAAGGGAATAAATTATTCCTCAGTGGAGTCGCCAATTTGTTATGTAGAATCTACGACGATAGATATAAGTATCTTCCCTAGGCCTAGTGGACTGACCTAGAACAACAAAAATAAAAAGGGACTAATTAATTCCTTAAAGTAAATAGATAATGGGTTGAAACCTACCTGGAATTTGTCATATGTTTTTCTCCTTCCTTGGCTTGAATGCTCAAATCCTAGCTATGATCACTATTATTAGAACCTACACGGTCAGATAGCACAAGCCAATGATCCAGAGAATCTATGCAGCATCATCTAATCACTTTATTCAACAACTTGGTATTGAAATATATGAAACCATAACATCATATATAGGAAAACAAAGAACTGCTTAAATAAATAGAAATTGAGTGAGTTCCAACCAAAATAGGTGTTGATACTATAAAAGAGCTCCTCCAAGTTGACTTGTACTTTCCTTCTCACAAAGTTCACCTTTAATCACCCTAATGCATGGAAATATATCTCTCACATCAGCAACATAAGGGTAGAATGACTCTCCAAAATCCAACTCCTTACTTATGGATGGTAGTAAATATATAGGTGAAGGAGGTAGTTCATGAATTCTTATTCTTTTACGAATTAGGGCTTGTGATCCACTCTTGATGGGAGGATGAGCTCAAGGGATAAGGGATCAAAACTCCAAAGTACCATAGGATAGGATTCAAGACTTTTATATGAGGTAAATGGTTACAACATATCCTAGAATCTTCTCGAAGAAGAGGCTTCAGGATTCTCTCTCGTTTTCCTGAATTTCTAGAATCAACGTACCACGAACACTAAGCAACCTAATGGTGATCAACACAGGTGCAAAGTAGGGAAACCTAGTAGTCAATTCTTTCTAGTAAGAGTTCACGAAGCGTTGGTCCTTAAAATGACATAATCATGGTGCTTTTATGCAAAAACTCACGACTCAGACTGAGTCATGCTTAGGGCTTTGTGCAAGTATGATGAAAAGGAGGTCAAAGGATGTTGATTCACCCAGTTGAAGGCCTATTGATAAGATGTGACAAAATTTCCTATAGCAAAGTGAAGTGAATTCGATTTGGAGAAGCTTTGCATGTAAGGTTTTTTGGTATAATTCTTAGGAAGGATTTATGTTCTGTTTGAGGCTTGTTGAGGCTAAGTTCTACTATTAAGGAGGTCGAGTTTAGGGTCTTTTGAGGAGGTGGAGTTATGTTATTAAGGAGGCCAAGTTACGGGGATGTTGGGCCAAGTTCAATTGGACCTATTCTAGTTTGAGGTTGAGCTTTTTTCATAGTTTAAAGCTAAGTTACTTCCTTGTTGGAGACTGAGTTACAGTCCTTTTGGAGGCCGAATTGTAGTTTGAGTTGGGTATAATATGCCAGGAGGAAATAACTTCTTTTAAACAAGTTCTAAACCTAATATTGTCTCTTGAATAATAAAACAATTAAAAGTTGGTGCTTACTAAGTGTTGGTGTCCTCATCTTCTTGAGAGGTATGAGCTTTTGTCTCAGTTTGAGGATGAGTTACATTCCTTGTTGGATACCAAGTTGTAGTCCTTGTGGAGGCCAATTGTAGTATGAGTTGGGTACAAGATACTAAGAGGGTAGATCTTCTTTTGAACAAGTTCTAAGCCTAAATATTGTCTCTTGAAAAGTAAAACAATTGTGATTTGGTGCTTACTAAGGATTGGTGACCTCATCTTATTTATAGGTTAGAGCCTGCTATTTTTGTAATTTGGTTCTTACATAGGATTGATGTCTTCACAACTAGTTGTAATAAATTGAATATTGATTAAAAAAATTTATTCTTCAAGCTTGGATTCTTGGCTTAATTTTTATGTAAAAGAATTATGTTGATGATTGATTATGTGATGAGATTTACTTTGAAGATTAATAAAGTGACAAAGTTTAAAATTGAGTGGCATTGATTCACCCCACCCCCTCTTAGTATCAGTATGTATTTTCAACAATCAGAAGAACATTCCAACAACTTGAAGAATATTTTACAAGGGCCATGACCTATCAAGAAGCACCAATAAAAATTCCTTTCTCTAAGGGAACAACTTTTTCCTTTTGGAAGATAATAATGAAAAACCACTTGATGTCTCTTGGTGCTAAAGTTTGGAAATCTATTGCAGATGAATATAAGGCTACATCAACTCCTCCAACTAATCAAGTTGAGAGAACGACTTATTTCTCCAATGCAAAAGATGTGTACTCCATTTTAAGTGGCTTGTCAAATTCATAATTTGTTAAATTTATGTAGACTTGTGAATCAACTAAAGAGATGTGTAATAAGTTTGTAAGAAACTACAAAGGAGATGAAAAAGTGAAGAAGGAAAAACTTCAGACTTTCCAAAGACAATTTAAAAGCTTGAAAATGAATGATGAAGAAGATATTGCTACTTATTTTCTTCGAGTGGATGAACTGGTTAATTCTCTCAAAGGACTTGGTGAAAAAGTTGAAGAAACAAAAAATATTCAAAAAAAATTGAGGTCTCTTCCTCTGTGTTTTGATGCCAAAGTTTGTGCCATAGAAGAATTAAAGGAATTAGAAGATCTAAAAAATGGATGAGATTCATGGAATTCTCTTTGCATATGAAATGAGGACGGGACACTCATAATGTAAGGAAGCATCATTTAAAGCATCTAAGAAGTCAAGAAAATGCAAGTCTGGCGACTACTCTAGTGATTAATTATATAGAGAAGTGGCTCAACTAGTTAAAAAACTAAGGAAAATATCTAGATCCAAAGGTACTTTACTTCTCATCTATTTTAATTGTGGTAAGATAGGACATTTTTTTGTTAAGTCTCTCTTTAGGGAAGATAGTGATGACGAGGAAGAACCCAGAAAAAGGGACTTCAAAGTAAATCCTTTGTAAAAGAAAAATATATACTCCAAAAGGGATAATTATTTCTTTGAAGAAGAAGAATATGAATCCAATGATGATAAAGAGAGATCCTATTTTAAGTCACAAATGAAGAATCCAACATATACAAATCAATGGAGCGAAAAGAGAAAGTAGTAGAAAAAGGTGTTGAAGGCATAGTGGATCTTGACGCAGAACTTATCAATGCATTAGAAGAGATACATAACATTAGGAAGAATAACAAAATATTATCCAAGGAAATCATTGTAATCAATACTGAAAAAGAGGAAGAAAAAAATTTGGAATAAGTGTTGAATAGTTAGCTAAAAGAAAAGGGAGGAAACTATGAAAAGCTTGAAGTAGAAATTGTCTAATTAAGGAAAGAGATTGATAAGCTCAACAAAACATGAAAATCTCTCAAACCCTGGATGATATTCTCAACAATCAAAGATCACCATATGACAAGACCAATCTTGGTTATATGGGTGAGACTTCATACAAAGAAGATGCAAACCCCAAGTCAAAGAAAGTTGAAGAAAAGCATGAAATCTCCAATCTTAGTAAGAGCAAGGACATATGTTGAGAGAAGTCTAGAAACAATTCCACACTAAAAATATGTGTTGATGCTATCAAGAAGTCCATTCAAAATGTAAGAAACAATATGATAAGGTATAAGTACCAACAATATTCTACAAAATAGATAAACTCCAAAAGAAATGTTCCATTAAGGCAATCATATGTGGCTAGGTGTCAAACTATTTGTCTTGGTGATTTCTTTTCCTGCAAAAAAATTGGAAATCAAGAAAAAGATTGTAGAGCCTAGGGGAAAAATGGTTATGAAAGAGGTCTCATCAAACTTCTAGAAATAAGTTCGTAGACAGAAAAATTAGAGATATTGTTGCCTTGAATAAAAAAATTAGAGATATTGTTGCCTTGAATAACAAAAACCATAATTAATTTGCTCCATTATCTAAGTCTAATCTAGGATGTTATAGAGGCAACATATTTGTGCATATGGCATGACACTGTCTTTCAAAATAAAGAGAAGAGTTTTGGAAGACAAAACGAGAAGAACCATTAACAAAATAATGTGGACTAGTTATGTATGCTTGAAATAATCAAAGTCGGTGGTACGTTGATAACAAGTGCTCTATACACATGACCGAAGATCAAAATAAATTTATTACTCTAAGAGAAGTAAAAGGAGGAAATGTGAGTTTTGGAGACAATGGATTTGAAAAAACTGATAGAAGAGATATTGTAAGCCCTTACAAAGGTAGGGCTAAAGCGCAAAATGTTTTGTACGTTGAAGGACTCAAACATAATATTTTAAGTGTCATCTAGATGTGAGATCAAGGTTATGATCTCATGTTTTTTTTCTTTAAGATTAAAATTTAAGGAACACTAATTTAGGAAGATTAGTGGGAAGAGTGATAAGGACTTGAGGAAATGTATATATTCATGATGAGATTCAAGGAGAAAAATGTTGCATTGAACAAAAATATGAGAGTTGATTATGGCATGAAAGGCCAAGACACTTGAGCTTTGACAGATTGGTAAAAACTAGCAAAACACAAGCAATGAGAGATATGCCCAAAATTTTGAAACCAACAAGAACCACTTGTAAATCTTTTAAACATGGAAAACATACAAGAGTGAGCTTCAAGTCAAAGTATTTTTTGACATCAATACCACTAGAGATTGTACACATAGATATATGTGGACCAACATGAACATCAACCCTGTAAGGTTAAAGGTAATTTATGTTGTTTCTAAGTGATGATTATACTAGAATCATTTAGGTTGCATTTCTTAAAACAAAATTAGAAGCACTAGATACTTTCAAAGCATTAGTTGAAAATGAAAGTGATCTAAGAATTAAATGTTTAAGATAAATAAAGCATTAGGGGAATTTTGAGGTCTAAAATGGGTCTCCTAAGGAAATTATAAAATAATAGTGGAAATAATAAAATAATATTAGATTACATCATCAAATTTTAGAGGGAAAAAAGAAAAAACTATTTTTTTTTAACTCGTATTTTCAACTTATCTCCCTATGGGTTTACTAAAATTAAGAGCAACAACACTCGTTGGATGCAAAACTTATTCATCATCCACGCAATAGCCATGTTGCATACATTCTATGCACCCTGCTACATGAAAAAATAGAAATACATGAAAAACGTTATTGCAATCACGTTTTTTCATGTATTTCTCATTTTTCGTGTAGCAGGGTCCATCGAATGTATGCAACATGTGTACTCCTTGGACGAGGAATCAAATTTTGCATCCAATGAGTACTTCCGCTCAAAATTAGAGTGAAACCTTAGGGAGATAAGTTGAAAATACGAGCTAAAAAAGTAGTTTTATTATTTTATTATTTTTTAAACTTTTTACATTTTTACTCCAAAAATGGTGACTCAATCATCCCCCATGGCTAACATCATCATATTGAATCATATTGGTTCTTATAAAGTTTATTTTGGATGCCCATTTTTAGACCTCATATTCCACTAATACCCCATGAAGTTTGTCTACCTCAAATGATTTTAATGAATTATGTGAGAAATATGGAATTAAGAGACAACTTTTAGTTGCAAGAACTCCACATCATAATGGAGTTGTAGAAATAAAGAACAAGTCAGTGCAAGAAACAAAAAGAATAATGTTGTTAGAGGCTAAATTACTAGATAAGTTTTGGAGAGAAGTAGTTGTTGCAATAGTCTACATCATGAACATAACACAACTCCAAGTTAATAGCGACAAGACACCATATGAGCTATGGAAAGGAAAGCCAAATTCAATTAAGTATTTCAAAATTTTTGGAAGCAAGTGTTACATGAAGATAAATGATGATAATTTGGAAAATTTGATTATGGAGTGGATGAGGCAAATTTCCTTGGATACTCATTAAGAAGCAAAGCTTACAAATGCTACAATAAAAGGCTACATAAAGTTGTGGAATGCATTGATGTAAGAATAGCTAAAGCTTGGTAAGAGAAATAAGTAGAACAAACGAATGAAAATTTAGGAGATAACATCTACGTGGACCAAGAAGAGTCTATTACAAAGGAAGAACAAGAAAAAGAATAACCTTCGTCCAAGAAAAAAATTAAATTTGTGCAAAAACATCATCCAAAGAACAATTATTGGAGATGTTGATGCAGATAGACAAATCTAGAGAAGAATGACCAATTCACCAAGAAAAATCAATTTTTCCTTTCTATCCAAAATAGAGCCAAAGGACTTTGCACAAGCCAGTAAGGACCAACATTGGGTGAATGCAATGGAAGAAGAATTATATGAATTGAGAAAAATTGAACCTAGGAACTTGTGCCACGATCGAAAGATAAAAATGTGATTGGGACTAAGTGTGTATTCAAAAACAAAATGAATGAAGAAGGACAAATTATCAGAAATAAGGGAAGAATTGTTTGTAAGGGCTACACACAGATTGAAGGAATTAACTTTGAAGAAACTTTTTCTCTAATTTCTAGATTAGAAGCAATAAGAATGTTATTGGAATTTGTGTGTTTGAAAGGCTTCAAATTTTATCAGATGGATGCTAATTTGTCCTTTCTAAGCAAAGATTTAAAACAAGTATACATTGAACTACCAAAATGTTTTGACTTGTCCGAAACTAAAGACTATGTGCAAATTGAAGAAAGCTCTTTATGGGTTAAAACAAGCTCCAAGAACTTGGTATGAAAGGTTGGACCACTACCTTCAACAACAAGGTTTCAAAAGAGGGGTTGTTGACAACAATCTTTACATCAATATGGAAAAGAACAACTTACCAATTACAATTGTATATGTGGATGATCTAGAAGCAATAATGATGATATCAGTCATGGATTTCCTCAAGAAATGTCAAAAGAATTTGAAATGTCAATGATTAGAGAATTATCTTTCTTCCTTGGACTAAAGGTTTCTCAAACAAATAAAAAAAAAAATCATTTCCCAAACCAAACACCTCAAGGAGATGCTCAAGCATTTTGGAATGGAAAAATGTGCACTAGTTAGTAACCCCATGATCATGAGATGCAAGTTAAGTAAGGATGATGAATCTCCTAAAGTCAATTCAACTCTTTATAAGTCTATGATTAACACTCTACTATATCTGACAAATGATTGCAAGATTTCAATCAACACCAAAGGAATCATATATGAAAGCAGTAAAGAGGACATTTCAATACTTAAAGGGCACACTCAATTTTCGGATTTGGTATTCTAAGAGTATAAATTGCACATTAACAACATACATAAATGTCAATTGGGAAAGTAATATTGATGACAAAAAAAACACCAATGGGAGTGCATTTTTCCCAGAAGATTTTCTTGTGTCTTGGTCAAGCAGAAAACAATCATCAATTTCTCTTTTTACAACTGAAGTCGAATACATAACGACATCATACTTTGTACCCAAGTTCTCCAGATGAAACAAACTTCCTAGGGCATTAGTGTAATATGATCAACCAATTGTCATTTTTTTGGCAACACTAATGTACTCAACATATCAAGAAATCTTGCCATGTACTCAAAGGCAAAGCACATTCAAATTAACTATCATTTCCTCAAATAACAGGTTGCCTAACAGAATGTCAAGATGGAATATATTGACACCAAAGAAAATATTGCTAAAATATTTACCAAACCTCGTCCCAAAGAAATTTTTGAATATCTCAAGAAGAAGTTGGGAGTGATCTCTCCTTTATCTTAATAAAGAAAGCAAAAACACAGGGGAAGCACCCTTTTCTATTGATGTCAAAGCGGCATAGAATGTAGATAAGGGGAGCAACTGACAATAACTATGGCGAGAATACAGACAGGGGAAACAACTATTGTAAAAAATAGATATCAAAGTATTGTCATCAATAACAAAGTGTAAGATTGTTGAAAATGGTTGTTATTGATGTCAAAGGTTTTCCAACAATATATGACACTCCCTCTACTTCCATAGGAATGAGGAGATAGAAAATATTTTGTCAATATGACCTAATGAAAGTACAAGCAGACCCCATTTAGATACCCTATATTTGAAGTCATTTTTGCTCCAATTAGGTAGCTCAAACGGGAGCATAAGGTATCTGGTTGGAAAGCTTATTCCGAGACCTTTCCAACAATATGTGGCACACCTTCTAGCTCCTCATGGTTGAGGAGAAATTATTTTTTGAATATTCATTATACATTATGCATGTTGCACAAGTCGACACAACGAGGGGACAAGTTAGCTCAACGAGTGGGCAAGTCAACTTAGCCCACTATAAATAGGCATCAGAAGGAGTATTTCTAACCAGTTCTCAAGCATTTGGATTTGTTTTTGGGAGAGCAAAGGAGTAGGCCTAAGGTTCATGCATCTTGAACCAACAAGCAATGAAGTGACTTAAACGAGTTGGAGAAGATTTATGTGTAAGGGTTTTTGGTATAATTCTTGAAAAGGGTTTCTATTCTATTGGAGGCATGTTAAGGCCGAGTTTTGTTGTTAAGGAGGTTGAGTTCAAGGTCTGTTGAGGAGGTCGAGTTCTATTGTTGAGGAGGTCAAGTTCAAGGGTTCTCGGACCATGTTTTGTTGGACCTGTTCTAGTCTAAGGCCAAGTTTCTGTCCTCGTTTGAGGTCAAGTTGCAGTCCTTGTTGGAGTTTGAGTTGTTGTCCTTTTGAAAGTTGAATTCTTGTTTGAGTGGGATACAAGTTACCAACAAGGTTGACCTTCTTTTGAACAAGGTCTAAGCCTAAAAACTCTCTTGAAATACTTACTAAGAATTGGTGTCCTCATCTTCTTCACAAGTTGGAGCCTATAATTTTTGGTAAATCAGTGAAACCATTTCTTCTTTTGAATCTGGATTTTTCACTTTAATTTTTTTATTTTGATAATTAATTATATAATAAGACTTTATTTTAAAATTAATAAAAGTAACAAAATTAAGTGATATTGACTCTCACCCTTTTCAATGTCAATGTGTAATTTCAACACGCAACATTTAACACAAAGGGATAAAAACTGCATTTCCCAATTTTTAGCTTGGAGGGTGTGGCGACAATCACAATCAATTTTAATAAATGCACTTTTAGATCTTCCATCGGAGGTGGAAGAATTGCTTGGATAGTCAAAAATGGCTGAAATCTGAGAAAAAAATTTAAAAATGGCTGAAATCTGAGAAAAAAATTTAAAAATATTTTGTAGAGAATCATGTTTTTATGGTAAAAATAAATTCAGTACAATCAAAAGCATCTAAAACACCTAAAATTATGAATTTTGACAATTTTTATTAAAATTTACAAAATTCCTACCCTATTTTTTCAAAATATGACCAGAATTTCTATAACTTCCTAGCAAAAAAACATAATTATTATACTATGGTTTGGATTTTTGTGTGCAATTGAGTGAGTAGTTCATCAACTAATCTGTACGAATCAGTTTCTGCGTACTAAACAGTTTAGGGTACACTTCCCTTGAGGAGATTTTGAAAATTGCTAATGAACAGGAGATTTAACACAAAGGGGGCAAAAACTGCATAAACAGAATACTTTGACATCGATGATTTTTGGGGTTCCCAATTTTTAGCTTGGAGGGTGTGACAACAGCCACAATCAATTTTATAAAATGCACTTTAGGATCGTCAATTTTTAGCTTGTCAAGCGTTTGGGTTTTTATGTGCAATTGAGTGAGTAGTTCATCAACTAATCTGTACGAATCAGTTTCTGCGTACTAAACAATTTAGGGTACCTTCCCTGGCCGCCATTGAGGAGATTTTGAAAGTTGCGAATGAACAGGAGATATGTCCTGAAAAATGACATGGTTGCGGCAGGGATTTGACAGGATGCTGAGGATATCTGGCAGAAGTCTCTCAAGTTTGGAATACGTTTCATCGGAAAATTGCAACATCGCCACCCTTACCAATTGTCTTTTTCAACAAAAACCAGACATTCGAATCAGGGTAGACATTCTGTGCAAGGAAGGAAAAGTGAAGGAAGCCATCAGCTTATTGCACGTAATGGACTCAAGTCATCTTGGCACGGATTCCTCAAAGATCTATGATCGCCTCTTGCAGGGATGCATTGTGAAGAAATCACTGGCAGATGGCAAGCGGCTCCATGTTCACATTATCAAAACTGGCTTCTCGCCTGGCGTGGTTCTTAGAAATCGCATACTCGACATGTATTCAAAGTGTGGAAGTGTGGAGAATGCACGCCAAATGTTTGACAAAATGCCCATGAGGTTTGTTTCTTCATGGAATACTATGATTACGGGCTATGCTAAATGGGGTAGATTAGAGAATGCACGCGAGCTGTTTGACAAAATGCCTGAACGAGATAGTATTTCATGGAATGCTATGATTGCTGGTTATGCGGGCGATGGAGAGGGGGAGCAGGCGCAGAAGCTCTTCGGGAAAATGCACAGTGAAGGTATAGAGATGAACGAATTTACGTTCGGCAGTGTCTTGAGCGTATGTGCTAATAACCGGGATTTAATGCTGGGTGAACAGATACATGTCCATGTAATTAAAACAGAGCTACAGTCGAGTGTCATTGTGGGGAGTGCGCTTCTTGATACGTACGCTAAGTCTGGCTGCATAGAGGATGCACGCCATGTGTTCGACAAAATGCCTGAAAGAAATCTGGTTTCATGGACTGCAATGATTTCAGGATATGCCCAAAACGGGTATTCTGAGGAGGCTCTGAATGTTTTCTGTCAAATGCTAGGGGTAGATGTTAAGCCCAATGAATTCACATTTGCTAGTGTTCTTAGCTCATGTGCTACTCTACCAGCCCCGGAAGCTGGGAAACAACTTCATGTCCATGTGATCAGAAATGGCTTTGAATTCAATATCTTCGTGGCTAGTGCTCTATTAGACATGTATGCCAAATGTGGAAGTATAAAGCGTGCTCGGATGGTGTTTGATCAGATGCCTATGCGAGACGATGTGTTGTGGAATGCGATGATTGTAGGGTATGCTCAGAATGGAGATGGTGAGGAAACTCTCAGACTTTTCAAGCAAATGCTACAGGCAGGAGTGAAACCTGACCATATCTCTTTCATAGGTGTCCTGTCAGCATGCAGCCATACGGGCTTAATTGAAGAAGGTTACTCGTATTTTGATTCAATGAGTAGAGATTACTTCATTACTCCAAGAGCTGACCACTATGCATGCATGATTGATCTTGTTGGTAGAGCCGGGCTCCTGGATTTGGCAGAGGATTTGATTAACAAAATGCCTATTGAACCAGATGCTATTGTGTGGAGTGCTTTGCTTGGTGCCTGCAGAATTCATGGAAATATAGACTTAGGAAAACGTGCCGCAGAAGGCCTTTTGAAGTTGGAACCGCTAAATGTTGTAACTCACATCCTTCTTTCGAATATCTATGCTGCAGCCGGTAGATGGGATGAAGCAGCAAAGATAAGAAAATTAATGAAAGAAAGGGGAGTAAAGAAGAAGCCAGGATGCAGTTGGATTGAGGTCAAGGGTAGGGTTCATGCATTTGTTGTAGAAGACAGATCTCACCCCAAAACGGAGGAGATTTATTTCGCACTGGATAGGCTCGCTGCACAGATAAAAGACGCAGGGTATGTTCCAGATACTAACTTTGTGCTGCATGACGTGGAGGAGGAACAAAAGGAACACATGCTTT
The DNA here is from genome assembly GCA_031772625.1 of Pinus tabuliformis. NCBI lineage: Eukaryota > Viridiplantae > Streptophyta > Pinopsida > Pinales > Pinaceae > Pinus > Pinus tabuliformis. Next base: position 14,310,294 of record CM062812.1, read on the forward strand.
GCTACCACAGTGAGAAGCTTGCTTTGGCATTTGGGATAATTAGCATGCCACCTGAGACAACAATCCGAATTGTAAAAAACCTACGTGTATGTGGTGATTGCCACGCTGCTATCAAGTTCATATCTAAGATTGTCAAGCGAGAAATCATTATTAGGGATGCAAGTCGCTTCCATCATTTTAAGGATGGTCATTGTTCTTGTCGTGATTATTGGTGATTGATTATAATACAGTGGGTTTATTATTGTTCACGTTCCCATTGGAAGCTTTTGATAAAGCTCAAGTATCTATCTACTTGGCTGAAGATTATCTGAAGCATCTACCGGCAATTGCAGAGAAATTAGATGAAAAATTAGCAGTTAGGACCGGCACCAGATTCTATTCTGTGCTTTTGGCGAATTCCAACCCTTGTCATTGTGAGATGCTTTCAGCAGGAATTTTATACATGTCACGGGGAGCAGAGAATAATTGATTTTGAATTTGAGCTAGTGAGGCTCAGGGCACACGCACAACTCTGCTTATTAGGCCCCTGTGTTCTCACCATGGTTTAGGTTGTCTGTGCTGGTCCGTTATGATAATTATGTATTGTGATCTCAGTGACCCTTCTTAAAATCACTTTTTTTCTAAGAAATCCCATGAGAGTTCATAAGCGAGAGGTTTAATGGAAAAAAGCTCATCAACTCACCTTGAGGAGAGCGTAGCTCCTATTCATTTAAGTACTGGCTTATTGGGCAGGCAACAAATCATTATTTATGCCCATCCTTAGACATGCAAGAATAAGGTGTTGCTCAGCTATCTGCTACCAGCAAATTGATAAAAATCGATATTATATTAATTAAGTGGCTCTCCAGGTAAGATATTTGGAGAGTGCCCAAGCACTTCACACATACAAACTGTGTACAATCAGGAGAACAATCTAGTATATATAGGCTTTCTCACAATCAAGATGGTTTCAACCATTTCGTAGATAGTAGAATCTGAGGTCTAAGATTAGATTCTCAGTCCTATCATCATGACAACAGTAATCTAAGTTTAGCTTTCTCCATTAATTCTAACACAAATGAAAGACATATAATTCTTTACTCTTATGTACAAGTTTGGTTTCTTCTGCTAGAGATGTATCGGGGTAATCTAATCTTCAACAATCCATGGTTGAATCAGAAAGTTAGACGGATTGAAGGTGCCAAACCATATGATAATGAATGCTATAAACTGGACGCATATAATCTCTACACAGAGGTGCACTATATGGGAGCGTTTACAGCAAATGTAATGGAGGGTGGCTGTTGACTAGATATTCAAGGCTAGTCAGAGGTTCTCGAGTTCTTAACCACATTACTCCATACAAAGTGATCTATGGGGTAATTCATGGCTAGGAAGGTTTTGTAAATTTCAACAGCTCACAACTTCTTTTTTCAGTTCAGAGATAAAAAAGTAAACAGAATACTGTTGAAATTATCGATGGATGAGAAAGTATTGTATGTGAATTATTGGATAAAAGTGCCAAGATAGATTCTTAGAAGATGCCCGCTTCAACTCAACTTCCACGTATAACAACCACAGATCCTAGTATATGCATAATTATCCGGGTGTCACTTATTTTGATTCTGCTGGATTTCATAAAAAATTGTTTTTTTTTTCCAATAAAATGCTTCGTTTAAAGTTTTATTAATAAAGTGTACATGCGTTTCATACAAAAAAGGCGGGCTGTGAACACAGCGGCCACAGGAAACTAGAGGCACTCATAGGACTATTGATAAATAGAGTTTGAACCCCACTGACTTTACAACTCCAAAATTAAAGTCTTCACAACTCCAAAGTTAAAGTCACATGGCCATAGGCCAAAAGCAAGGAATGCCTAGTTGACCACAATAAGATAGGCATAAAGACAAGCAATGACGATGGATTTCAAATCTGTAAGGTCAAGATCGTTTAGTTTGGGCTCCACTTGTTTAATGGTGGTTCATCAACATGCTGAGTGGTAACCCATCCATCTTCTTGTTTCTTAGTGTGCTTGCCCATTGAAATAGCCAATTTTGTCTCGAGGAATATCTTGTTCTTTGGTCGAGGAGGAGGCAAGTGATGGAGCTCACAGTTTTACTTTTCAACGTTCATTACATTCTTGAACTAGGTGACTAAATCCATCGTATGCACTACTGCAAGATTGATGTGGGCAAGCTGAGCCAAGAGGAGAGTGGACCACTAGGGACACCTGATTCATTGGACACAAGGTTGACCCTTAGAACTACAAATGTTGGAGATGATCCAACTCTAGCTCCATCGATCCACAAGCACTAGTTTGCATATATCATGGTGCCATCATACTAGTGAATCTATTGACCTGAGCATTTTTCATTCTGTTTTTCCATATAAGGAAAATGAGCTGCGATTCTAACCAGCTGCGATGTAGCTTGGAACTCCATTGTCCAAGGGAGCTTATTTCCAACAAGAGAAGAGTAACAAACCTAGGGAGAAGCTAAGCACATAGGTTCCCATTCCCACATTGATTTGGCATAAGGGAAAAACCATAGTAAGTGTTTGATAATTTTGTCTTGGTGGCAAAAAGGGCATTTGGGATTTGTTGATGGTTTTGAAATGAAAAGTGACGAGAACGTATCCCAAAGTAAGTTTATAGCCATAGGAGCAAGGATTGAATCCACAACAAGAGTGGGACAACTCAACCCTCTCGCATGTCAAAGGAATTGCCGTTGACTAGGAAGAATCCTCCAACTCATAACCCTGATCAAAGAAACAAAATACTAACTACACTAATTGTAAATACCAAATTATTTATAGAAGCAACAAAATAATCAATGCTCTAATGTTTTGACCCCAGAGTGCCATAGAGCCTCGACTAAATTAAACGTACAAATTAAATAAAATAAATTGACCACAATGTACTATATGCAAGAAATAATTAAAAGCATTATATGTCGTCCTATATAAAATCAAATATTTGAATATTTAACGATTAGTAAAATAAGTGAAGGCATATTTTAAATATTAATCATTTTTTCTTTACTTTAATCGTTTATGGATGTATAATATGAAATTAGAATATTAGTCAATAATGTGAAATATGTGATTAAGTTGTTAGTGAATAAGATTCTTTTCATAACAATTAAGTATCAAGACATGTTATAGTCAATTAACATTTTTTTAAAAATAAAACATAAATGAATTATATACAAAAGTAAAAAACAAAATAAATAAGATTCTTTTAATAACAATTAAATATCATGACATGTTATAGTCAATTAACAATTTTTTAAAAATAAGACAAATGAATTATATACAAAAGTAAAAAAAACAAAATGAAAAAGTCGGGCCAATTAAAAGGAAATATCAAATAAACTAAAAGAAAAGTGAATAGTTAGGACATCATTTCAAGAGTTTAAGGTTGACATAAAATAAAGTAAAATGAAATAGAAAACATAGAATATCAAATAAACTAAAAGAAAAGGTAATAGTTAGGACATCATTTCAAGAGTTAGGGTTTACATAAAATAAAGTAAAATGAAGTAGAAAACATTGAATTTATGTGACATCAAAAGTGAAACACGTATGTTACAAAACTTACAATAGTAAAAAGAAGTAGAATAACACATTTTTATGGAGAAAATTAAAAGTAAAATTTAAACATCATTAAAGAAACATAAGCCCAAATGCCATATACCATTGAAGAGAAATATGACCAACAAAGGAAAATTCTCTTTTTTTATCATGCTTTCAACATCTAGGTACATCTCTGCATCATGGAATATGTGTGAAAGTGAGAAGGTGAAGCATAGTCTGATTTAAATTGATCAACAAAGAATAAGAATTTCATATCCTACAAAACTGTCATGTTGTTAATACAAACTTTACTAATAAAAATAGTGAAAGAAATGTCATGAATGATCTTAACCTTTGCTCGTTTGTTAACCAATGGAGCTATGCATTCACTTCCTAGGAGACACTCGAAAGAGTCAACATGCTAACTAGCAATGACATCATACAAGTAGAGGTTAATTTCATGAAGAAGGAACTGGAAATAAAGGAAATAAAACCTTCTAATTGATCATACCCTCACTGACAAATAGGGGAGCATTTGGGTATGAGATGCGGACCCCTTCGACAAATTCATGGCTTGCTTTTATAGATCTCTTGAGGCAAATGAGTGGTTTAAATCCTCCTCGATTAGTCGTTAAATGAGTGTTGAACAGGTGGATTCATTGAACTAATTGGCTACTGTTTGAATTTTTTTATTATTTCATCGCAGTTGGCTCATATATTTAATGTCCACTATACGTATTTTGTTAAAATTTCTCTTCCGTTCCTTTTTTTTTATATATATTACAAGTTACATGTGAATTTCATTACATAAGCTTGCACATAAGTCTATGTTCCTCAAGAATAATTTGGGTAATATATTGAAATTAAAATTCAAGATAAAGTGAGAGGATAATCAACAACGTGAAACTTTATCATTTAGAAAATTGAAAAAATTCACTAACTCCATCGTTAAACAGACACTATACTACGACACTGACCCAACTTCCTCCACAAGTTTATCTTTACCTCGATTATTATCCAACGTTACTGTGTTAAAATTATAATGTAGTAAGATAATTATGACCCTCCTTAGCTTTGTTTATCCAATTCTTTTCCATTTGCAATATTATTTTTCTAATTTGTAAGGGAAGCCAACCAATAGGCATAACTTTGAATCACATATCAACCTTCATGTTCACTTTCACAACTCGTGTGCACATATCTTTCATCATCCATTCATATTAATAGTAGAGCAAATTCTGCATACAACACCTTCACATTGAAGAATCTAACTCTCTTCTCTTTTTTCATTCTTGATATCTAGTTCCCATATTTCACTCGATCTTCGCTGCATTTGCCAACAAATTCCAGTATTCCACTCGATTGAATTCTTTGACATTCAATTGGACATATACCCATGCCATTGCTTGCTTCAGTTGTGTGCCACTAAAATGACAATGTACATGCAATGACGTTTTATCTTGAGCCTTTCTCCACATTATTTTCCTCTATATATATATTAAAGGGAAACATTGTCCCACATTCACAGCTAGAGAATACAATGCTACATATATAAACTACATCTATTGCATTGTAATTCAATGGCATGGGGGCCTTGAAAATTGTGGCGTGGACCACCCTTGTCAAGTAAACATGTGTGAGACTCTTTGAATGATCAAATATAGCTGAGGGGAAGAGACACCATAATTTCTTGAATGAAAATATTTTAATACAAAGGAGCTTAAACCAAAGGTCATAATGTTTGGGCCATGTATGTGAGAGTGCCACTATGATTATTAGTACACCAAAGGGGCCGAGAGGGAGGCAGATCTCTTTTGATAAAAATAAGGAGGGCTTAGGAATGGAATTATTTATGATAAACCCACTTATTATTTGAATTTATAATAGGGCGTAAAGTGCATTCTTCAATGGGAATTAAAGAGATATTTTTTCTTTGGAGGAGGCTCATAATGGACATGCCACATGATGCTTGTGTCAATGGAGCTGAAGATAGGAAGACACCTACATTGACTTGCAATTTGTTTGAAACGTTGATGTGCATCAACAAGATCTAAGATATTGGCCTTTTGGAAGGTGGCCCATAAGTAAAGAATAGGTAAAAACTACATACTTAGGCTCAATAAAGAGTTTCTAGATTGAGTGGATTCAAAACAACCAAGTAGATTCCCTGGAGGTGAGTCTCCAAAGTTTGTCCAACTTAGCATCTAACACTAGCTTGGTGTTGAATAATTGACACCCATTTCTTGGTTTATATTTCATGAAGCCTTTAGACTAGTTGCACTTCTAATCTCTTTTCCACACCATTGCGCCCTACATACACAACTTAAGAAACAAGTCATCAACAATCATGGTCTTGGACCCTCTCAATGGTCAACATGTCAAAACTACGAGATGAAATATTGTTTTCAAAGTTGCCCATGTTTTTCAGTTGTGGGTGTTTCCATTAGAGAGGTTCATAACTTGGGAAATGCATTACTTGAAGGGATTCTTGTTAGAGAACCAAAAATAATTTGTACAATTTTTTCCTTCAAATAATACCAATGGGGACCACCTAAGATAGGTTTCATTAAAATAAAGTGCACGAGAAGTGAATTTCTCTTTGAGATCAACGAATGCCTGATGACTTTCTAGGATTTCCAAATGCTATGCACTGCAAATTTGTGAGCCTTCGTAGAGCCACCACAAAGTATTTTGATTGATATTATTCCAACACATTTTCTCTAATAGAGCCCCTCTCAAAGCACTACTACTATGAAGAAGTTTTTAGTTATATTGACATTCCATAACTTTGCTTACCTACTTGGCCCATAGGGTTTGTGGTAGACATGATAACACAAAGCCTTGAATTAAATATATGGAAACCCTTCTTCCCTTATAGGTATGACCTAGAGATATTCTTGATGGAGCTTCTCTAGTTGTTGATAGGTCACAGTGGATGGGACCAAGAAAGATGAATAATATCCATGAGTGGTAAGAAAAACCTTGGAACAATATCCCTCAAATATTCTTTCTAGTTGTAGTGCACCTTAAATATTCTTTCCAGATGCATCAGATTACCTTAGCATTGTCGTAATATTTAATGGAAATGGGTAGATTCTCCCATAATATTCTAATAAAATGGAGGTGCTAAGCGGTATTTCAGAAAATGTCTTATTTCCAAAAGGGATTGTCTTTCCATGTTTAGTTTTGGTGGTAGCAAAGCATATCTATGAAATACCTTCTCATTACAGAGCTTGAGGTGACCATCGTACCTAATCTTTATTACAATTAGCACAATACCATTCGCGCGAGTTACTTTGATCAATTTTTCCACGTTGACCACCAACAATTTCATCATCATTATAACTTTTAGGATTGATCAATGTCTTCATTGTTTTCATCCTGAGCGTTATTATTGTCATCATCATCATCATCAACAAAAAAATCAACTTATTCGTCATCATCATTAGCTTCAACATCGTCGTCAACTTCAACATTAGTACTATTGTCACTTACTGAAAAATTGTTCGAATGGTGCCAAATGATGTCAAAGAGTGCAAAAGAGAAGAGAAGTTTGCATTCATCCTCCAAGCCATAGAAGGAATCAAAGCCTATATCAGACCCTCTCCCGTTGAAAGTGCTCTGAACAAGCTTTCCAACGATATGTGGAAGTCCAAAAATGGACTTTTGGATCAAAATATATGGTCTTCTGAAGTTTCAAGGATTGAAGCCTTGGGAAGGCATATCAGAATATCGACGATCGCGTATTGGAGGTCCCAGCATATCGATGATCACATATCAGAGGTTCAGCGACATCAGGAAAATCAGCACATCGCAACATCAGAGGTCCAAAGAAATCAATGATTTCATGCTAAGAGGTCTAGAGGCATCGACGATTGCATATTGGAGGTCCTGAGATGTCAGAGCATTAACACATCAGAAGGTCGACCAATCGGAGAATCGCAACTTCATAAGGTGACAACCTTTAAAAAGTTACAACATGCATAATGTGCCGATAATGTTAAAAACCACTGGGGAACTCCAATAAAGATTAACAAAGGACTCCAATGCAAAACCAAAGGTGGGCAGACTGTTTTCTCTCTCTTATAGCAGGACATGTGGCATCATAAGGTTGGTTCCAATAATGATGCGTGGTAACATATGATTGGTTCCGATAAGCTACAATGACATTTGACGTAAGCATGAAGTGGCAGTCCGGAAGAACATGTGGCAGTGAATTTTGGCGTTTTGAGGGGGCCTAAGGGGACAAATCTAGGTGACACATGTCACCACTCATAAGGTGCCACATGGAATGATGATGTCATATTGGAGAATGGGAATATTGCAACTCCAAAGTTATTTCCCCGATTGGAAACATCCGATTAGAGGGGCTCTGATATTTGGCTAGCACATGGTCAAGAGGAAGTTAAAGAACCTCAGGCGCTAAGAACTTAACAAAGGAAAAATGGCCCCTAGGCAGGAACAAAATGCCCTAGTGCCTTAAGCCTAAGCCTCCGGTCACTGCATCGAATTCCATGGAGGAAAATAGGAAGGGGCTAAACAAAAGGGGCCAAGGACATCAGGACTCACTATTTTTGAAATGTCTTTTAAGAATAAAGTACCGATAAGGAAAATCTTTGAGGTGGCATTATGGAAATGTTACAGGACATAGTGGGCTTCGATAGTGTAATATTGAGAGTTATGAGATGAATGAGTCGACAAATACGATTCCATGGTACCACTAAGGCCACCACAACTAATCGCTCCCAGCTCTAGAAAGTGGGAAATTCAAGATGTTAAGGGGAAAGTGACATGTGAACCGACCGAATAACTAAAGAGAAACATTGTGGCAAAGACATGGCCTAATTAGAGGCCATCACAAGAATGGAAGAGATATATTTTCCTCAACCATCATTCATTTTTCCTTATTTCTTTTATTTTATAATTTCTGCATTTTAAAGAAAGGAATCAAATCCTTTGTAATGATTTGGGCAGTAGACCTTCGCACGCCAAGATAGCTAGTGGATCAGACAGCTAGAGCTTGGCTGAGATATTTTGTAACTGCTTTCAAATATCCCCCTCTCCTTACAAATAGAGGGAAAAAACATTTAACACTGGTTCCATAATTTTGCACCCAAGAGGCCTGAATTTTGTGGTTCCACATTCGTTCAATTTTCTTGTTCATGAGGTCCTTGGGCTAATACAATTGCTAGTGTAATGGACTGGTAATTTGGATTCCATCTTCAAGGATTAATGAAACTATTTTGTTGATAACAATCAAAGAAATGCATAGTATGTTTTCCCTTTGTTTATCACTTCATGTATGTCTTTCCTTCTTTGAAATAGTGTAATGCAGTTACTAGTATCTCTCTCCTTATGGTTGTATGTTTGTTGCTAAGTAGTAAAAGTATCTATGATAACTGCAGATTCACTTGTGTTATTTAATAGCCTATAGTACCTGTATGTGCACAAATTTACTTTTTTTTTTTGGTGACAAATGTATTCATGAGGCGTAGAGTTTGAGACTTTAATTCTCACTCCACTCTTTCTGCATTTTCATCTCCTCACTCTTCCATATTTCTACTAGATATTTTTTCTTAGGATTTTGTGTTCTGTCTAGCCCTCTACATCAATTCCCCCCATTTCCTTCCTCTTGTTCATCTATACTGCAACAAAAATGTTAAGCTGTCTATTGTTGTGTGTGTTATCCCTCAGTATTTTCTCAAGGTTAAAGAAAGAAATCACCGAGGTAACCACAAACCAACTTTTGGGCATAGGCTCTAGCCAACCTATACTCAGAAAGGGCTCTCTTTGTATGATTTACCTTTGTTTGTTTGAACTTTAGGCTAGTTATGAATGTTCAGGGGGTTTTTGATTTGTATTCAAGATTGGGTGGTGGGGTCCTTAAAATAGATGGATAGAATGATGTCTTTAGACCATTGGGCTATGGAGTCAACAGAAGGGCAACAAAACTGGATCAACTCACTAAAGGGAATGTTCAAAGGGCAAGCTAGCAGAGTAAAGTGCAGGTCTTTGGAACTGGGGGTGAAATAGTTTTAATTAGGGTGAGAGAGCAATTAAGAATTCTCAGACCGGGACTTAAACGAGGAACAAAGGGTAATAAAAAACAAAGGGAAATTAAGAATCCTTTCATATAGATTATAAAGAAGCAACCTAAACTAATGAGAAATTAAGAATTCCTTAACTTAAATATAAGTAGAAAACATTTATATGCCTAACTATTAAAACAAAGTGTAATTAAACAAATTCTGAGATAATATTCTAGTTATAGTATTATGATTCTGAAATACATTATATATTGTGGAGAAACTTTAAAAAAGATAACAACAACACGAGAAAATATTTGTCCGCACTTCGCTCAACACATGAATCCTTTGAAATATCAGATCTTTATTCATCAATTGAGCTTGCTGGTTCAGTTAATGATACAATAGCTTTATAGTGTTTTGATCAAGCTTCTATAGAAATGCCTAAGAATCCACCCTACATACTTCAAATTGTGAAATATTTATACAAAAGTTTTATTACAAAATATCTCAAATTAACTTGAGATTTAATCTAAGAAATCAAAATATCTTCTTATAAGAAGATAGAGACAGCTATTGAACTGCTTTAATGCTGTCCCATTTATTGTGGTACTGCTGGCCTTTATGGTTTGGTTTTATCCCTTTATGCTCTTTGCTGTTTGAACTTTCACGCTGGAGGCTTTAGTCACTTTAGGCTTTCATCTAATACTCTTTTGACACTAATCACTTGTCAATATCCTTTACTATGTTTTTACTTTTACTGTACATTTTAACCTTTTACTATGTATTTCAATAGTAAATTATTTAGTTTTTATGTGTATTAGTACATGGTAATGGATATTGATCAACTATCTGTATGTTTGATCTGTTTTTCTTCTAACTGTATACTTTGTCTGGTTCCTCTGTTTTGACAGGCAATGTCTCTATGTCAGTGATTTCATTTCTGTTCTGTGTATAATTGTCTTCTTCTTCTTAATATATGCTTTTGAATAAATTTCATTCCGAGTCTTGGAGTAAACAAGTTTTGTGACTAGTATCAAAACTATTTATCCAAGCTCTGGTCTTTTGCTGATTACCTGCAAAATGCAACAAATTGTTAATAAAACACAGGTTGGAAGGAAAGGCAATTGATGTCTTTATTGCACAGGGATTTCTGGGGAAGGAGTCGTGGCAATGTTTTGAAAGTAATCGGAGGTTGAATTGTGTTGCAGAGGTTTAGAGTAGCACCAGAAGGGTTTGATAGCTTTTACTATGAAACTGGGCAAAAGGAATGAAAACGAGGGTTTTCATGGTTTTAACAGGCAACTTTTTAAATATGGCGTGGAAATTCATATTATGAATAATAGGTGGTTTATCGGGTTGAGAGAGGAGGCAATTTTCCAAGCCATCACACCGCTTTTGAGGGTCAGATAGTATTTGGGAGGGGTCATCCGATCTACCTCCGTGCCTGACACATAGCCTTTGGGGGGGGGGGAAACCGATTTATCAGGCGGGTAACGATCGGCTATCAGGCGCGGTTGATATGGCTGTGTACCGTTGGATGAGGGTGATGATGATCAGATGACAATCGGGCGAGGGAGGTGTGCAAATGATAAAAGCATGGGCTTCGGGGGGCGTAAAGCTTCAATCCTCGACGGATTAGGATTTATTAATAGGTCAATGATGGGTTAAAATGACCGGGAAGGGCTTAATGAATGTTTAACTTAACTTCGGCTAAAGGTTGGGCATCGAGTGAGCCCGATATGGCTGTGCATTGTTGGATTTGGGTGCTGACAATCAGACGATAGTTGTGTGGCAGACTAGCATGGAGGAAATGGACAGAGGTTTAGTGGAGGCCCAAGGCTTTAATCACAAGTGGTTTGTGATTAATTATAGGTTAAATACGAGATTAAGTTGATCAGAAGGTTTTTTAACGAAGTGGGACCATGGGTTTAAAAAGAGGGATTTTCTTTAACTTTATCGAGGGTTGGTGAGTTAAGAGGGATTCATCGGGATATGGGGGAATTGTATAGTTTTTATTAAAACTAAGGGTTTGAGGTATTTATTTATGGGATTTAATTAATATATGGGGAAAAAGTATATCGAGGAGGTAATACATTAGGTTAGCATGCTAATATAAAATGAATGTATGGGAATGTAAAATACATTAGACATAGTGTAAAATATGTTTTTTAGGTGTGATTTGTTCATTATGATGCCCCACATAATCATTTAATACTTCTACTTAGGATAAAACATTTTTGTTGGTTTTTTTGAATGAAAAAGGATTTACATGGGGGTTTTCACTTTTCATAGGCAAATGGTGTTTAACCTTAGGAAAAATGGTTTTATTACGGTAATGAGGGGGGATGACATTTATGAAATGGATTCTAGCACTTGATGTCCATGAGTCATTAAGCCGAGGGTCCAGTCCCACCAAAAGTCAAAGAAATGCTCTGAGCCTCTTTGACTTGAAGGAGTTGAAGTGCTAGAATATACTTGTGGATAGGAAATTAGTAAGCAATGGGAAAAATGAATGAGGGGGATTTAATCACATTAACTTGCAAGCCTTTGTTTTTCCTTCCATAGTTGATCATACATATTGAAATATGTGTCTAAGATTGATGCATGCGTTTTGATCCAATCAACTTTGAACTTCAGCAACCTTTCTTCTACTTACCCATTTTTTACCCTAACATGTTTTCTTCATTTCTTTGGGTGCATTTAGGCTAGAAAACCCTTATCATCTATTTTTCTTTTGAAAAATAATCTATTTAATTCTAACCTTATATCATCCAAGGGCTCAGATTAAGCTTATGAGCTACTTTTGTTTCTCTACTTATGTACTGATCTTCCAAGATTAAACTGTTTGGTGAGATTTTATTCTCTAACCGTAAACATAAAATTCAAAGCATGAAATAACCAAGATTAAACAGTTTGATTACGATGGATTGTGGCATGAATAACAAGCTGCACAGAATCATTATTATGCATAAAAGTAAATAGTAGTGGCATTTAGACTTGCACACTTTGATGGTCTATTTTTGTTTTTGGGGTTCATATATTTTCATTTTTTACCTTCTCTTATTCTTTTTATCCTTTAATTTTCTTTTAGGACATACATTATTTACATTTTTTAATTTTAATATAGAAAACATTTGCAGAAAGTAAAGGTATGTACAATATTACAAGGCTTAACCTTAGTCATTCAAAATTATGACTCCTATTGGTATAGGAATCTAACAGTGGCTTCACATGGGGATGAAATTTCCTTGTGAGATGTCAAGAATACCATCAACTAGTAGCCTGGTCCATTGGGCCAATCCCAAATATGTATGTGCTTTGTTGTATACTCTCTGTCACTAAAACTCTTGAATTGAAAATACAACCTTTTCTGCAAATTGAAATTTGACACATGTTGTACTGAAATCTGATCTGAAATAAACTTGCTGCTGAAAAACTGAATTTATTCAAACTAAAATCCTACCTACTTAATCTAATCAGCTGTCCAACTGTTGGTTAGGTAAAATAAAAGAACCAATGAAACCATTCAAGCATCATATACATTGGTGGATTTTGATGCTTGTGCTTGTTTATGAATAAAACTGATATTCTAAAGCCAAATATAGCCTTGTCAACCAATGAGAAGATAAGGAAACACTTGATTTCCTTTGTGGACTCTAAAAACTGTACAAAAGGATCTTCCAAAATATATACACTATTGTTCAACTGATTTAAGAAACTGTACAATTGTTCTGGATGGCCTCCATGCCATGAAACTGAAATGTCATTTTTATCTTTAACACCCTGCAGATTTTCAGATAAGCTTTGTGATGATATTTCTACTGATTGAAATGTCTGTCTGGTGAAACCTTTATCATCTTGATTTTGACTCTCATAGTCGGTTAATGGAGAAAAATTCTGATTGCATTGATTATCCAACATATCCACTATTGGGTCATAAAAAACTTGGAAGGATTGCTGAAACTTATTGCATATAGGTTTGAATGGAACTTCATAGATTTCTACAAGCTACTCATCCTTTTCTTTAGAGATTTTGTCCCACATTTTCTTTAAAAATTGAAATGATTCAAAACAAAGAGGCAAAGAAGCTTCACTTATTTCCAAATTTTCTACACTTTCTTCCTCACTTTCATAGCTGATATGGATAAGATGATCACTGTTTTCAAGCTGCTGAAACTGAATTCCTTTATTTCCCAAACTAGTTTCTAATCTCTCTGTAAAGTTAGTTTGGATTTGAAGAACATAATTATCATCATACTGACCATATTTAGGAAAATCATTAAAAGAAGTAATGTCATCAAACATACACATTAGATCAACATATTGCTTCTTCACATATTGCTCTATAAATCTATCTTCTGACCTATGGTAGTTGGAATTAGCAGGAATTTGTTCATGGATATCAACCTCTTCTTTTTGTGAAATAAATATGTCATGGTGATTTTGAGCAAAAAAATTATCTTCCATGGTGATCTTATGTATCCTTTCCTCTATTTTTCTTACCAAAATTTCGAGTTTTACCTCTACAATGTTGTTTTCCTCTGCTTTCAATTTCTCTCTTCTAATTTGTAGATTAACTTCTACATCTACTGCAATGTTCTACATCTGTTCCACTATTGAGGGGTTTATTTCTCTTAGCTTAAATTCTATCTCTGGATCAAATGCTTTTGGATAATGCAAAAGAGCTGAATCAGGAGGAGGTCTTATATTTGATGGAATTGAATAATAGAATTGATTAAATCTTTCAAAAAATTGTTGTATTGTTTCATTTGGATGTCCTTTCAACTGATTATATTCTTCTATGATCACAAAAATATTAACCTTGATTGTCCATTTATGAAGGAAAAATTTGACAAACTGTTAGAAATTTGAGATGCTTGCAATAGGTAAATTCTTGAACCAACATTTTACTCTACTTTGCAAAGAAAGAGAAAAAAGCCTGATAATAACATCATATTCATCAATCTTAAATAAGTCCAAATAATTCTCAAAACCTTGAATATGTTTTTGGGCAGTGATTTTACCATCTTCTCCATCAAACCTAGGGAGGATACTTGTAATAATTATTAGGGAAAGCATGGAGTGTAGGAGGTAAGATGAGTGGCTTATATCTATCAAGAATTTTACAAGGTACAGGAATATGTACAGGGATTGTATGATTAGTCTTAACTTTTTGATGCTCCTCAATTGGAAAATGATCTTCATAAGATTCAGAAGAGAGCTGATCAAATGGATAAGGAGCATTTTGTTGGTATCCAGGTATGAACAATCTATTCACCATTTTTCTACATTAATTTATCAGTCCGGGTGCGTATCCTTTCAAGGAAACGTGCAAGGTATATGCAAGGGCAAGAGTACAATCCATTCCAACCAAGGGTTTGCGATTAAGATTCAAAACATTGTTGTAAAACTAAACTAGATACATAACTCCAGAAAAGAAATTACAAAGATTAATGAACTGTAACAACAAGCATGAAATAAAAAATAACACACATAGAAATATGCATCACCTGATCAGAAGAGCAGGTCCAGATCTCTGATTAGGGTTGCGTTACTCACAAAAAAGAATGGAGCAGCAAAAGAGATGATATTTTATTAATCTGTAAAGGGATATTACAATATCGATGGGGCGTCCCCCAATTACAGGAATAACCTGTCTTTTATACATAGCGAGGGAGAACAACATCTTTCCCCAAAACCTGGTAACCATATACCCAGAAATGTACATTAGTTTGGAATGGCACCAACACTAGATAAACAAGATCAGTGAAAGGTCCAAGAATGGTTCAGGGATCTGTCACTCCAGTTGCGTGGCCTCCTTATGGTTGGTCATTGGTGTGAATTGTAGATCTGCTGCGGGATGCTGAAGCATTGGTTCCTATTCTCCAGAAGTTGCAGTCAAACATATGTTTTAGTGTTGTGAATAGGCAAACCCCGTGACTTTACTTCATTAATAAAATATTCCAATAGACAGAAAAAGGGGGTAATTACCTTGCAGATTTAGCATAGTAAACATAGGTAAATAAGTGCAAAGAGGTCAAAAAGGGTGATGGAAATGCAACAAAAAGATAGCCTGATTTGGTGCCCAACATCTCCCCCCAACTAGCCTTCTGCATGCCCTCATGTAGTTCATTGCCTTCGCAGGTCTGGGTTTTGCAGACTATTGGCCTTTTGGCGCTGGGCGAGATTGTACTCTTCGGTCATCTCTGTCCCTGGAACTTTAAAATGATCTGAGAGGAGGACTTCCTTCCACCAATCTCCTAGAAAATTATATGCTGGGGTGTAATCTTCTACTGGCAACCAGATAGTGGGGAACTGAAACCAGATTCCCATCCACTGGACCCCACATGTTCGGACACATGCCGCATACCTGGGAACTCTCGGAGCGCTCGTGCAAAATTTGGTGCCCCAAAAGGTTCCCTGTTCCGGACAACTGTAGGTGACATCATCCACCTTTTCTGATAGTAATCAAGTGCCTCATCTTGAAATGTGACTAATTGCCTGATACAAAGATCAAGGCAGCATTTCTGTGTCCTCATCATTCTTTCTCTGTGTTATCACTCAGGTTATCCCTTTTGACTCCGAAAGGGATACGACCAAGGTAACCACAAACCAATCTTTGGACTGCAGGTGCTAGCCTACTTGCAGTCAGAGAGGGCTCTCTCTTTAGGATTTAGCTTTGTTTAAGGGATGATTTTAGGCTAGATATGATGCACATGGGTTTTGTTTGAGTTTGGTGGGATGGTTGATCTATTCAAGCAGAGTTGGCATACAAAGTGTAAGAAGTTCAAACCATTGGGCATGGAGTCAATGAATGTGAACTGAAGGGTGCGTTTTCCTTGGCAGAAGAGGGGAATATGGAGCAGGATAGCTACGCATGGCACAATGATTAAATGCTGGAACAAGGATGAAATGGAGGTTAGGGGATGAGAGGTAATTAAGGATCTCTCATCCAGCCAAAGAGGGAAAGTGGATGAAGACTATATAGGAGAAATGAAGGATTCCTAAACAACATTCAGAAATGAGAAATAGCTTAAACATGATCAATTAAGTATGCATATTTATCACTAATTCAGAGGAAAACATAGAAAAGTTACAAGAATTGAGCACAGAGGGCATGAAAGCTAGCTCTGAACTATTCCTTCTTCCTGCAACTTAGATTATGATATACAGATGATACAGATACATATAAACTGATAAATAGAGGGAGGAAAGACTTATTGAACCATGAGCAAGCACATGAATTCCACATCAAAGCTCTTCAGCCATTGAAAGCACAACCAACCAGTTCAGATGCAAATATTCGAGCAATATTTGATTACAGAAGTTCTTAAGCTTATAGCGCAAGTCTGGAATGAGAAATACAACCAAACAACCCTTTACACTATCCAGAGGGTGGTATAAATAGAGAAAATATCTACAAAATATATACAATAGCAGATCTGATAGCAGATCTGGAGAAATGAATGCTTCTAACCTAACATTTATTGCAAATAAATCAAAGAATGCCTATCTACCAGCTGCGCAGGGACTGCAGCCAAAAGAATGAATAAATTATTGGGCTTTTGAGCAATGCGCTGGCACTTCTGCAATAACTATGCCTTGGGACTTGCTGCGCTGCTCATATGTGTCTTTATACACTGAATCGGGTCACTTTCTCTCTGATACTCTTTAACTGTCTAATCGCCCCTTTATCTGCCAATTTAATGCAAGAATAACTGCTGCAAATGCTTCCGTGGCCTTTGGGATGCTATCGGCGCTTGGCCGATTGAAAATGATGCCTTTAAACTGATAAAATTCCATAATTGATGGAGGAGCAGTGCTCTAGAGGCATCTGAGGAGGAATCATGCCTTTAGAAGTGTTTTTTTTTGGGCCAGAGCGACTTAGAAAATTGCTGCAAAACCATTGTTTCTTCTTTGCTGGGCGGGCGCAGTCACCGCATACAAAAACCTTTGAAAATGGCACATTTCCAAATAACACAGAAAATGTGTCAAAAACATGAAATTTTAATGAAAAATTGGCTTTGGCAGGCACTGTGGACAACTTTAAGTCCTACCCGTTGGATCTGGCGCGGGTTGATCCAACGGCCCAGATCTCATCGCAATATCGGCGTCGGGGCGGACTGGGGGGCGGTAAGCGGTATTATCGGACTGCTTTTGGTACGGGCCCGGTTTGTGTCGGAAGCTGCCCGATCCAACAAGAAATTGACACGCGCCTCAGGCCCTACGTCATCCTCTGACACTTTTCAGGCGCTAAAGGACGATGATCGGGGGCGGTCCGAAATCGCTAATGACCGTTCGAATGGGAGGGCCCGGATCCGACGGATGACGGGACGCGGACATGGCAAAGCGATATGGCGGGGCCCGTCTAATAAACAATGATTATTTGTGGAAAATGGCGCTGGGATAACTTTGGATAAACCGAATTCGTGGGTTTTATGAGGTTTTAGAGACAAGTGGGTAAACTATGTACAGGTTTGAAATGTGCGCTAGGGCTATTAGATCAACCAGATGTTGATTTAATCCCCTAGAATAACCTATGCATGCACATTTGCATTAGCGCCCGACTTTATCACGCCTTCACCCTTTAGAGTATTAAGGCTATATTGCCTGAGGGGGGGGGTATATATTTTATGGGATTTTTGCACAAAAATGGTATAATAATAGGGAAAAGGGGAAAATTGGGGAGCTAAATAGTAAAATTAGGGGTTAATATGAATTTTGATGAGAAAAAGCGCTAAGAATGATGTCTTAGGCTATCAATGGGGGAAAATGACTGATAGAAGAAGTGTGTACATTCCTTGAGTGAAGCAGATCTTCACCAAGGCAAATGATATGGAGAATGATGAAACTAAGAGGTATCAAGCAGATCTTGACCTCTTTAGGGGAAGTTAGTGAGTGACTTGGGGAAAAAGGAAGAAGGGAGGAGTTAGACATGCCTCACTTGAAGTCCTCCAACTGAAAAACTGCCTCAAACCAAAAAATGGATTGCTTATCAAAATTGGAACACAGCAGTGGCAGTGAGACTAGCACAATCTCATGGACACTTCTTTGGCCATCTATAGCTAATATGGAGCATTGCAGCATGCATAGTACAACATATTTGGCATGTAAAAATGTCGATCATGAAAGATGATTAACCTGCTGCAGCAGGAGGCTAATAGTGGCTCCACTTGGGGATGGCTTTTCCTTGTGAAAAGCCAAGAACAGCAGGTCAGACTGCCTTGTATTCAATCATTGCTATGTTCTGCAAAATTCCCTTTGGCTAGCTTATTGATCCTACCTACCTACCTACCCTAACCAGCACTTACTTTGCTGTTAGGTGAAGTGAAATAACCAATGCAGCCATTTAAGAAAAATAGACATCAGTGAGCTTTGCTGCTTGTGCTTGCCGGTGAGAAAAACTGAGATCTTGCAATCTGATGTGACTTTTTTAAGATTTGAGAAGATCAGGAAGCTACTGACCTCCTTCACTATGTTTAAACATTGTACAAAACTTTCCTGCAACATATATATCCAATTGCTGGGCCGAAATAAAGAACTGTACAAAAGTTTGGGACAACTATCATGCCTTGGAGTCGAGAGATCATCAACAACTCGATACTGAGCAATGGAGAAAAGCGTTGTTCTCTTCCATCATTCTGCCTGCCAGCAGATAGGTCATTCAAAACTTGCAGAGGTGCTTGCAATTTATTACAATCTCGCTCGAATAGGACTTGACTAATCTGCGTAGGCGGCTCCTCTTCTTCTTCTTCGAATAACTCAGATGGCTGAAAACAAAGAGGCAGGGGATCCACTTGGATCATTTGATCATATGCTGCTGCTTCTAAGTCTTCCTCAATCTGATATTCGATGGCTCTTTGGGGCTGCAAAACTAGAGGCAATACCTTTGGAACAATATTTTGATTAACCTCCAGGCGGTCAATAGCAACACAAGGTGACACTTGATCATACACAGCATGATAATTATCCCTGATAAATTGAAAAGACTCAAAACAAAATGGTAAAGTTCCTTCGCTGAAATCAAAATTTTCTGCGCTTTCCTCCTTTACTTCATAGCTGAACTGGGCAAGCTGATCATTACATTCAAGCTGCTGAGCCTGAACTTTGCTTCCTGCCAAAATAGGATCTGATTCCTCTGCAAAGCTGATTTGGTCGTTAGGCTCATAATCATCATCATACAGATCATATTTGGGCAGAGAGTTGAAAGAAGAGAAGCTATTATATTCACACAGTATATCAGGAGACTGCTCCTTCACATATGGCTCTATGAATATGTCATCTGATTTGTGGTAGGTTTGTTCGTGAATGTCACTACTTTCCTCATGCACAACAGATGTGTTCTTGTGCTCTAAGCATTCAACTTTCATTGTGATCAACTGCATCATTTCCTCTGACTTTTGTAACACGCTATGAAGTCTTTCTTCTTGCTCTGTCTTGCGCTATTCTTCCCTCCTATTTAGATTTGCCTCCACATCCACGGCTACGTCCTACATCTGTTTCAAAGTGGACAGGCATCTTTCTCTCAAACGGAATACCATCTCTGGGTCAAAAGCTCTAGGATAGTGCAATAGAGATAAATCAGGGGGAGGTCTTATATTCAAAGGCATAGAAAGATAAACTTGATTGAATCGATCAGAAAATTGCTGAACAGATTCATTTGGAAGCCTTTTTAACTCATCATAATCTTGAATGAGCGAGAGGAAACTAACTTTGATCATCCATCTATTAAGGAAGAGCTTAGCACACTGCTGAAGATTAGAGATGCTGGCCTCAGGCAATGCTTTAAACCAAGTCCTAACTTCGCTTTGCAAAGAAAGGGAAAATAGTCTAAGACTGACATCTTCATCTTCCACTTCAAATATATTAAGATAATCTTCAAAAGCCTGGATATGTTTCTGGGCAGTAATACCATTCTCTCCATCAAATCTAGGGAGATACTCAGGATGATTTTCAGGCAAAGGATTCAGCACAGGAGGCAAAATGAGAGGCTTATATCTATCAGAAACTTTACGAGACACAGGAGTATATACAGGAACTGTAAGACTGGGCTCTATTTTTGGTTCCTCCTTGGCTGTATGATGATCTTCAACAGCATTTGAAGACTGCTGCTCTAATGTGCAAGGAGGCTTTTCAACAAGATTTTCCAAAGGAAAAACATAAAAATCTGATATAGAATCGTCTTTAAAATACAATATACACAACAAAACTTTATGGAGAAAAAACATGACCTCTTGGATAGTAATCCAGGTCAAAAGCCTGATCTGCTCATATATCTCTTTTGGGTTCATTTCTCCAGTGGAGTCTTTATTCTAAGTGGAGTCGCCAGGTGGATGAATTAACCTTGAAGTTCCTGATCTCTGTCCACCGTCACAGATCAGAGCTAAACATGAGAAGCTCTGAAGAAAAGGGACACTTTCTCCAGAAAACAAGGCAAACTAATCAAAATTGGGGGTATACTGTAATAAACAAATGATTTCAGGTCCCCAACGGAGTCGCCATTATGTTATCACTCAGGTTGTCCCTTTTGACTCCCAAAGGGATACGGCCGAGGTAACCACAAACCAATCTTTGGACTGCAGGTCCTAGCCTACCTACAGTCAGAGAGGGCTCTCTCTTTAGGATTTAGCTTTGTTTAAGGGATGATTTTAGGTTAGATATGATGCACATGGGTTTTGTTTGAGTTTGGTGGGATGGTTGATCTATTCAAGCAGAGTTGGCATACAAAGTGTAAGAAGTTCAAACCATTAGGCATGGAGTCAATGAATGTGAACTGAAGGGTGCATTTTCCTTGGCAGAAGAGGGGAATATGGAGCAGGATAGCTATGCATGGCACAATGATTAAATGCTGGAACAAGGATGAAATGGAGGTTAGGGGATGAGAGGCAATTAAGGATCTCTCATCTAGCCAAAGAGGGAAAGTGGATGAAGACTATATAGGAGCAATGAAGGATTCCTAAACAGCATTCAGAAATGAGAAATAGCTTAAACATGATCAATTAAGTATGCATATTTATCACTAATTCAGAGGAAAAGATAGAAAAGTTACAAGAATTGAGCAAAGAGGGCATGAAAGCCAGCTCTGAACTATTCCTTCTTCCTGCAACTTAGATTATAATATACAGATGATACAGATACATATAAACTGATAAACAGAGGGAGGAAAGACTTATTGAACCATGATCAAGCACATGAATTCCACATCAAAGCTCTTCAGCCATTGAAAGCACAACCAGCCAGTTTAGATGCAAATATTCCAGCAATCTTTGATTACAGAAGTTCTTAAGCTTATAGCGCAAGTCTGGAATGAGAAATACAACCAACCAACCCTTTACACTATCCAGAGGGTGGTATAAATAGAGAAAATATCTACAACAGTAGATCTGATAGCAGATCTGGAGAAATGAATGCTTCTAACCTAACATTTATTGCAAATAAATGAAAGAATGCCTATCTACCAGCTGCGTAGGGACTGCAGCCATAAGAATGAATAAATTATTGGTTTTTTGAGCAATGCGCTGGCACTTCTGCAATAACTGTGCCTTGGGACTTGCTGCGCTACTCATATGTGTCTTTGTACACTGAATCAGGCCACTTTCTCTCTCTGATACTCTTTAACTGTCTAATCGCCCCTTTATCTGCCAATTTAATGCAAGAATAACTGCTGCAAATGCTTCCGTGGCCTTTGGGATGCTATCGACGCTTGGCGGATCAAAAATGATGCCTTTAAACTGATAAAATTCCATAATTGATGGAGGAGCAGCGCTCTGGAGGCATCTGAGGAGGAATCATGCATTTAGAAGTGTTTTTTTTTTGGGCCAGAGCGACTTAGAAAATTACTGCAAAAACCAGTGTTTCTTCTTTGCTGGGCGGGCACAGTCACCGCATACAAAAACCTTTGAAAACGGCCCATTTCCAAATAATACAGAAAATGTGTCAAAAACATGAAATTTTAATGAAAAATTGGCTTTGGCGGGCACTACGGACAACTTTAAGTCCTGGCCGTTGGATCCAGCGCGGGCCGATCCAACGGCCCAGATCTCATCACAATATCGGCGTCGGGTGGACCGGGGGGCGGTAAGCAATATTATCGGACCACTTTTGGTACGGGCCCCGTTTGTGTCGGAAGCCGCCCGATCCAACAAGAAATTGACACGCGCCTCAGGCCCTACGTCATCCTCTGACACTTTTCGGGTGCTAAAGGACGGCGATCGGGGGCGGTCCGAAATCGTCGATGACCGTCAGATGGGAGCGCCCGGATCCGACGGATGACGGGACGCGGACATGGCAAAGCGATACGGCGGGGCCCATCTAATAAACAATGATTATTTGTGGAAAATGGCGCCAATATAACTTTGGATAAACCGAATACGTGGGTTTTATGAGGTTTTAGAGACAAGTGGGTAAACTATGTACAGGTTTGAAAGGTGCGCTAGGGCTATTAGATCAACCAGATTTTGATTTAATCCCCCAAAATAACCTATGCATGCACATTTGCATTAGCGCCCGGCTTTATCTCGCCTTCACCCTTTAGAGTATTAAGGCTATATTGCCTGGGGGGGGTATATATTTTATGGGATTTTTGCACAAAAATGGTATAATAATAGGGAAAAGGGGAAAATTGGGGAGCTAAATAGTAAAATTAGGGGTTAATATGAATTTTGATGAGAAAAAGCGCTAAGAATGATGTCTTAGGCTATCAATGGGGGAAAATGACTGATAGAAGAAGTGTGTACATTCCTTGAGTGAAGCAGATCTTCACCAAGGCAAATGATATGGAGAATGATGAAACTAAGAGGTATCAAGCAGATCTTGACCTCTTTAGGGGAAGTTAGTGAGTGACTTGGGGAAAAAGGAAGAAGGGAGGAGTTAGACATGCCTCACTTGAAGTCCTCCAACTGAAATCTGCCTCAAACCAAAAAATGGATTGCTTATCAAAATTGGAACACAGCAGTGGCAGTGAGACTAGCACAATCTCATGGACACTTCTTTGGCCATCTGTAGCAAATATGGAGCATTGCAGCATGCATAGTGTTGGATACCTATACCAATAGGTTTCATATTTCATGATGGGCAAGGGAAAGTCCAAATATGCTCTGCTTTGATATCACAAAGATCCCATATTTCCTAGAGAACAAGAGGTGTGTAAAGTGTTTCAATGTTGATGACCTTATTTTCAAATTTTTATGGATGATCCAACAGTTTAATCTGGATCATGCCATGTGTTCAATTTTATGCTATAGACTAGAGAAAGAAGTCTGTCCAAACAGCTGAATCTTGGCAGACAACTAGTTTAGGTAGAGAAGAAAAGGCTCCCAACAGCCTAATCTGGGACCTTGGAAGAGATAAGGGTAGAAGTAGATAGAAAAAGCAAAAGAAAAAAGCCAAAGAAAAGAAAAGGCAAGTAAGGGTCTGCAAGTCCAAATGCACCCTCTAAGAAGAAATAAAAATGCTAGGTAAGTAGCTGGGTAGGTAGTTGGGGTTGCAGAAAGGTTATCCCTATCATTGCAAGAATGGTGATGGTGGGCATCAAAGCAAAAGATACAGCAGGAAGCATGACTAATTTCCCTCATTCCCCTCCAATTTCATTTCTAACATTCCCCCATCAGTTTAGATTCATGGAAAAGACTAAGGTTTCATGGTGGTTCTTAATCTTTAAGAAGCCACATTTCTTGTCTAAACGATCTTTTCATTTTGATCTACTCTTAAAACCGAGTTTGTTTCACATAAACTTAATGGTTTCCCCCTCCACTTACCCTCTACTCCATGCTAACACTAACCCTATTATATAAATCCCTTATATCACCTTTTTCCCTAATATTACTAACACCAAGGTGTATAAATCCCAAAATCTTATAAATACCCACCCCCTTGGCATTATAGCCAATAAAGTCTCGAGTCAGGGATCAAATGACACCAGGTCATGTTGATGAACCTATGCCAACTACCCCTTCCCCTTCATGAGCTGATTCCTCTATTTCACCCCCTTTGCACATAAAAAACCCCTAAAAAGCCTAAATTCCCACCTTCACCCGCTTCAAAGAGCAAAAATCATGAAAAACCCACTTTCTGCTATATAACGAGGGTTAGCGCATACAAATTGTTTTTTTTGAAATACATTGGAAATTCGTGCAAAACATGTTTATATGCCTCCGCCCGATTCCGTATACACTGCCCATGTCACCTCCCCGATGACCGTTAGATCAGGCCCTCCAGATCCGACGGCCCTGAATGCGTCGGACTCCTTCCGACGTCCGACAGTTATGTGTACTATCCCCTTGTCACGTCAGTCATCCGACCACCCTCCGATTAACCTCTGCAGATCTAACGGTCACCATGACGTCGGAGCTCATCCGTTGCCCGAAACTTATCTCCCGATGTCCGTATTTTGAGTACGTCACTCCGCTGCCACGCGCCCTCACCACAATGCGTCGGAGGTACAACTGCAAATACCGCCCCCGTACCGGAAGCGGTGCGATACGAAACCACTGTCGGTTTCCGGTTTCCTCATCCCGCTCGCTTACGTCCTCGCCGCGTCAGCAACATGTCAGCGCTCCGTTACCTAGGTACGCTGTCTCATCATTCCCTTGCCCTACCATTGGTCCACTTGTCCTGCCATCTCACTGCCCCTGTGGACCAACCAGACCCCGCCACGTCACCCGATGACGTCAGCATGACGTCATCCGACCTTGACCCCACCAATGACGTCATGCTGACGTCAGCACGGATTCGCGCCAAAAGCACCAAAAGGTTTATTTTAGCCAAAAATTCGTGTTTTTTTTGCCATTTTTGTGCGTTCGTCGTCGTTTTATTCTGCATGCAAAACTACGTCTAAACCTGCACCGGCCGCGGAAAAGTGTTTCCTGACCACCAGAACGTCCATTTCTTCAGCGCCAACAAGCTCTGACCGGTCCAAATTTACAGGTATTCCTCATTTGAGCTCTGAAACTCCATTTTCGCTGCATTTCGCATGTCAATGAGTAACAGACCTTAAGACTCCAAATTCATCGTTAAATGCCACCAAATTGACATTTAAACTGAACCAGAGCCATCACTAAGCTTCTGTCGAACCAATTGTCGGTAATTCGAAAGAAAAACTGTCACTGGTTCGCGCAATCGTGAACCCGTCACCGGCAGGAGATAAATACACCACAAAAGAGTATCCTCTGAACATTTCCGCCACCCACCTAATCACACAGAGGCAGTATTTCAACTGCTGCAGCCTTACTTCCACCTTTCACTTACAAAACCAACATTCTCTGCAAAGAAACCTTGTTGGTGTTACTCTGCATAGTAACACAGTCCTTGAGCAAGCAGAAATCCTAAAGAAGAGCCATGGACCCCCCTGTAGCTCCTATAGCCCTCAATGTGGCTCCCCTGAATGTCCCTAATAGAACATTGGACACCAGAGCATTAGCAGACTTGGACTACAAGATATCAGAGGAGATGTTGAGCAGAAGCAGGTTCCATTTGCAAATCCTAAATGAAATAAAGAACAAACATGAGAGGGGGACAGACATCCTGGGAATTTGGGATTCATTCCTCCCAATATTCAAGCTTCCGCAGGTTAATCAATTCCCTGAGCTTGTACACTTAGTTGCTGACCACTATGATGCATCCCAGAGGGCAGTGCTGGACTCTTCAGGCTCAATTCTGTTCCTCATTACCCCTGAAGCCATCAGGGAGATGTTGCAGTTCCAGACAGATCAAAAGTTGGTCCCTCTGTCATTAGCTGATTTAATAGTATAGGGAGCCAGAACCACAGAGGCCCAAATTACTAAGATCAACCAGCTGTTCATCAAGGCTGACACTCTACAAATTCCTCCTATCAACTGTGTTTACCTCAACCAATTGGGCCTAGACCTGGTTGACATGATCAGTCCCATCCTGGGATATGATTCAATAGAACATGTGGATGAAACAGTTATACAAATGATGCTTATGTTTTCCCCAGGAAAGAAGCCAATCCACTATGATTATGCCACATACATATCAGATAAGATGCATGATCAATTGATGAATTTATCAAGAGAAAGGGTATTTAGATACACCTCGTACCTATATCATCTGCTCCTATACTTCCAGCATGATAAGTTCTCCTTCCCAAAGAAGAGAAAAGATGCACAGGGCAATCTGAGATCAGTAGTGTATTGGACATCCGTTTTTCACATAGTAAGCTGCTCTCCATACACCTACTGCGAGTTTATTGATCTTTTCATCCATCCAGCCTTGACTCTACTGTTGGGTTCACCTCCTCCCAGATTGACAGATGAAATGCAAAGACTCCTGCATTTATCAAAAGCATACAGTATTGGGGATTGGTATTTCTACCAACACCACACCGTTATCAGACTATATGGGTGTGAGTTGCCCCCATTTAAACTACCTAAATTTGTGCCTATGAGGCTACTTGCCTTGGAATACTTCAGGCAGTTTGGTTATGTGGATATGCTCCACTTTTCAGGAAAAGGTAAGAAGGCACAGTTAAAAGTCAGAAATCAACTTGGCCATTTCCTTCTCAATGAAAGGGATGAAGGGTGGAGAGAGGCAGATAGAATGCTTGCGGGCCTTGGTCTCAAATACAGCTTCATATGGAAACCCTATGACCCCAACAACTTCATTACAATGAGGAGGCTCAAATACAAATTATCTGCCTATGGTCATTATAGCCTTCCTCACTTAGAAAAATATGCCAACCAAAGCAAGTGGAGAAGAGGAACTTTAGAAGAAAATGTGACCCAAGAAGAGCTTAATAAAAGAGCTCTAAGAAACCTTAAGAAGTTGGCCGACCTTGAGTTTTATTCACAGGTCCCTTCACTGCCAGGCACACAAATTGGAGCAGCAGCGTCCTCTTCAACTGCCCAACATCAAGCTACAAGAACTGGTGAAAACATCTCAGAAAAGGGCAAAGGCAAAGAGATGGAGCAGGAACAGCAACAAAAACAACAGCAGCAAGCAGAAGGGCTGCAGCAAGGGCAGCAAGAAGAACCAGAACAGCAAGAGCAACAACATCAAGAAGAACAAAGGCAGGAGCAGTCTGCCCAGCAAAAGGAAACAGTGGAGACTCCTCAGACCACTGAAAAAATGGGGCCTACAAGACAAGACACTACCTTTGATGCCTCGGTCCTCCAAACCCCTCAAAAGGAGGATACATTTGTCTTTAGAAAAAGAGACAGAGAGACTCCCCTGACATCCTCTATAGACCAGGGAGAGAAAAGGCAGAGACTCAATGATTTTCCAGAGGAGGATATAGCAATAAGAGAGGCATTGGGCATGGGCCCACCCAGCAGAGAAACTTCAGCAAGTTCCTTCAAGCAGGAACAAGACAGGACCATGGGAGGGGAGGTCAGCTCCTCCAGCCAGCAGAAAGAGGGACAAGTAAGCATCAAGCAGCAGTTTATAGACATCAAGAGGAGGAGTGACCCTATCAAGGTACAATTGTACAATCACCTGCTAAACATGGCTCCTTCCAATCAGCAGAGACTTATGTCTGCTTTTGATGTAAGTGAAGGCAAATTGACAATGAGTCACTTTATGCCTACAGCACTCCGGCCACAATCCACTGCTGACTATCTTAGGACCAACCTAGAGGTCCTTGCCAAAGATATACACCCTATGGACAAAATTGAGTTGCATAAGCAAACTGGCGAAATGGTGTATGCTTCATTGGCCGACAAAACTTTGGATAATTACAAACTAACCAGCAGTCTGAATGCCACAGCTTCCCAGCTAGAACTGGAGAGGGTCTCTTCTCAGGCCAAAGACAACAGGATAAGAGCCCTGGAGGAAATTATTATAGAAATTGGGCACAATCCCAATGACATCAAAGGGATACAAGAGATCCTGAAACTTAGAGATGCTGACATGGCTGCACTAAGAAAGAAGATCAAAATTCCAGCCACTATCCATCCACAGACTGATGAGGTAGCAAAGCAAAGGTATGAGCAGGATTCTACTGCCCTGCTAATTTCCATTTACAAAGAGCTTGTGAAGGCACAAGAAAAATTGGGGCAATATGAAGCTACACAAGCACCTCTACAAGCATCATCAAAACAAGCACAAGAAGGGCAGACATCTCAGCCCCCTCCTCAAGTCATCAATCTTGAGGAGACTGTTCCTACTACTGTGCCTCCACCTCAGCAGGCTGAACAAACAGCCACATCTACTTCAGCAGCACCCATCAGCACAGATCAGAGCCTAGATATGCAGAAGCTAAAGAATGAAATACAAATTTTGGAAGCCCAGATGACAGAGCTGAATGAAACTAAGGAAAAGCTGGCCAAGGTAAATGAAAGGCATGATAAGACAAAAAGAGAAGTGGGAGAAAAGGCCAAGGAAATCAAAGCTCTTAAAGACAGGATCAAGGAGCTTGAGAATGAGCTCAAACTAGATAAAATCATATCTGAGATCAGAGCAATGATATGGTCCAATATTGGTAAATCCATCAACAACCAATGGCCATATATCGAGACAATCCATGAGCAACTAGAGCTCATCCCAAAGGCACAGAAGGAAATCCGAACATCAAGGGCCTTATTAGGAAATATGCCTGAAGTTGCTACAAGAATGATCAATGTGCTTAACCACAAAACAAGTTCTCAGTTAGCCACCATTGGAATCACAAATAGAACTGAGACTATTCAAATGATCAAGAGGGTTCTTACTCTTAGAAGTCTAGTGCAGACATTGGACAGGAGAACCCAGGATATGCAGACAGAGGTAAATAAGTTCATGGAGAAGTTTCAAGTGTTGCAGAGTAGAGGACTCCCTAGCTTACTGAACAGCGGAGGGAAATTATTCACCCATGAACAGTATGCTAAAAGAGTAAATGTTTTTGCCTCAGCACAGGTCAATGAGAAGGCCAGCACTTCAGAAGACACAGGGCCTATTACAGGACAGATTTTCTATAGTAAGATAGAAAATCTACTTTTTATAATGAATGAAATTAATCACTTGTTTGATGTGGCCCCAAATTTTTTCAAATATACTGAAGCAGAAGAGACAATGGAGGCCATCCTCAGGCACCAGCTCCCTACACAGGAATGGTGGACAGATGCAATCCAGAGAATTTTGTAAACAGTAAGTCATTCACCAACTTCTGTTTTTTCTACAAATTATGATGAAAAGAACAGTCAACAAAGTCAGCAGGCATCATAAAATCAAAGCTGAGCCAACTCAGCAGATGTAGCGGCCAACAAAGCAGAAAAGGGAACCACAGCTGGCAAACCCGAGAATGCACTGCGCAGCCAAAAGTAAATGCGTATCTCCAGAATTAAAACAGAGTAATGCAACCGACTCAGTGACACTCAAAAGTCAAAACAATGCTCTGACAGACATAAAGGGCATTTACGCTGCATTTATCATTGTAATAACTCCTTGCCTACTTTCTGAACATTACTGAAGATATTTTTCTCTCTCAGATGACTCAATGCCTGAGATATTTTGTATACACCTTTCTATAAAATCCCCTTCGCATGAGATAGCAAGGGTTGTTGTGAATTTCTCCTGAAGAGTCTCTTATGCTGTAATTGTTTTCTGAAAGTCAATAAAGGAAAGCAATGGAATTTCATGGATGCTTGATGTGTTGAAGATGTTCTGTTCCTGTTCATGACTGCTGGATCCCTGCGTATCTTACCATGCAATAAGTCTCTGTAACTTTCTCCATGTTTAGTTTGTTTTGTTATAAATCCATATACGCTATCTGATTTCCGATATTAAGCAACAGAGAAAAAGAATAACTCCCAGGATTTGCTCACTGAGCACCCCGAGTTCAGTCTGTGTTGTTTATAAATGTTTTCTTCAGGTGTAATCTATATAAAGTGTGATTCTTAAGCTGCTGCACTTTCAGAATACATCTTTCATATTGGCCACTGACACAGGAATTCATACTTTGCTCCTGTGCTCTGCGTTCATTTTCATTTCACCAACATAACAGAAAATTCTTAACAGATTTCTGCTGGTTGACACATATCATCACTCAAGTTTAAATTTGTCTGTTAAATACACAACAGGCCTTGCATTTAGAACAGTACTCAACATTTAAGATCATCTCACAGCATCTAGACTCCATTGCCCAATGAAAACTCACCATCAAAGTATTACATCATAAGACCTGAAAGAGATCCCTCAACCAAAACACAAAACAAAACCTGAGCATAATAGCTAGCCTAAAACACCTTCATAACAGAGACAAATCATAAAGAGAGAGCCCTCTCTGGTTGCAGTTAGGCTAGGAACTGTAACCCAAAGATTGGTTAGTGGTTACCCCGGCCGTATTCCCTTGGGAGTCATAGGGAACAACCTGGGTGTTAACATAATTGGCGACTCCACTGGGGACTTCTTAGGATTTTTCAATTACTATCTGTTTTCCAAAGTTACCATCAAACCTGAAATCAGCCAAGAGGCCTTAGAACTGTTTCTGCATCACATTAACAGCTTTAGGGAGGAGCTTGTTTGGGAAATCTTCGTCTTAGCTTTGAGAATATATAGCCATTCCAAAATCTTCATCCAGTCCTTGCAGATATAAAAACTTCCTACAAAATCCCAAAAACAGGTTGGAAGCTGGCTCCTAAGAAAAATCCTCGGCATACTAGGGCAAATCCTGACCCTAAACCACCCATCATTGTTGATAATCCAAATACCATCCAAAGGATCATCCGGAGACAGCAAAAGCAGGAAGAGCCTGCTGATGCAAATATAAGTTCGGATCATCCCAGCCTCATTCCCACTCCTTGCAAAGTTATTTTCCGGTCCACCCCTGGTTCCCCTAGTTCACCATCAACATCGCAAAGTCCTCCTCTCACATCTGCATCCATTGCACATACTTCTTTGACCAGTCTCCCGCTAGCTACTCATCCCATTAACCCTGTTATACCACTGATCCCTGCTGTCCCATTTGTTCTTATTAACCCTCTAAACCTCATAAATATGGCTAACAGGTATGCACCTCTGCAGATACTAGCTAATGCTGCGGCCTTACCTCAAGATTATCAAAGTAAAATCTCATATTTTGACTCAAATGGCTCTCTAACAGCTATCCAGCATGCCAGGAAGATGCAAGACCACTTTGAGACCTATGAAATAGATGATGACACTGTCAGAATGAGAATTTTTGTTCAAAGTTTAACTGGGGATGTTAGAACTTGGTTCAGATCCCTCAATGCAAACTCCATTACAACACCAGATCAGCTTTACGAAGCTTTTACTGAGAGATGGGAGAAGAAGAAAGATCCTCTCCATGTACTTGGTGAATATGACACTATTAAGAGAGGTCCCCAGGAGACAGTTTTGGAATATTGTGCTAGGTTTAACAATGTATATAATGCTATTCCATAGAATTTAAGGCCTCCTCCTGATTTAGCCCTGTATAAATTCCCTGATGGTTTTGACCCTGATATGGCCTATCAGTTGAAAGAAAGAGATCCTCCAACCCTTGAAGAAGCTCAAAGGGTTGCTGTCACAGTGGAAGCTAACCTAATTGCCAAAAGGAATAGGGCAAAATTGGAGAAAAGGACTGCCTTCAAAGAAGAACCTTCGGGCTTTGATCAAAAGCTGGATGCAATACTAAATAGCATGAAGAGATTGGGTGAAAGAGTGGAATCAGTTGAAAGAAAGTCATCATGGGAAGCACCACAAAACAACCCTCCTAGAAATCCGAATTTTAGGAGAACCCAAAACCTAAACATTGGTAGAACAAGTGCTGACCAAGACATTAGACCCCCTTTCCAAGAAAATTATGCAGAAACTTCAACATCAACTGAACCTAATGAAGACCCTGAGATTAATCTAATGGGTCTAGATGGTAAAAGCCAGGTTTTCTTAACACAAGAGGACCATGAGGATGATGAAATCAAAATATTCCAAACTAAATCAGGAGAATCCTTTGATTTTAAACAAGGATATGATAGTGCTGTCTATGAAGTTCACAAATAATACAAGCTAAGGAGTAGGACTGTAAATGTAAATCAGCCTGAAAAGATAAAAGATAAACAACAGTCTAAAGGAACCATAGTCACAGAACCTAATGACAAAACAAACTTGCCTACAGAAGAAGTGGTGGTTGAAGAGGTCACCACACTTTTGTCACCACTACAATGGCCTATGGCAACGCCGTCCTCTCACCCTGACTTGGATATCACCCCTCCAGACATGAGCAAAAGGGGCAGGTCTCAAAGTCAAGATGAAAACCAACAAGAAGATGTAATGAGCAAAGAAAGGGCTGCTATCCATAACTCCAAAACCCAAGCTGATAAACCTTTTGACCTAGGCACAGAGATTGGCAAGCTAAAGATAGCAATTCCCCTCTCAGAGCTAGCCAAGCATGACATCTATAAGCAACAGATCAAGAAATCTCTTCAATTCACTAATAGCAAAGATGATGTAAATGTGCTAGATGACACTCTGGAATTACTGTTTGGCCCAGAAGTAGATGGAAAAACAATGGTCACAGGGATATTACCTTTTTATGTCAGCTTGCATGTTCATGATAAAATACTGCATAATGCAATGTTCGACTCAGGCGCCTCTCACAACCTTATGCCAAAAGCAGTCATGGAAAGATTGAACCTGGATATAACAAGACCATACAAAGACCTGTTTTCCTTTGATTCTAGCCAAGTCAAATGTTTAGGCCTAATAAAAGATTTATGTGTATCCCTGGTTCAATACCCTAATAAAACCATTCTAATGGATGTTGTAGTCACTGATATCCCACCTAAATATGGGATGCTGTTATCAAGATCATGGGGAGCCAAACTCCAAGGCTCCCTGCAATTAGATATGTCATATGCCACCATCTCTGTCTTTGGGCAACCAAAAAGACTTTATAGGGAGACACTCATGAAGTACATGGTCAGCAGTGAAGAAAAGCCTCAAAATTTTCCAATATATGCTGTCCATTCAGATATAGACTCCTTTATTCTCTTCAATGACAGTGCAAGCCTCTCAAACAATGATATTGGAACTAAGAAACTCTTGCAAGAACAAAACATTAATCAAGCAAGTAGCACCCATAAAACATCAATCAGTCCAACAATAGACATTATCCCTCCTCTAGTTGTCAAAGATTGTCAAACAAGTGATGAAACTGTCCTAGAAAACAAGCGGGAAAAGAAACCCCAACTCCTGCTTACATGGCCATCCCATGAACAGATTTTTAAACCTCCTTTTCAACAAGATATCCTGTGGGTCCTAGAATTTGATGGCTCAGTTAACAAGTTAGGGGCAGGAGCTGGAGTTTGGATACATAACAAAGGGAAAGACCATGCAGAAGGCAGGGCTTATAGATTAAATTTTAGATGCACTAATAACATGGCAGAATATGAAGCTCTGTTACTAGGTCTCAAACTAGCAAAGTCATTACAAGCTCCTAGGCTTTCCATCATGGGAGATTCTGATCTAGTAATTCAACAAGTGAAAGGAAGTTTTGTCACCAATGACAAAAGGTTGAGATCTTACAGGTCTGCTGTAATTGAAATATTGGAGACTTTCTCTGAGTTCTTTATCACAAAAATTTCAAGGGGCCACAATCTCCACGCACACAGTTTGGCAACATTTTCCAGCACCTTCAAATTCCCACTAGAACCCAATAACTGTTTTACAGCCGAGGTCAGATACAGACCCTCTATTCCAAACAATGTCAAAGAATGGCAAGTATTTGAGAATGATATGCAAATAAACAATTTTCTAACCTCACAACAAGAGTTTGCAGGATTAAATATTGACACCGAATCAGCAAGTCAATCACAAATACAGTTCCAACAGACTGCTCAGCCAATATCACCTAGAACGGCAAAACAATTACTGAATCCAACCATTTTCAATAATCAAAACATTCAGCAAATTCACCAAATTGACTGTGAAGAGGTGAGCAACGCTGAAGCTGAAATCATACAACTCAAAGACAACTTCCTTCCAGTAGGCCTTACCCCACTAGAGGACATTTTTGATTCAAATGACGTCCCTAGGAAACCAAAGATGCAGCCATTAGATGCAGCAGTTGAAGAATGCATCATTGGTACTATTGACAAGCCTAAAATAATAAAGCTATCTGCTTCTTTGCCCCCTGATCAAAAACCCAAATACATTGACCTCTTTAAAGAGTTTCAAGATGTTTTTGCATGGGGTTATGAGGATCTAAAGTCCTATGATACTTCTGTCATCCAGCATACCATTCCCCTCAAGCCTAATCAAAAACCATTCAAACAGAAACTGAGAAGGATCAATCCTATGCTCCTTCCTTCTATTGAAAAAGAGTTGCATAAAATGTTCAAAGCTGGTATCATAGCACCAATCAGATTCTCTGAATGGATTTCCAACTTAGTCCCTACAAGGAAAAAGACTGGTGAGATTAGACTTTGTGTAGACTTAAGGAATCTAAATCAAGTATCACTCAAAGATAACTACCCTTTACCCAAAATGGATCACATTCTCCAAAGAGTGGTGGGGGCTTCAAGGATGTCATTGCTTGATGGATTCTCAGGCTTTAATCAAATCCTAGTACACCCTGATGATCAAGACAAAATTGCATTTACAACCCCATGGGGAACTTTCAAGTATGTAAAAATGCCCTTTGGATTGAAAAACGCAGGGGCAACTTTTCAAAGAGCAATGGACATTGCTTTTGCAAAAGAGATTCATGACTTCCTAGTCATTTACTTAGATGATCTTACACCCTTTTCAAAATCCGACCAAGAACATCTGAAACATTTGAGACAGATTTTCCTAACATGCAGGAAATATGGTATTTCTTTAAATCCCAAGAAGTCATTATTTGGCTTGGAAGAAGGGAAACTCTTAGGGCACATTATTTCAAAAGATGGCATCAGAATTGATCCAGACAGGATACAAGCTATCCTACAAATGCCTCACCCAAGGAATGTCAAGGAGTTGCAGGGATTCTTAGGAAAAATTAACTTTTTAAGAAGGTTTATCCCAAACTTAGCAGAACTAATCAGATTATTAAACAATATGCTAAAGAAAGATTCAAAGGTAAAATGGACTGTTGAAGCAAAACAAGCCTTTGAAAGTATAAAATTGGCCTTGACTCAAACCCCAGTGTTAACCAATCCTCAGTTTGACAGAGACTTTATCATTTTCTCTTTTGCCTCCCAGCATACTATTGCTGCTGTTTTATTACAGAAAGATGACCAAGGGAATGAGAAGCCTATTGCCTTCTTCAGCAGAACTCTTAGGGATGCCCCTCTAAAGTATCAAATTATGGAGAAACAAGCCTATGCTTTGATCAAAGCTATTAAAGACTTTAGGATTTACATCCTTTACTCCCATGTTGTGGCTTATGTACCAAGTCCTATTGTCAAAGACATTCTCACCCAAGAAAACTTAGAGGGCAGAAGAGGAAAATGGATTGCAAACATACTAGAATTTGACATTGAAATAAAACCTACAAAGCTAATAAAAGGGCAAGGTTTGGCCAAATTAATGACAGAATCAAATTTCCAGGCCCTAGATATCAATCAGCTGGACAGTGAAACAGAGCTGGCGACTCCAAAGATCAATGTAGCCTTTGAACAATCTCCTTGGTACTCTGATATCTGTTATGTGTTGCAAAACCTGTGTGCTCCCCCAGGACTGTCCAGAACTAAGTATAGGTTCTTAAAAATGAAAACATCAAGATTTTGTGTGATAGATGGAAATCTGCTTTGGAAAAACCATGAAGGTATATTGCTGCACTGTTTAATGAAAAATGAAACTAATAATGTCATGCAGGAGTTTCATGCAGGACATTGTGGTGGACACTTGTACTGGAAGTCCACTGTGGATAAAATACTAAGGGCTGGTTATTACTAGCCCACCATGTTCTCTGATGTGAAGACATTCACAGCCTCATGCCACAAATGCCAACTCTTTGAGGGCAAAAGACAGTTGCTGCCACTCCCCTTAAGACCTATTGCAACAGAGAGACCTTTCCAACAATGGGGCTTGGATTTCATTGGGGAAATTCATCCCTCATCTTCAGGCCAACACAGATGGATTTTAACAGCAACAGATTACTTCACCAAGTGGATTGAAGCTGCCCCATGCAGACAAGCAAATGACTCAGTAATCATTCAGTTTTTGGAAAACAATATACTGGCTAGATTTGGCTGTCCAGACAAGATAATAACAGACAATGCTGCTGCCTTCAGATCCAAGAAAATGGTGAACTTCTGCCATAAATTTCACATTACTTTGGGCCATTCTACTGCTTACTATCCTCAAGGAAATGGCCTTGCTGAATCATCAAACAAAAGTTTAATCAATATCATAAAGAAGGTGCTGGAAGAGAACAAAAAGAACTGGCATAAGAAACTAGTCAATGCTTTATGGGCAGACAGACTAACAACAAAAAGATCAATTGGGACCAGCCCATATGAGTTAGTCTATGGATTAGAAGCCAAATTTCCTTCATCACTAGGAGTGCCGGTTATGAAGCTTCTGCAAGAGAGTCAAGCAGAGCCCAATGATATGCAAAGGAGGATCAATCAGATAATCTGTTTACAGCAAACTAGAGAACAAGTTTTCAGCAGAGTGCAGATATTACAAGAAAAATTGAAAAAGGCCTTTGATAGAAGAACCAAAGCAGAAGATTTCAATGTGGGGGACAAAGTCTTAAAGTGGGATGCAAGAAGAGAAGAGAAAGGAAAACATGGAAAATTTGATTCTTTATGGAGAGGACCATTTACTGTCCAAGCAGTACAAGGTAACAACACTTACTTCCTTGAAAGTCTGACTGAAACTGACTTGGATGAAGGTCCTGTCAATGGCAGGATGCTAAAGCACTACTTTGACTATTCTTTATGAGTGGAATCTAAGGATTCCTTGTATATATGCAGATGTACATATTGTTTTCTGTTTTAGATTGTAAAATGCAGTTTTCTAAGTAATTCACCAACCAGCAATAAGGCAAATAGAATCAGAGGTCTTCCAAGAAAGAAGCACACAATTTTGACACATTAATGCAGCAAATTTCAAAGATTGGTATGGGCAGCTAAAGAGCAAGGCAATCTGACCTGCTGTTCTTGGTCTTTCAAAAGAAAAACCATCCCCATGTGGAGCCACTGTTGGATACCTATACCAATAGGTTTCATATTTCATGATGGGCAAGGGAAAGTCCAAATATGCTCTGCTTTGATATCACAAAGATCCCATATTTCCTAGAGAACAAGAGGTGTGTAAAGTGTTTCAATGTTGATGACCTTATTTTCAAATTTTGATGGATGATCCAACAGTTTAATCTGGATCATGCCATGTGTTCAATTTTATGCTATAGACTAGAGAAAGAAGTCTGTCCAAACAGCTGAATCTTGGCAGACAACTAGTTTAGGTAGAGAAGAAAAGGCTCCCAACAGCCTAATCTGGGACCTTGGAAGAGATAAGGGTAGAAGTAGATAGAAAAAGCAAAAGAAAAAGCCAAAGAAAAGAAAAGGCAAGTAAGGGTCTGCAAGTCCAAATGCACCCTCCAAGAAGAAATAAAAATGCTAGGTAAGTAGCTGGGTAGGTAGTTGGGGTTGCAGAAAGGTTATCCCTATCATTGCAAGAATGGTGATGGTGGGCATCAAAGCAAAAGATACAGCAGGAAGCATGACTAATTTCCCTCATTCCCCTCCAATTTCATTTCTAACATTCCCCCATCAGTTTAGATTCATGGAAAAGACTAAGGTTTCATGGTGGTTCTTAATCTTTAAGAAGCCACATTTCTTGTTTAAAAGATCTTTTCATTTTGATCTACTCTTAAAACCGAGTTTGTTTCACATAAACTTAATGGTTTCCCCCTCCACTTACCCTCTACTCCATGCTAACACTAACCCTATTATATAAATCCCTTATATCACCTTTTTCCCTAATATTACTAACACCAAGGTGTATAAATCCCAAAATCTTATAAATACCCACCCCCTTGGCATTATAGCCAATAAAGTCTCGAGTCAGGGATCAAATGACACCAGGTCATGTTGATGAACCTATGCCAACTACCCCTTCCCCTTCATGAGCTGATTCCTCTATTTCACCCCCTTTGCACATAAAAAACCCCTAAAAAGCCTAAATTCCCACCTTCACCCGCTTCAAAGAGCAAAAATCATGAAAAACCCACTTTCTGCTATATAACGAAGGTTAGCGCATACAAATTGTTTTTTTTGAAATACATTGGAAATTCGTGCAAAACATGTTTATATGCCTCTGCCCGATTCCGTATACACTGCCCATGTCAGCTCCCCGATGACCGTTAGATCAGGCCCTCCAGATCCGACGGCCCTGAATGCGTCGGACTCCTTCCGACGTCCGACAGTTATGTGTACTATCCCCCTGTCACGTCAGTCATCCGACCACCGTCCGATTAACCTCTGCAGATCTAACGGTCACCATGACGTCGGAGCTCATCCGTTGCCCGAAACTTATCTCCCGACGTCCGTATTTTGAGTACGTCACTCCGCTGCCACGCGCCCTCACCACAATGCGTCGGAGGTACAACTGCAAATACCGCCCCCGTACCGGAAGCGGTGCGATACGAAACCACTGCCGGTTTCCGGTTTCCTCATCCCGCTCGCTTACGTCCTCGCCGCGTCAGCAACATGTCAGCGCTCCGTCACCCAGGTACGCTGTCTCGTCATTCCCTTGCCCTGCCATTGGTCCACCTGTCCTGCCATCTCACTGCCCCTGTGGACCAACCAGACCCCGCCACGTCACCCGATGACGTCAGCATGACGTCATCCGACCTTGACCCCACCAATGACGTCATGCTGACGTCAGCACGGATTCGCGCCAAAAGCACCAAAAGGTCTATTTTAGCCAAAAATTCGTGTTTTTTTTGCCATTTTTGTGCGTTCGTCGTCGTTTTATTCTGCATGCAAAACTACGTCTAAACCTGCACCGGCCGCGGAAAAGTGTTTCCTGACCACCAGAACGTCCATTTCTTCAGCGCCAACAAGCTCTGACCGGTCCAAATTTACAGGTATTCCTCATTTGAGCTCTGAAACTCCATTTTCGCTGCATTTCGCATGTCAATGAGTAACAGACCTTAAGACTCCAAATTCATCGTTAAATGCCACCAAATTGACATTTAAACTAAACCAGAGCCATCACTAAGCTTTTGTCGTACCAATTGTCGGTAATTCGAAAGAAAAACTGTCACTGGTTCGCGCAATCGTGAACCCGTCACCTGCAGGAGATAAATACACCACAAAAGAGTATCCTCTGAACATTTCCGCCACCCACCTAATCACACAGAGGCAGTATTTCAACTGCTGCAGCCTTACTTCCACCTTTCACTTACAAAACCAACATTCTCTGCAAAGAAACCTTGTTGGTGTTACTCTGCATATTAACACAGTCCTTGAGCAAGCAGAAATCCTAAAGAAGAGCCATGGACCCCCCTGTAGCTCCTATAGCCCTCAATGTGGCTCCCCTGAATGTCCCTAATAGAACATTGGACACCAGAGCATTAGTAGACTTGGAATACAAGATATCAGAGGAGATGTTGAGCAGAAGCAGGTTCCATTTGCAAATCCTAAATGAAATAAAGAACAAACATGAGAGGGGGACAGACATCCTGGGAATTTGGGATTCATTCCTCCCAATATTCAAGCTTCCACAGGTTAATCAATTCCCTGAGCTTGTACACTTAGTTTCTGACCACTATGATGCATCCCAGAGGGCAGTGCTGGACTCTTCAGGCTCAATTCTGTTCCTCATTACCCCTGAAGCCATCAGGGAGATGTTACAGTTCCAGACAGATCAAAAGTTGGTCCCTCTGTCATTAGCTGATTTAATAGTACAGGGAGCCAGAACCACAGAGGCCCAAATTACTAAGATCAACAAGCTGTTCATCAAGGCTGACACTCTACAAATTCCTCCTATCAACTGTGTTTACCTCAACCAATTGGGCCTAGA
Source organism: Pinus tabuliformis (assembly GCA_031772625.1). Taxonomy (NCBI): domain Eukaryota; kingdom Viridiplantae; phylum Streptophyta; class Pinopsida; order Pinales; family Pinaceae; genus Pinus; species Pinus tabuliformis. The sequence goes on from CM062812.1 coordinate 14,350,763, forward strand.
CCTGGTTGACATGATCAGTCCCATCCTGGGATATGATTCAATAGAACATGTGGATGAAACAGTTATACAAATGATGCTTATGTTTTTCCCAGGAAAGAAGCCAATCCACTATGATTATGCCACATACATATCAGATAAGATGCATGATCAATTGATGAATTTATCAAGAGAAAGGGTATTTAGATACACCTCGTACCTATATCATCTACTCCTATACTTCCAGCATGATCAGTTCTCCTTCCCAAAGAAGAGAAAAGATGCACAGGGCAATCTGAGATCAGTAGTGTATTGGACATCCGTTTTTCACATAGTAAGCTGCTCTCCATACACCTACTGCGAGTTTATTGATCTTTTCATCCATCCAGCCTTGACTCTACTGTTGGGTTCACCTCCTCCCAGATTGACAGATGAAATGCAAAGACTCCTGCATTTATCAAAAGCATACAGTATTGGGGATTGGTATTTCTACCAACACCACACCATTATCAGACTATATGGGTGTGAGTTGCCCCCATTTAAACTACCTAAATTTGTGCCTATGAGGCTACTTGCCTTGGAATACTTCAGGCAGTTTGGTTATGTGGATATGCTCCACTTTTCAGGAAAAGGTAAGAAGGCACAGTTAAAAGTCAGAAATCAACTTGGCCATTTCCTTCTCAATGAAACGGATGAAGGGTGGAGAGAGGCAGATAGAATGCTTGCGGGCCTTGGTCTCAAATACAGCTTCATATGGAAACCCTATGACCCCAACAACTTCATTACAATGAGGAGGCTCAAATACAAATTATCTGCCTATGGTCATTATAGCCTTCCTCACTTAGAAAAATATGCCAACCAAAGCAAGTGGAGAAGAGGAACTTTAGAAGAAAATGTGACCCAAGAAGAGCTTAATCAAAGAGCTCTAAGAAACCTTAAGAAGTTGGCTGACCTTGAGTTTTATTCACAGGTCCCTTCACTGCCAGGCACACAAATTGGAGCAGCAGCGTCCTCTTCAACTGCCCAACATCAAGCTACAAGAACTGGTGAAAACATCTCAGAAAAGGGCAAAGGCAAAGAGATGGAGCAGGAACAGCAACAAAAACAACAACAGCAAGCAGAAGGGCTGCAGCAAGGGTAGCAAGAAGAACCAGAACAGCAAGAGCAACAACATCAAGATGAACAAAGGCAGGAGCAGTCTGCCCAGCAAAAGGAAACAGTGGAGACTCCTCAGACCACTGAAAAAACGGGGCCTACAAGATAAGACACTACCTTTGATGCCTCAGTCCTCCAAACCCCTCAAAAGGAGGATACATTTGTCTTTAGAAAAAGAGACAGAGAGACTCCCCTGACATCCTCTATAGACCAGGGAGAGAAAAGGCAGAGACTCAATGATTTTCCAGAGGAGGATATAGCAATAAGAGAGGCATTGGGCATGGGCCCACCCAGCAGAGAAACTTCAGCAAGTTCCTTCCAGCAGGAACAAGACAGGACCATGGGAGGGGAGGTCAGCTCCTCCAGCCAGCAGAAAGAGGGACAAGTAAGCATCAAGCAGTAGTTTATAGACATCAAGAGGAGGAGTGACCCTATCAAGATACAATTGTACAATCACCTGCTAAACATGGCTCCTTCCAATCAGCAGAGACTTATGTCTGCTTTTGATGTAAGTGAAGGCAAATTGACAATGAGTCACTTTATGCCTACAACACTCCGGCCACAATCCACTGCTGACTATCTTAGGACCAACCTAGAGGTCCTTGCCAAAGATATACACCCTATGGACAAAATTGAGTTGCATAAGCAAACTGGCGAAATGGTGTATGCTTCATTGGCCGACAAAACTTTGGATAATTACAAACTAACCAGCAGTCTGAATGCCACAGCTTCCCAGCTAGAACTGGAGAGGGCCTCTTCTCAGGCCAAAGACAACAGGATAAGAGCCCTGGAGGAAATTATTATAGAAATTGGGCACAATCCCAATGACATCAAAGGGATATAAGAGATCCTGAAACTTAGAGATGCTGACATGGCTGCACTAAGAAAGAAGATCAAAATTCCAGCCACTATCCATCCACAGACTGATGAGGTAGCAAAGCAAAGGTATGAGCAGGATTCTACTGCCCTGCTAATTTCCATTTACAAAGAGCTTGTGAAGGCACAAGAAAAATTGGGGCAATATGAAGCTACACAAGCACCTCTACAAGCATCATCAAAACAAGCACAAGAAGGGCAGACATCTCAGCCCCCTCCTCAAGTCATCAATCTTGAGGAGACTGTTCCTACTACTGTGCCTCCACCTCAGCAGGCTGAACAAACAGCCACATCTACTTCAGCAGCACCCATCAGCACAGATCAGAGCCTAGATATGCAGAAGCTAAAGAATGAAATACAAATTTTGGAAGCCCAGATGACAGAGCTGAATGAAACTAAGGAAAAGCTGGCCAAGGTAAATGAAAGGCATGATAAGAAAAAAAGAGAAGTGGGAGAAAAGGCCAAGGAAATCAAAGCTCTTAAAGACAGGATCAAGGAGCTTGAGAATGAGCTCAAACTAGATAAAATCATATCTGAGATCAGAGCAATGATATGGTCCAATATTGGTAAATCCATCAACAACCAATGGCCATATATCGAGACAATCCATGAGCAACTAGAGCTCATCCCAAAGGCACAGAAGGAAATCCGAACATCAAGGGCCTTATTAGGAAATATGCCTGAAGTTGCTACAAGAATGATCAATGTGCTTAACCACAAAACAAGTTCTCAGTTAGCCACCATTGGAATCACAAATAGAACTGAGACTATTCAAATGATCAAGAGGGTTCTTACTCTTAGAAGTCTAGTGCAGACATTGGACAGGAGAACCCAGGATATGCAGACAGAGGTAAATAAGTTCATGGAGAAGTTTCAAGTGTTGCAGAGTAGAGGACTCCCTAGCTTACTGAACAGCGGAGGGAAATTATTCACCCATGAACAGTATGCTAAAAGAGTAAATGTTTTTGCCTCAGCACAGGTCAATGAGAAGGCCAGCACTTCAGAAGACACAGGGCCTATTACAGGACAGATTTTCTATAGTAAGATAGAAAATCTACTTTTTATAATGAATGAAATTAATCACTTGTTTGATGTGGCCCCAAATTTTTTCAAATATACTGAAGCAGAAGAGACAATGGAGGCCATCCTCAGGCACCAGCTCCCTACACAGGAATGGTGGACAGATGCAATCTAGAGAATTTTGTAAACAGTAAGTCATTCACCAACTTCTGTTTTTTCTACAAATTATGATGAAAAGAACAGTCAACAAAGTCAGCAGGCATCATAAAATCAAAGCTGAGCCAACTCAGCAGATGTAGCGGCCAACAAAGCAGAAAAGGGAACCACAGCTGGCAAACCCGAGAATGCACTGCGCAGCCAAAAGTAAATGCGTATCTCCAGAATTAAAACAGAGTATCGCAACCGACTCAGTGACACTCAAAAGTCAAAACAATGCTCTGACAGACATAAAGGGCATTTACGCTGCATTTATCATTGTAATAACTCCTTGCCTACTTTCTGAACATTACTGAAGATATTTTTCTCTCTCAGATGACTCAATGCCTGAGATATTTTGTATACACCTTTCTATAAAATCCCCTTCGCATGAGATAGCAAGGGTTGTTGTGAATTTCTCCTGAAGAGTCTCTTATGCTGTAATTGTTTTCTGAAAGTCAATAAAGGAAAGCAATGGAATTTCATGGATGCTTGATGTGTTGAAGATGTTATGTTCCTGTTCATGACTGCTGGATCCCTGCGTATCTTACCATGCAATAAGTCTCTGTAACTTTCTCCATGTTTAGTTTGTTTTGTTATAAATCCATATACGCTATCTGATTTCCGATATTAAGCAACAGAGAAAAAGAATAACTCCCAGGATTTGCTCACTGAGCACCCTGAGTTCAGTCTGTGTTGTTTATAAATGTTTTCTTCAGGTGTAATCTATATAAAGTGTGATTCTTAAGCTGCTGCACTTTCAGAATACATCTTTCATATTGGCCACTGACACAGGAATTCATACTTTGCTCCTGTGCTCTGCGTTCATTTTCATTTCACCAACATAACAGAAAATTCTTAACAGATTTCTGCTGGTTGACACATATCATCACTCAAGTTTAAATTTGTCTGTTAAATACACAACAGGCCTTGCATTTAGAACAGTACTCAACATTTAAGATCATCTCACAGCATCTAGACTCCATTGCCCAATGAAAACTCACCATCAAAGTATTACATCATAAGACCTGAAAGAGATCCCTCAACCAAAACACAAAACAAAACCTGAGCATAATAGCTAGCCTAAAACACCTTCATAACAGAGACAAATCATAAAGAGAGAGCCCTCTCTGGTTGCAGTTAGGCTAGGAACTATAACCCAAAGATTGGTTAGTGGTTACCCCGGCCGTATTCCCTTGGGAGTCATAGGGAACAACCTGGGTGTTAACACATAGTACGACATATTTGGCATGTAAAAATGTCGATCATGAAAGATGATTAACCTGCTGTAGCAGGAGGCTAACACTCTGTTCCCCTCAATTCCAAAAAAGGTATTGTGTTTAGTGAACATGGTGATTGACCTTTCATGTTCTCCTCTTACTATAAATGGCTTTGTGACCTGATTGGACTCAAATGTGTTAAAGGCCTTCTCCCAGCTGATACGATTAAAAGTATAAGAGGCGAGGGCCCTTAAATGAATTTTCCCCACATATGAGACCGGGTTAAATTCTCTGTCCATGCGCAGTAGATACCCATGCAGGCAGAGCTCACACATCAAATGTTGAGTTGGCACGTCATTGCTCCTCATTATGTGGACGAATTGCACACCGTCCTATATTTCATGACTAATTTCATTCTTAATGCTCTCCATGCAGAATAAAAGAAAACGCTCATGCAAGAATAGAGAATAACAAGAAGTAGGGGGACAACATGCCATCACCTCTTGCACCAAGTTAAACATCTGCTCCTTATTAGTCTTCAGCTCTGCCACTTGCTTTTCCAGATGCTCCATGTTGAGATGCTGCTTTTGTTTCCTTAATTTCATGACATCTATGCACTCCACATATTCAAAAATGGTTGTGGAGGCTCGTTCCTAAGTTCTTCTAACCTCATTTTGATACCGAGTTGCAGTAGATTTCCAAGTTTGCACTTCGGCCGTTAAGGCATACTCACGGTCTTCAAACAATCGCTCGACCAGACCTGTTTGAGTGGCAATAGAAGTTTTTGCTATTTGGTCCACCTGAGTCTCTACTTCTACTCCTATGGCCTTGGACTTTTTGGCTTGCCACTTGTATTTCTTCATCTGCTTCTGCATTTTGTGTACTTGCTTCCTTAGTTTCCTAACCTCCATCTTAAGCTGCATTGTCTCTTTAAATTGCAGCTGGTATTTTTTCTTGACAGGGAGTCTTCACTATTCACACAACTCTACCCATTCCTGCTTAACCAAATCTTCCTTAGTTTCAGCAGTTGGAGGTAAATCCCTCGGGACAACTTCTTCCATGCCGACTGTCGGGTTTTCCTCCACTGTCTGTTCTTCTTCGATTACTTCTTGCTTCACAGCCTTCTCGCCTGGTTTTACCACTGGCTCATTCGTCGGGACCGCTTCACTTGGTCCCTCCTCTTCACCAATGGTTACTTCCCCTTGTTGTGTGCTCACTACAACCGATGGTGCCCTTGCGAGATGCCCTCCTGTTAATGTGTCTGTTGGAACCCCTCCTGGTTCCCCAACCTTAGGTACCTCTACTTCTTCTCTCCTTTTAGGCTTTGAAGTGCCTGTCAACTTAGCAACATCTACCCCATCTAGTTGTGGTTTTCGTGGTAAATTCAAGGCAAGAGGAACGGTGAGATCTTCTTCTGTACGCAGAGGGGGACGAGATACCCTTGCTCCTCTTGGGATGGAGGAGAAAAAGGAAAACTGGCAGGGATTTTCAATGTTTGGTCCTGAGGTTGATGTTGGTTCTTGTGGAGCAGCGCCAGCCTCATGCCCTAGTTCTCCTAGAGCTTCCTTCACAGGTTCCATGGTTTTCCCAGCTTCGAGCCCTTCTTTTCCTAGTTCCTCCTCTTCCATTGGTTCTATGGTCGGGGTGGTCACGACCTCTTCTTCACTCGGGTTATCTTCCTCCATCGGCTCCATGGTGGCAGGGAGTCCTTGTGGGGTCCCTTCAGTCGCAATATCGACCGATTCTCTTGTCCTTGCTTGTTGTGGTACTGCCTCTACGGTTGTCATGCTATCAATTTGCTCTGCTAGCTCCATAGTCGAGGCTGGTTCTTGTGGATCAGCCTCGACCGCGGTACTAGTGGGCCTTTCTGTGTCGACTCCTACGTCTCCCATTGGTTCCATAATTTCGGCTTGATCTTGGGGAGCAGCCTCTTCTTCGAATTATTCAACTTCCATCTCCATCTCTTCTGGCTCCTCCTGGTCAACATAATCATCTTCTCCTGCATTTTCTTCCTCCATGGCTTCTAGTTCATCTTCCCTGGCAGCCACAGTAGTTGCTATCTCTTCCTCTGTGGAATCTGAAACAGTTCCCACGGAATCAGGATTCATCTGATGGCATTCATCACCAACATCTGGATCAACCCATGGTGGGTAATGACCACCAACACCTGTTGCGACCTTTGAGCCGAATGCGCCATTTGTTGAAGACTTCTCAATAAGAAATAAGGAAAATTTAGTGAATATAGTGGAGTATCTCCCCTCATAGGTTACATATTTTATGACAAAATCTACTACCCCTCCCCATGGATGCGGTAGTGAGTGCCGGTTGTATCCTTGACCCTTCTGTGCGATGCTTTCTCCTGCCTACAAAAAGACTTTGGGAAACTCCGGGAGGGAAGTGCTTCTTGAAAACCATCGTTGTCCATTTTGAGGGAGCATGCTAACTTCTGTAATGGCTTCGTCCATAACAGGGACTTCTATCCCGCAGACTCGAGAGCTTTCTTCTCCTAGGTTAAGTACGAATTCTGCCGCCAACCTGTGCTCTCAAAGACCTGCCATACCTCTTGACTATTCTGAACTCTCGTTGTATCTTCTGGCTCATGCTGCATAGACCGTCCACCCATTGCTGTAGAGGTCGGATCAACACGACGAATGAAGTTAGCTGGTAGGGGAAAATGACAGGGATCCAAACCGTTGACAACTGTAATAATGTCATGGTCACTTTGGGGAAACAGATGAAAACAATACTAGTACGTTTGAGAATGATGGCAGGTTATGGAAGTATTGTTGGATATTTTAGTGGTTTAATGCAACGTGTTGGTGAGGTGACTGGTTATGACTCTTTGCATACGAATACACATTCCAAGGCGTCGAGGTCGTGATTACGAAGTACCGTAATCATTAGATTTAGTTTGGTATGAATCATGTGTCATGAATGCATTTTCGTGGTATGTCGTCGTTTCCTATGACAATTTTCCCCCAACTTAATTACGGCCATCCGCAACACGTATTAATGTCTTTTCGGAATATTTTAATTAAATTTGTAAAATTCATCGGAGACGTACCTAGGGACCTACCTTGCGGTGGAGTAACAACAAAATGTCTGACAGAGTAACAACAACACGAAGTGACAGCATCAGGGAGTAACAACAATAGGGAGTAACGAAAACGGCGGAGTAACGACAGTTACAGAGTAACAACATTGGCGGGGTAATGATAGTTATGGAGTAACAACACTAGCGGAGTAATAGAATCGGCGGAGTAACAATAGTTATGGAATAACAGCACCAGCGGAGTAATGGCAGTTACAGGGTAACAACACCGGCAGAGTAACAGTAATTACGGAGTAACAGCACCAGCGGAGTAGTAGTAGTTGCGGAGTAACAACACTAGTGGAGTAACAACAATTATGGAGTAACAACATCGGCGGAGTAACGACAGTTACAGAGTAACAACACCGATGGAGTAGCAACAGTTACAGAGTAACAACACCCACTAGTGGAGTAACAACAACATCTTAATAGCAGCATTGGTGGAGTAACAACGTTGAGTGTTACATTTCTTCTGGCCATATTCCTTTGTTATTACTGCAAAATACAAACAAGTAAGTAGTAACAATATATATATATATATATATATATATATATATATATATATATATATATATAAGTTCTATTTATTTATTTATTTTAGAGAAGAGTGAGAGTTTCCTTTATTCCAACAACCATTAAATTAGATGAATCAGAAAGGTGTTTGACAATGGAATCTTTAGAGGCTAGACAGTGGTATAGCTTTAGATAGTGTCCATTTACTAGGAATGAGGTATGCTTCTTATCTATTGTAATTAGTCTAACTGTTCCATTGTCAAATACTGCATCCACTTCATATGGTCCCATCCAGCGAGTGCGAAGCTTGCCCTTGAAATCCTTAAATCGGGAATCATAAAGTAATGCCTAATCCCCCATGTGAAACACCTTACTCTTGATGAATTTATCATGCCATTTCATTCTCTGCTGTTGAACAATAGTAGTCTTCTGGACAGCTACTGATCTAATCTCGTCCAACTCATTCAGCTATTCCAGTCGGTGTTTCTATGCTTCTGATAGGTCTAGACCTACTTCTAAAGCTATTCTGAGCATACTAATCTCAAATTCGACCGGAAACAAGGGGGATTTCCCATAGACTAACTCAATGGAGAAAACGCAGCTGTGTTCTGCCATGTTGTTCTATATTCCCATAAAGCTTTTGGAAGTTTCTGTGCCCAGTCCCGACGATGACTTATTACTGGTTTTGTCAAGATATTTTCCAATATCTTGTTTGTGCTTTCTACTTGTCCATTCACCTGTGTGTGATAGGGGGTTGTCACTCTATGTTTGACCTCATATTTCTACATCAGATTTCCTATCATGTAAGATGTGAATTGTGATCCTCCATCCGACATAATTTCCCTTGGAGTACTGTATTGGGCAAAGATTTCTTCAAAGATAAAGTCTGCCACTACTTGCTCTATTGCTCTGGCTTCTGTGGAGTAATAAAGAAGGTATGTTTTTGGTAATTATTTCAGCATCTTTTCATTATAACTTACAAACCTTTTGCATCATGAACTAGGTAAATGATAAGGAATTGTAATAAAACCTGTGAGATTAATGTGCAAAACGAAAACACTGACAATTGTCATTTTCTTATGCATGAAGAAGGAAAAACGAAAGATTGCCGTTCCAAAGGAAAGGACAAGGCCAGGTTAACCGTTGTCCCTTTGATGGGGAACCGTATGCAAACAAGGCAAACCAAATCAAAGCGTATCAGCCCTAGAAAGGAAATGGAGATATCGGCTCGGTGCAAGAAGAAAAGAGATCATTGAGGACTAACGGTTCGACAAATACCTCGAGATCCTTTGATCCTGAGGGATTGCTGCTTTAACTATTTTGCACCTAGACATCTCCACCTTCACCATTATAAAAAGGGGCAGCACTGTTAGCTCGGGGAGGCTGTTATGTTTTATATAATTTCTCTTAAGATTGAAACTTTCATCATCGAGTCTCGTTGAGAACTGATCTACTGTAATTTTGTCTTATGAATTAATACAAACTTGGTTGCTATTTCATCTCTGAGTCCGGAATAACTTCAAGCGGTGTACCCCTGGAGGCTAATGGCCCGGACCCGGAGGACACTTGCTCCTGTATATTACTTTTGGTTTATGCGTGGTTTTCTTATCAGCGTTATTCAGTAATCTAACATGTTCTGTTAGTTTACATAACACACTCTGTTATGTTTGATTTATTGAAGTTTCTGAAGACAGAACCATTGTATTAACTTTGCAACATATTACTGTTCCTTTAAGTGCTGATATAATATCGCCGGTCTTTACAGAATACTGTTGCTGTTCAATTACAAAGTCTCTGTGTGTACACTTATTTCATTGGTATTACTAAACTCATCTTAGGGATTATGTTCTTTGCGATTGTTGAATCTATAGACATTGTTGTTCCATTCTGAAATACAGTCGTATTCTTTATAACTGAGATTGACAACTGGATTACCAGAATCAAATTACTATTAAGGTGTGCCGTGTGCATGTATGAGTGGCTTTCAAGCACTATTCTATAATCCATTATTAATCAGTGCTGTTCCATTTTTGTGTGTTGTTCAATTCGTCCTTAAAAGTGAAGGATTGCCATTTGATTCCTGTAGGACACGATTATTGCATTTGATCTTGTAGACTAAGGTGTTGTTGCTTATTAGACTTAATTGCTGTTACAGTTTCCTATTTCCTGTTCCATTTCAGGTTTGCTGTTCTATTTCTTATTTGTTGTTCCATTTCTTATCTATCGTTCCATTTCTTGCCATTTGCGTTATTGTTATTTTGGTGTGAAGAATGATCTAAGACTGTAGCAGGTGTTGAAATTTACTGTCTGGCCCCCAGATCTATGATCTGTTCTCTGATTTCCTTTGAACTCATCAGTTTACAAAGGGACTCGTTACTTCTACTGAACCCTTGACTAATAAATTGCTTAGTTTTCTGAAAGTGTGGTTTAGTCTTCCAAAGTAGTTCGCTGTAAACAAGCATCCATTTACTCTTGTATTTTTGAGCACTGTACTACTAGCATTACTCTGGCCAATGATAGCCTCAGACTGAGACACTCTTTAAAATAACAAAATGTTCTTGAATTGACAAACTAATGTGAGGTAATTAGAAGTGAAAGAGACCCTTTTTATAGCTTGACATTTTGGCGCCGTTGCCGGGGAAAGAGTATAGCCATTTGTTTCTTTTCAGAGTAGTGTAAGAACCTGCTAGGGAAGAATTGGGTTTTAAAAATGGAAGGTAATAACCTACGTGTGGAGCATGTAACAGCCCTGCTCCCCTACCCACTTTCCTACAGATTTTTTGCTGTTTTGTTTGGGTAGAACCTAGCAGTTGATTTGTGTGCATGACTAAGCAGAAAAAGCAAGAAAAGAACTCAAAACCTCTACCCAAGCCAGAAAAAGCTAAGGGGCCGGTGACCCTTGACCGATCAAACTTCATAGAAGAAATCTTCAAGAAAGCAGAATCTCAGCCTTCAGTAAGACCCAGAAAAGTTATTTCTAGACAGCCTACTAGTTCCCTTCAGGCCACAGGATCACCATCTGTCGCCTTTGCTGAGGTGCGTAGTCAAACTGAAGAGCAGGACTTTCAAGAAATTGAAAATTCTACTCCAGAACTATTGCAAGAAGGGAATTTCAGCAATCTTTGTGAAGGAGGAGGAGAGACAGGGGAAACTGAGGAACCGAGGTCTCCTCTTGGGACAACTCAACCATTGAACAACCCAGACAAGGGAAGTGATGCAAAAATCATTTTTGAAGAAACTCAATCTCCTCAGACATTAGGCACTCTCATTATCCGAGATAGAGGAAGCACTATTAAAACCATTCTTGTTACGGCCATTTCCGCTCAACCTAGGAATACCCTCCTAGATATCCCAGAAGGTTATTGGCATATATTTGACCAAATGGCTCAAAACCAGCCAAACACCCAAACCTCTACATTGAAATACCCCATAGTAGATACTGCAGCAAATGCGCCTATGAAAACAATCCCTTTTCAACATATCCCTACATTCCACGGTCTTACATCAGAAGATCCAGATGCATTTCTATTTGAGTTCAATGTGCTGTGTAAGGGATATGATTACACCACCGACCCCCAGAAGCTGAAATTATTTCCCTCTACATTAAAAGGGGCTGCCTTAAGATGGTTTATGGGATTAGGTGGCAGGGTTATAAATAACTAGGATCAAATGAAAGAATCTTTTCTAAAAAAATATCAGGACTATTGCAGGTCTAGAGAACTGAAGGACGAAATATTCCAGATGGTAGCTAGACCAAATGAAACATTAGAGGAGTATGTGGAATGTTTTCAGTATAATCTTCAAAGATCTCCTTATGAATCACTACCTTTACCTGATAATGTGTTAAAAACAACATTAATTAGGGGCATGAAGGAACAATGGATTGAAACATTAAACATTATGGGAAAAGGAGATATTTATCAGGAAAATTTTGCTGACATTATTGATTTATGTATCAGGAGCTCGAGAGGCAGCACAAGATTAAAACCGGCAGAACATGATCGGTTTGTAAGAGATAATAAAATTTCGACAGAATGAGTAACACGTGTAGAAATTGGAAAATTATTGGAAAATTTTAAAACTGATATACTAGGGACACTAACCACACAACTTGATATTATGCAGGCCAAACAGAAGCAAATGGAGGTAGAATAGAATTTGGCAATCTTCTGTCCCCGATGCAGGAAGAAACATAGCCAGAAGGAGTGTCCACTAGATGCAGTCCAAACATGCGCCATCTGCACAAAAGATCACCTTACGGAAAGCTGTCCCTCACTTCCCAGATTAAAAGCAATATATAAGGAAGTATAATAAGAGCCAGAATCAGTGTATCTGCTCAACCAACGCCGTCAGTGGCAGCCACGACAGTTTGGTATGTTTTCGAACCGAACTTCTTCTTTTCAGTCTCCACAGTATAATGCTCAACAATATAATATGTGGCAAAATAAACCGCAACCCCCGTTTCCAAATTGGTCACCACAGTCGTTTCCTTCATCAACCCCGTGGCCGAATTAGGGAAGCCAATCTAGTTGGCCCAATTTTCCATATGCCCCACCGTATTGGAAAAGTAACGCATACCCAACACAATGGACTCTCCCTACTTCACGAAGTCCAGCCTGGTAGACAAACTAGCAAAGACCGATGCATCAGCCAGTAGGAACCATTCCACTCCCTCAACCTACACTGCCAGCCTTACAACAAAATCCCCAGTCTAATCTGAGACCGCAACTCCCAGTCCAACCCAATCCTAATCCAAATAACAGACCGGTCCAATCTGTCCAAATAGTAGAAACATCAGAAATAGGAGCCGATCTGAGGGAGTGTAATGATCTTCAACTAAGATCTGGGCGTATTATTGAAACTGAGGGAGATAAGACAACCCATGTTGAAAATCAGTTACCTAGAGAACAACTGTCACAAAAGGAGGATGTGAACAAACACCAAACTCATAACCAAGCAACCAAATCCTATCCCCTGTTCCCAGAACGATTAATCATACCTCGACCTACACAATATCCTGATTTTGACATTCTGGGAGAATTACAAAATTTGTACATAAAAATTCCATTCCTCCAAGCCATTCAAGACATCCTGATATATGCAAAGACTATAAAAGAATTGTGTGTAAAGAAACCAAGGAGGAATATAACAAACAATCCAAGAGTCCAAGTAGTTGGCACTCTATCTGACTTATTATCAGGAAAAGAAACACCCATTAAATACGAAGACCCAGGAAATCCAATAGTCACCATAAAAATTTATGGTCAAACCTTCTCCAATGCCTTAGTTGATCTAGGAGCTACAATCAATATCTTAACAACTACTACTTGCCAAAATCTAGGCATTACATCTGTAGAACCCACCCCTACCTTACTAGAACTGGCTGACCGATCTGTGGTCAGGCCAGAGGGCACGCTACATGATGTCATGGTATCTGTTGACTCCTGGGAATATCCGACCGATTTTCTGATAATAAATCCCAAAAGCCAACTTGATGGACACCCATTGATTTTAGGTAGACCTTGGCTTGCAACTGCCGATGCCTATATTGGTTGCCGACAAGGAAATATGACCATAACAAGAGGAGCGAATATCAAGAACTTAGCTTTATATCCTCCAGCACAGCCAAGTGTCATAATAATCAAAACTAATAAGCACCATGTATCATACCTTACTGATAACATTAGATCTCCATTAACTATACAAGAGGCACTTGATTTTAAAGACTAGACAGAAGACGATGCCATTAATAATTTTATTAGTCAAACTGAACTCAAATCCCACACACAGTGTCACATGATAGAGGCAACATTCGATAACGAATTAGACGAAGATCCTCTTAAAGATTGTTGGGTTGTGTTATATTCTTTCCACGTAGTTAATAGGGGGTTTGAAGGGCACCCGTAACCCAACTTTAAAATTTTGGTTTTGGACCATATGTTAGGTTGGGCGGACCCACTTATGGTTTTGTGCATGATTTTCGCACATGTTTTTTTGGACATGATGGTTTTCGGTCCATGGTATTGGACGCGATGGTTTTCGGTCCATGGTATTGGATGCTTCGGCATGTATAAATATGTATTGTAACATTGAAAGGAACATAATGAAAAATCAAGCTGGTAGTCTCGGTTTTGGGATCCAGGGAAAAATCTCTGTGCATATGTGTTTTATGGGTTATGCTCTCGCATTGTTTATTTTCTTTGTTTAAGAATTCGTATGCAGGTAATTTCTGTACAGGGTTAAAACCTACATTTGGTATAAGAGTTGTTTTGGCTTCAAGGGGACGCCTTTGTTGCTGAGGGGTTTTGCTCGGGCCTGTGGTAGACCCTGTTCAGTGGGAGATCTGCGAGATCGATTCTGGTGGTGAAAGAAGATGGCGAGCAGTGGAAAGATAGAGATTGAGAAGTTCAATGGTCAAAATTTTGAGTTGTGGAAACTCAAGATGGAGGATCTGTTGGTGGATAAAGATCAGTGGATCGCGGTATATCCGGGTACTAAACCATCGAGAGTGACCGATGAAGAATGGAAGAAGTTGGATCGGAAGGCAAAGAGCACAATACGATTGTGTGTCTCAGATTCAGTATTGCTGAATGTATCAGGGGAAGCTACGACAAAGGCTTTGTGGGTCAAGTTAGGGAATTTGTACCAATCTAAGTCTTTGGTGAATAAACTGTTCCTATGGAAAAAGCTGTATAACCTGAGGATGAAAGATGGAGACTCGGTGACAGAGCATCTAAATGCATTTAATACTGTGGTAAGCCAGTTATTATCTGTTGATATTAAAATTTCAGATGAAGATAAGTGCATCAGTCTATTGTGTTCTCTACCAGATTTGTGGGATAGTCTGGTTATTGCAATAGGTAGCAATGCAACTGCTTTGCAGTTTGATGAAATGCTCTCAGCCTTGCTGACGGAGGAGATGAGACGGAAAAATATGGACAACCAGAATGGTGATGCCTTGTCTGTACGAGGACGGTCCCAGAACAGAAACAAAAATAAGTCATCGAGTGGGAGATCTAAATCTAGAGGGAGATCTAAATCTCCAGGAAAACCTACAAAGGTGGTTTGCTAGAAATGCGGAAAGGAAGGGCACTTCAGAAGGGATTGTAAATCTAAAGCTCCTGATAAAGGAAAGGGTTCTGATGATGCTCCTTCTACAGAGGAAAAAACCACCTCAAATGAAGGTGGGGATGTGTACTTGGCTTCTTCAAGCACACATGTAGATCATGAGGCATGGTTGATTGACTCAGGTGCATCCTTTCACTTCACTCCCCATAGAGAGTGGTTCTGCGAGTATGAGAAATACGATGGTGGTGATGTCTTCTTAGGAGATGATAGGAAGGCTAGAATCATTGGTCGGGGAAAAGTAAAGTTGAAGTTGCAAGGTGGAAGGGTTAGAACACTTCTGGGTGTTCTACATATTCCTGCATTGGCCAGAAATCTGATTTCTGTAAGCAAGTTGGATGATGCAGGTGTAAAGACGGTGTTCGATAAAGATACCTGCAAGATGGTTCGAGGAGCACTGATATTAATGTGGGGAGTTCGGATTGGAACTCTGTACAAGCTGCAAGGTAGCACTGTTGTTGATGGGTGCAATAGTTCTATGGTTCCTGAAAACGGAGTAGAGAATCTAGTGGTCTCTAGAGAGAAGACCATGTTGTGGCATCAAAGGCTTGGACATATTGGAGAGAAGGGCCTTCGAATACTTTATGGTAAAGGTATGGTAGAAGGTATGAATAATAGCTCTCTGGATTTTGATTTTTGTGAAAATTGTGTATATGGGAAGCAGAATCGGGTGAGTTTCCCCTCTGGTGGTGTTGGATACCTATACTAATAGGTTTCATATTTCATGATTGGCCAAAGAAAGTCCAAATATGCTCTGCTTTGGTATCACAAAGATCCCATATTTCCTAGAAAGCAAGAGGTGGGTAAAGTGTTTCAAGTATTGAGGACCTTATTTCAATTTTGTGGATGATTCGACAGTCTAATCTGGATCATGCCATGTTTCAATTTTGAGTTATAGAATAGAGAAAGAAGTCTGTCCGAACTGTTTAATCTTGGCAGACAAGTAGTTTAGGTAGAGAAGGAAAGGTTCCCAACAGCTTAAACTGGGACCTTGGAAGAGATAAGGGTAGAAGTAGATAGAAAAGAAAGAAGAAAAAGCCAAAGAAAAGAAAAGGCAAGTAAGGGTTTGCAAGCCTAAATGCACCCTCCAATGGAGAAACAAAAAATGCTAGGAAAATAGCTAGGTAGGCAGTTGTGGTTGCAGAAAGGATATTTTCACCACTACTCATATGTCAAGAGGTGTTTTGCCAAGGCAAAAAATCTGTCGGTGGACAAAATGGTTAATTCCATCAAATTACAGCAAGGAGCATAACTAACTTCCCTCTTCCCCTCTATTCCATTACTAACACTCCCTTTCTTTAGCTGAGATTTATGAAGAGAGATCATGGTTTTATGGTGGTTCTAGTTCATTCAGAATCCACATTTCTTGTCTAAGATCTTTTCATTTTGGTCTACTCTCAAAACCAAGTCAATTTCAGATAAACTCAGTAAAATCCCCTTCATTTGCTCCCTTCATTCATATTAACCTCTAATTCTACTATATAGCTCCCCTATTCTACCCCTTCCCCTAATAATACTAACACTATGGTGTATAAAGCCCCAAATCTTATAAATACTCCCTCCCCTTGGCATTATAGCCATATATTCTTCAAAAGGGACCAAAACGACCTCTGGTCACTTTGGTGAACCTGTCCCATCCCATTCCCCCTTGCTGCAAGTCAAACTGCTCCTTAAACCATCATTTGTATTGAAAAAACCCTTATAAAACCCTCTTCCACCTCTAAATCCTTTGCAAAAACTACCAAAGCCAAAAAACCCGCCTCTGGCGCATTTCCAAAGGTTAGCGCATTGTTTGTTTTAAATAAAAAACATTGAAAAACCAACGAAAAACCCTCTACCCAAAGTTTTCTCCCCGCATACAACCCGAGCATCTTCCTGCTCCGCCCATCGTCGGATCAAGCCCCGAAGATCCGACGATCCACGTTGATATCGGAGCGGCCCCCATTGCTGTCCTTTACCGCCCGAGAAGCTGACGTTGCGTCACGTCAGGGCCTCTCCACGCGTCAAGCGCTAAGGTATCTCGGAGCCGGGCCTGACAACTTCGGCGCCGTACCCAAACCGCCCCGAGAAACTGTAGCGGTTAGCCTTAACCGTAGCCGCTACGGTCCTAACCGCCACCTGTTTTCCGCCAACGCATCGCCACGTCACGCCCACCTGTACTCGCCCCGCTATTCGTCCACCTGGCCGCTGACATGGCCGCCACCTCATCGCCCCTTGGACCAATAGTCTACCGCCACGTCACCCGATGACGTCAGCTGACGTCACCTCACCTTGACCCACCAATGACGTCATGCTGACGTCATCACTAAAAAGCGCCAAAATGGTAAAAAAAGTCTATATTTACCCAAAAAACCGTGTTTTTTCCCACTTTTCTCTCCTGTCGCTATTGTTCTTTCTGCATGACCGTTTACGTTCGAATTTCCGCCAACCTGCTGAGTTAACCCGGGCGACCTCCTCAGCATCAACCGTGCACACCTGCGCAACCTCTGTTCGTCAATTAACAGGTATTTACCATTGTTCTGCCCTCCATACGACTGTTATTGAAATTTAAAGTTGCTCAGAAGGCTTAAGACACCTTGAACTACATTTACACCGCCCATTTCCCTCTGCACGTCCACCATTGTAACTGTGAAGTCCAAAAAAGCACCGGCCGAGCCTTAATACTTGTAATTTCGCTCAAAACCACTGTCCCTCTGCATTTCCCGGCAGATTTCTTGATAAATACAATTCACCCGCTGGAAGGGGACAGTTGGACCTTAGAGAAGCTCTGCTCCTAAAAACAAACAGTATTTCAATTGCTGTTGAGTAAATTCCCCTCTGGTATCCAAAAATACAAACTGTTTTCACAGAGAATCACTTCTATTCTGTGTTGCTTCCATTTTGACTATTCACCTACAATTGTTGCACTTTGAAGAACTATGGAGACTCCTATTGCTCTAAATATCAAGCCCCTCAATGCTCCTCACCAGGAATTAGCATGGAAAGCTCTGGGAGACATGGATTACCAAATGCTGGACTGGTTCCCTATGGGAACCAAATACAATATCCAGATGATGAATGAGTTAAAAGCCCAGCACCTGAGTGGGGCAGACATCTTGGGAATTTGGGACTCAAATTTGCCCATCTACAACCTTCCCCAAGTAAATCCTATGCCAGAACTCATCTACAGCTGCCAGGAATGTTATGACCCAAACCAAAGAGCTGTCATCAGCCCCACAGGCTCAATCCTGTTCCAGATTACCCCAGAGAGTATAAATGGAATGCTGCACTTCCAAACTGCCAAGCAATTGACCCCCCTCTTTATGCAGAATTTGATAAACAAAGGGACCAAGCTGTCAAATGACCAAATCATTAAAATCAATCAGTTGTTTGTAAGACCAGGCTCTGAATCAGTCAGAACCCCTCCTATTGGGTATCACTACTTGAATGATTTGGGCAGGATGTTAGTGGATTTAATCAGTTATGTCCTAGGATTCAGGGGGATGGAGGATGTGGATGATAGCCTAATGGCAATGCTGTCTATATTCTCTCCTGGTAAGCCCCCAGCTGTACATTATGACTATGCAACCTACATTGCAGATAAAATCCATGAGCAGTTTATGAACTTGAAGAGGGAAAGACTATTCAGGTATACTTCATATATATACCATCTATTCTTGTTCTATCAGCCAGCCACCTTCTCTTTTCCTTTGAAGCAACTCAATGCCCAGGGAAATCCAAGATCAGTTGTGTTCTGGACTTCTGTTTTTCATCATACCTCTGTATCACCTTACACATACACTGAGTTTATTGACTTATTCATCTATCCAGTCATGACAGTATTGCATGGTACTCCTCCTCCTAGACTAACTGATGACATGAGGAGAATTCTCCATTTGAATAAGTCCTACAGCATTGGTAATTGGTACTTCTACCAAAACCACACAGTCATCAGGATATATGGCTGTGAGTTGAACCCATTTAGGTTACCAAGGTATGTCCCCATGAGGCTTTTTGCCTTGGAATATTTCAGACAGTTTGGGTATCTTCATTTTCAGAGCAACAACAAGAAGTCACAGTTGAAGGTAAGGAACCAGCTGGGTCCTTTCCTATATAACAGAAAAGAAGAGGGATGGAAAGAGGCAAACACTATCCTGGAAGGCCTCAGACTGCAAACCAGCTTTGAATGGATACCCTATGACCCCAATCACGCTATCTCCCTCAGGAGGATTAGATACAAATTGGGTAGCTATGCACACAAGAGACAACCCGAGATTGAACAGTATGCCAACGCATCAAATTGGGAAGAGGGTACCCTAGAGGAGGAAATTACTAATGAAGAGTTACTTGAGAGAGAGGCTAGAAATATGCAAAAGGAAGCTGACTTGGAAACTTGTGGACAGGTGCCCCTCTCCTACAAAAAGCAACTTGGAGCAGCTGCTACATCATCAACAGTACAACAACAAACTGCCGAGAAAGCATCACAGACAGCAAGCAAGGATAAAGGGAAGCAGGTGGAACAGCCACCTCCATTGACAGAAGAACAAGTGGACACATTGCTACAGCAGCAAGAAGAGATGGAGCAGCAGGAACTTGGGCAGCAACAAGAAGAGGAACAGTTTAGTGAACAGCAGCCCTTGCAGCAAGAAAAAGTGATGAATGCTCCAAGCTCCACTGAGCAACAGGCTCAGACAGTGGTGCCTCCTAGGGCAGAAACTACTGTTGATACCTCGGTCCTCCAAACCCCACAAAAGGAGGACTTGACCAGGAAAAGGGATAGAGAGACTCCCTTGACCTCATCTTTCAATCGGGGAGAGAAAAGAAAAAGACTAAATGACTCTCAAGAGGAGGATATAGCAGTAAGGCAAGCAATGGGCATGGGCCCACCCAGTGGAGAAGTTTCAGCCAGTTCATTTCAGCATGAACATGATAGAGCCATAGGAGGAGAGGTTAGCTCCTCCAGCCAGCACAGAGAAGGACAGTCAAGCATTAAACAGCAATTTATTGACATTAAGAGGAGGAGTGATCCTATTAAAGTACAGCTGTACAATCATTTGCTGAACCTGGCTCCTACCAATCAGCAAAGACTCATGTCTGCCTTTGATGTAAGTGAAGGCAAGATGATCATGAGTCACTTCATGCCCACAACGCTGCATCCTCAATCTACCTCGGATTACCTAAGAACCAACATGGAGGTGCTGGCCAAAGACATACACCCTATGGATAAGATTGAATTACATAAACAAACTGGTGAAATGGTGTATGCCTCCTTGGCAGATGAGACATTGGAGAACTACAAATTGAAGAGCAGCCTGGATAACACAGCATCTCAGCTGGAATTGGAGAGAGCATCATCACAAGCCAAGGACAATAGGATCAAGTCCTTGGAAGAGGTAATTATAGAAATAGGACATGATCCTAAAGATGTCAAAGGTATCCAAGAACTCCTGAAGCTAAGGGATGCAGACATGGCGGCCTTAAGAAAGAAAATCAAGCTTCCAGCTACCATCCATCCTCAAACAGATGAAGTTGCCCAGCAAAGGCAGGAAAAGGATGCTACAGACCTACTGATATCCCTGTACAAGGAGCTGGTTCGAACTCAAGACCAGCTAGGACAATCAGAAGCTGCAAAGGCAGCACTACAAACAGCAATGAAGCAAAGAGAAGAGGGCCAACCCTCCCAGCCTCCTCCTGTGATAATTAATCTTGAGGAAGTCCCTCCAACAACTACTCCTCCTCAGCAAACGGGAACTACAACACCATCTACAGCAACAACTACACCAACACCAGGACAGACTCCCAGTCTGGATATGCAGAAGCTGCAAGCTGAGATCCAAGTTCTTGAATCTCAAATGAAAGAGCTTGATGAAGTCAAGAAATCTTTGGCCAAGATAAATGAAAAATTTGACAAAAGCAAGCAGAATGAAGCAGCAAAGGAGAGAGAGATAAAAGCTCTAAAAAAGAGAATAGCTGAACTAGAAAAAGAGCTTGCACTAGAAAAAGTAACAGCAGAATTGAAAGCAGTCCTATGGGGCAACATTGGGCGGTCCATCACCAATCAATGGCAATATATTGAGACTATGGATGAGCAAATAGTACTCATCACCAAGGAAAACAAGGAAATACACAGAGCCAGAGCAAGCCTTGGCCACATGCCAGATGCTGCCAGCAGAATGATCAATGTTTTAAATAACAAAACTAGCTCTCAACTAGCTACCATGGGAATTACTAACAGGACTGAAACAATCTCAGTAGTTAAAAGAGTCCTGACACTAAGAAGTCTAGTTGGAACGCTGGAGAGGAGGACACAGGATATGCAGACCGAGATCAACAAGTTCCTGGACAGATTTGTGGCATTGCAGAACAGAGGCCTCCCCAGCATTTTAAGCAGTGTAGGAAGACTGCTCACCCTAGAAAATTACAACAAAAGGATTGATGCCCATGCAGTAGCACAGAATGCAAAACAGCCCAGTACCTCAACAGACACAGGGCCAGCATCAGGGCAGAATCTGTATGATAGGGTGGATAATCTGTTTTTTATTATGAATGAAATTGATCATCTGTTTGATACACCACCAAATTTCTTTAAGTATACTGAAGCAGATGAGACTATGGGGGCAATCATAAGACACCAATTGCCCACACAGGAAGAGTGGAGGAATTTGACACAGATAATTTTATCAGGCCAGAACCTGTAGCGTTAGTTTTCTCCAGTACATGAGCAGTCATGCGCAGGCACAATTTTGATGAATAAAATCTACAAGGAAGAGGCAGATGCTGAGCCAACTCAGCAGAGCTATTTACTCACCACAGCAGTAGTCACAATCACAGGTGACAACCCAGAATACAGCGTACAAGCCATAAAGTCGGGTTCTCCAGCATTTAATCAAAGTATCTCAACCGACTCAGCAGATCCCAAAGGCCAAAATATCTTCTGACAGAACATTAAGGCGCCTTTATTTTGTATTCAATGCTGTAATAAATTTCTGATAATAATATCTCAAAGTTGGTGAGAATATTAAGTCTGAGATAACTCAGGACTCAGATATTTTTGTAAAAATCGCAAGTATATATTCACCCCTGGCAGAAGCTCAGGAGGTTGTTGTTATTTTCCTTTTAGAAGTCTCACTTGCTGTAAGATTCTGAGAGAAGTAATACAAAGGGAGAATGGAATTTCCAAAAGCTTGGTGTATTTGATGCGTCATGATGAGTGGTGAATGTTGCAGGATTCCAGAGTGTTTCATAAAACAATAAGTTTTCTTAAATCTCTGTGTTACATGTTTTCGAGTCTTTTGTTCTCTTTTGCTGTTTAAATGTTTTACACTTAATAGCCAAGTAGAAGAATAGTTACAGGATTTAATCACTGATTACCCTGAACTCAATCTGAGCTATTATCCATGTTTTCTTCAGATACAGTGAATGAAGTGTAATTCTTAATTGCTGCACTTTAAAACTATATCTTTTACAGTGATAGACATCCCCAGGGATTCAAGTTTTGCTCCTGAGGCATCTATCTGTTTCTCATACCTAGTTTGGTGGAAATACTCGAATACTTTAGTGAAAATTCTTAATTGCTTTCACTGGTTTTTTTTCACCTGTTTGTGTTATAAATCAAAATTTGTTCTATGAAGTATCCAAATGGCCCTGCAAACTTCACCAGTTCACCTCAAGGTTTCTAGACACCTACAGCCCTAGACTCCATTGCCCAATGATACTTGACTCTCTGAATGCTACATCACTAAGACCTAAAAGAAACTCTTCAACCAAAACATAAACAAAACCTGTGCATAATAGCTAGCCTAAAACCCTATCATAAACAGTTACAAATCATAAAGAGAGAGCCCTCTCTGATCACTGTTTGGCTAGAAACAGTGATCCAAAGATTGGTTAGTGGTTACCCCGGCCGTATTCCCTTGGGAGTCATAGGGAACAACCTGGGTGTTAACATAATTGGCGACTCAACTGGGGAATTTTAAAGATTTTTCAATTACTATCTATATTCCAAAGCTACCATCAAGCCTGAACTAGCCAAGAGGCCTTAGGACTGTTTCTGTGCCACAGGAACAGCTTTAGGGAAGAGCTGATTAGGGAATCTTCATCCTAGCTTTGAAACATATATAGCCATTCCAAAATTTTCATCCAGTCCTTGCATATATATAAACTTCTTGTACAAATTCAAAAGAATATTTAGAAGCTGGCTCCCAAAAGAAATCCAAGGCACACTAGGGCAAACCCTGACCCTAATCAACCTATCATTGTTGATAATCCAAATATCATTCCAAAGAACATAAGGAGACAGCAAAAGCAGGAGAAGCCTGCTGATTCAGATATAAGTTCACACCAACCTATCCTCATTCCAACTCCTTGCAAAGTCCTTTTCCGTTCCACACCTAGTTCCCCTAATTCATCATCAACACCTCAAAGCCCTCCTCTCCCATCTTCACCATCTGCACATACTCTTTTAACCAGCCCCCTGCTTGTTACCCATCCTATTAACCCTGTTACACCTGTAATCCCAGCTGTCCCATTTGTTCCTGTCAACCCCATAAATCCCATAAACATGGCCAACAGGTATGCACCTCTGCAGATACCAGCTAATGCTCCAGCTCTACCCCAAGATTATCAAACCAAAATCTCATTTTTTGACTCCCATGGCCCTTTGACAGCTGTCCAGCATGCTAAGAAGATGCAAGACCACTTTGAGACCTATGAAATAGATGATGACAGTGTCAGGATGAGAATTTTTGTTCAAAGCTTAACTGGGGATGTCAGAACTTGGTTTAGATCCCTGAATGCAAATTCCATTGCAACCCCTGAGGTCCTGTACCAAGAGTTTACCAACAGATGGGAGAAAAAGAAAGATCCACTCCACATACTCGGTGAATATAACACTATTAAAAGAGGTCCCCAAGAAACAGTCTTGGAATATTGTGCTAGGTTTAACAATGTATATAATGCTATCCCCCAGAACTTAAGGCCCCCTCCTGATTTGGCCCTGTATAACTTCCCTGACGGTTTTGACTCTGATATGGCCTATCAGCTGAAAGAAAGAGATCCTCCAACCCTTGCAGAAGCTCAAAGAGTTGCAGTCACTGTAGAGGCTAACCTAATTGCCAAGAGAAACAGGGCAAAGCTGGAAAAGAAGGCTGGTTTCAGAGAAGAGCCCTCAGGTTTTGATCAAAAGTTGGATGCAATACTAAACAGCATGAAGAGACTGGGTGAAAGGGTGGAATCAGTTGAAAGAAAATCATCATGGGAGACATCACAAAGCAACCCTCCTAGAAACCCAAATTTTAGGAGAAATCAGAACCCAAACATAGGAAAAACAAGTGCTGACCAAGATATCAGACCCCCTTTTCAAGAAAACTATGCAGAAACTTCCTCAGCCAATCAGCTCAATGAAGATCCCGAAATTAACTTGATGGGTCTGGATGGTAAAACCCATGTTTTCTTAACGCAAGAAGATCATGAGGAGGATGAAAGCAAAACATTCCAAACTAAATCAGGAGAATCCTTTGACTTTAAACAAGGATATGACACTGCTGTCTATGAAGTCCATAAACAATATAAACTAAGGAGTAGGACTGTAAATGTAAATCAGCCTGAAAAGGCAAAGGAGAAACAACAGTCCAAAGAAACCATGGTCACAGAACCTAATCACAACACAAACGTGCCTACAAAAGAAGTAGTGGTTGAGGAGGTTACTGAACTACTGTCCCCACTACAACAGCCCATGGCAACCTCGTCCTCCCACCCAAATCCGAACATTACCCCTCAAGACATGAGTATGAGGGGCAGGTTTCAAAATCAAGATGAAATCCAACAAGAAGATTTAGTGAACAAAGAAAAGACTGCTATCCGTGACTCTAAAATCCAAGTTGACAAACCTTTTGACCTAGGTACAGAGATTGGCAAGTTAAAGATAGCCATCCCCCTCTCAGAGCTAGCCAAGCATGACATATATAAGCAACAGATAAAGAAATCCCTACAGCTCACCAATAGCAAAGATGATGTAAATGTGCTAGATGACACTCCAGAATTACTGTTTGGCCCAGAGGTAGATGGAAAATCAGAAGTCACAGGGGTTTTACCGTTTTATGTCAGCCTGCATGTTCATGATAAAATACTGCATAATGCAATGTTTGACTCAGGTGCCTCTCACAACCTTATGCCAAAAGCAGTCATGGAAAGATTGAACTTGGACATAACAAGACCATACAAAGACCTGTTTTCTTTTGATTCAAGCCAAGTCAAATGTTTAGGCCTAATAAAAGATTTGTGTGTGTCTCTGGTTCAATATCCCAACAAGACTATTCTAATGGATGTTGTAGTTGCTGATATCCCACCCAAATATGGGATGCTGTTATCAAGATCATGGGGAGCCAAGCTCCAAGGATCCCTGCAATTAGACATGTCATATGCAACTATCTCTGTCTTTGGGCAACCAAAAAGACTATACAGGGAAACACTCATGAAGTATATGGTCAGCAGTGAAGAAAAGCCTCAAAATTTTCCAATATATGCTGTCCATTCAGACATAGACTCCTTTATCCTTTTCAATGATAGCGCAGACCTTTCAAACAATGAGATTAGGACCAAAACACTCATACAAGAACAAAACATTGATCAGACAAGTAGCGCCTGCCAAACATCAATCAGCCCAACAATACACATTAACCCTCCTCTAGTTGTTAAAGATTGTCAAACAAGTGATAAAGCTGTCCTAGAAAACAAATGGGGGAAGAAACCCCAACTCCTGCTCACATTGCCATCTCGTGAACAGAACTTTAAATCTTCTGTCCAGCAAGATATCCTGTGGGTCCTAGAATTTGATGGGTCAGTCAACAAGTTAGGGGCAGGAGCTGGAGTGTGGATATATAACAAAGAGAAAGACTATGCAGAAGGCAGGGCTTACAGATTAAATTTTAGGTGCACTAACAACATGGCAGAATATGAAGCTCTGTTGCTGGGCCTAAAGCTAGCAAAATCACTACAAGCTCCTAAACTCTCCATTATGGGAGACTCTGATCTAGTAATTCAGCAAGTGAAAGGACATTTTCTCACCAATGACAAAAGATTGAGGTCCTACAGATCTGCTGTAATTGAAATATTAGAAACCTTTTCTGAGTTTGTTATCACAAAAATTCCAAGGGGCCACAATCTCCATGCACACAGCTTGGCAACATTTGCCAGCACCTTCAAATTCCCATTAGAACCCAATAATTGTTTCACAGCCGAGGTCAAATACAGACCCTCTATTCGAAACAATGTTAAAGAATGGCAAGTATTTGAGGATGACATGCAAATAAACAATTTCTTGACCTTGCAACAAGAGTTCGTAGGATTAAGTATTGATCTTGATGGAGCATGTCAATCACAAATATTTGATGAAGCAAGTCCATCACAAATACAGTTTCAACAGTCTGCTCACCCAATGTCACCTAGAACAGCAAAACAATTACTGAGTCCAACCATTTTCGACAATGAAAACATTCAGCAAATTCACCAAATTGACTGCGAAGAGATGAGCAGCGCTGAAGCTGAAATCATACAACTCAAAGACAATTTCCTTCCAGCAGGCCTTACCCCACTAGAGGACATTTTTGACTCAAATGATGTCCCCAGGAAACCGAAGATGCAGCCATTAGATGCAGCAATTGAAGAATGCAACATTGGTACCACTGACAAGCCTAAAATAATAAAGCTATCTGCTGCTTTGCCCCCTGATCAAAAACCCAAATATATTGATCTCTTTAAAGAGTTTCAAGATGTCTTTGCTTGGGGTTATCAGGATCTAAAGTCCTATGATACCTCTGTTATCCAGCACACCATTCCCCTCAAGCCTAATCAAAAACCATTCAAACAGAAATTGAGAAGAATCAATCCTGTGCTCCTTCCTTCCATTGAAAAAGAATTACAGAAAATGTTCAAAGCTGGTATCATAGCACCAATCAGATTCTCTGAATGGATTTCAAATTTGGTCCCTACAAGAAAGAAAACTGGTGAGATTAGACTTTGTGTAGACTTAAGGAATTTGAATCAAGTATCACTCAAAGATAACTACCCTTTACCCAAAATGGATCATATTCTTCAAAGAGTAGTAGGGGCTTCAAGGATATCATTGCTTGATGGTTTCTCAGGTTTTAACCAAATCCTAGTACACCCTGATGATCAAGACAAAACTGCATTTACAACCCCATGGGGAACTTTCAAGTATGTGAAAATGCCCTTTGGATTGAAAAACGCAGGGGCAACATTTCAAAGAGCAATGGATATTGCTTTCGCTAAGGAAATTCATGATTTCCTTGTCATTTATTTGGATGACCTCACACCTTTTTCAAAATCTGACCACGAACACTTGAGACATTTGAGACAGATTTTCATAACATGCAGGAAATATGGCATTTCCTTAAACCCCAAGAAGTCATTATTTGGGTTGGAAGAAGGGAAACTTCTAGGACATATTATTTCAAAAGATGGCATAAGAATTGATCCAGATAGGATACAAGCTATCCTACAAATGCCTCATCCAAGGAATGTCAAGGAATTGCAAGGATTCTTAGGGAAAATCAACTTTTTAAGAAGGTTTATCCCTAATTTAGCAGAATTAATCAGATTACTAAATAATATGCTAAAGAAAGATTCAAAGGTCAAATGGACTGTTGAAGCAAAACAAGCCTTTGAAAGCATAAAATTAGCCTTGACTCAAACCCCAGTGTTAACCAATCCACAGTTTGACAGAGACTTTATCATTTTCTCCTTTGCCTCCCAACATACTATTGCTGCTGTATTATTACAGAAAGATGACCAAGGGAATGAGAAGCCTATTGCCTTCTTCAGCAGAGCTCTTAGAGATGCCCCCCTAAAGTATCAAATAATGGAAAAACAAGCCTATGCTTTGATCAAAGCTATTAAAGACTTTAGGATTTACATCCTTTACTCCCATGTTGTGGCTTATGTACCAAGTCCTATTGTCAAAGACATTCTCACCCAAGAAAACTTAGAGGGCAGGAGAGGAAAATGGATTGCCAATATACTAGAATTTGACATTGAAATAAAACCCATAAAGCTAATAAAAGGGCAAGGTTTGGCCAAATTAATGACAGAAGCAAATTTCCAAGCCTTAGATATCAATCAACTGGACAGTGGAACAGAGCTGGCGACTCCAAAGATCAATGTAGCCTTTGAACAATCTCCTTGGTACTCTGATATCTGTTATGTGTTACAAAACCTGTGTGCTCCCCCAGGGCTGTCCAGAACTAAGTGTAGGTTCCTAAAAATGAAAACATCTAGATTTTGTGTGATGGATGAAAATCTACTGTGGAAAAACCATGAAGGTATATTACTGCACTGTCTAATAGAGAATGAAATTAACAAAATCATGCAAGATTTCCATGCTGGAGATTGCGGTGGACATTTGTACTGGAAGTCCACTGTGGACAAGATATTGAGGGCTGGTTATTACTGGCCCACTATGTTCTCTGATGTTAAGAAATTTACAGCCTCATGCCACAAATGCCAACTGTTTGAAGGCAAAAGACAGTTGTTGCCACTTCCTTTGAAGCCCATTGCAACAGAGAGACCTTTTCAACAATGGGGCTTGGATTTCATTGGGGAAATTCATCCCTCATCTTCAGGGCAACACAGATGGATTTTAACAGCGACAGACTACTTCACCAAGTGGATTGAAGCTGCCCCATGCAGACAAGCAAATGATTCAGTAATCATTCAGTTTTTGGAAAACAATATACTGGCTAGATTTGGCTGCCCGGACAAAATAATAACAGACAATGCTGCTGCCTTTAGATCCAAGAAAATGGTGAACTTCTGCCATAAATTTCACATTACTTTGGGCCATTCTACAGCTTACTACCCTCAAGGAAATGGCCTTGCTGAATCATCAAACAAAAGTTTGATAAATATCATAAAGAAAGTGCTGGAAGAGAACAAAAAGAACTGGCATAAGAAACTAGTAAATGCTTTATGGGCAGACAGACTGACAACTAAAAGATCAATTGGGACCAGCCCATATGAGTTAGTATATGGATTAGAGGCCAGATTTCCTTCATCACTAGGAGTGCCGGTTATGAAACTTCTGCAAGAAAGCCAAGCAGAGCCAAATGACATGCAAAGAAGGATTAATCAGATAATCTGTTTACAGCAAACTAGAGAACAAGTTTTCAGTAGAGTGCAGATACTACAAGAGAAACTGAAAAAGGCCTTTGATAGAAGAACCAAAGCAGAAGATTTCAATATAGGGGACAAAGTTTTAAAGTGGGATGCAAGAAGAGAAGAGAAAGGAAAACATGGAAAGTTTGATTCTTTATGGAAAGGACCATTTGCTGTCCAAGCAGTACAAGGTAACAACACTTACTTCCTTAAAAGTCTGACTGAAACTGACTTGGATGAAGGTCCTGTCAATGGCAGGATGCTGAAGCACTACTTTGACTGTTCACTATGAGTGGAATCCAAGGATTCATTGTATATATGCAGATGTACATATTGTTTTCTGTTTTAGATTGTAAAAAGCAGTTTTCCCAAGTGATTCACCAAGCAGTAAAAGGCAAATAGAATCAGAGGTTCTCCAAGGAAAAAGCACACAAGTTTGACACATTTATGCAGCAGATTTCAAAGATTGAGATGGGCAGTCAAAGAACAAGGCAATCTGACCTGCTGTTCTTGGTCTTTCAGAAGAAAAACCATCCCCATGTGGAGCCACTGTTGGATACCTATACTAATAGGTTTCATATTTCATGATTGGCCAAAGAAAGTCCAAATATGCTCTGCTTTGGTATCACAAAGATCCCATATTTCCTAGAAAGCAAGAGGTGGGTAAAGTGTTTCAAGTATTGAGGACCTTATTTCAATTTTGTGGATGATTCGACAGTCTAATCTGGATCATGCCATGTTTCAATTTTGAGTTATAGAATAGAGAAAGAAGTCTGTCCGAACTGTTTAATCTTGGCAGACAAGTAGTTTAGGTAGAGAAGCAAAGGTTCCCAACAGCTTAAACTGGGACCTTGGAAGAGATAAGGGTAGAAGTAGATAGAAAAGAAAGAAGAAAAAGCCAAAGAAAAGAAAAGGCAAGTAAGGGTTTGCAAGCCTAAATGCACCCTCCAATGGAGAAACAAAAAATGCTAGGAAAATAGCTGGGTAGGTAGTTGTGGTTGCAGAAAGGATATTTTCACCACTACTCATATGTCAAGAGGTGTTTTGCCAAGGCAAAAAATCTGTCGGTGGACAAAATGGTTAATTCCATCAAATTACAGCAAGGAGCATAACTAACTTCCCTCTTCCCCTCTATTCCATTACTAACACTCCCTTTCTTTAGCTGAGATTTATGAAGAGAGATCATGGTTTTATGGTGGTTCTAGTTCATTCAGAATCCACATTTCTTGTCTAAGATCTTTTCATTTTGGTCTACTCTCAAAACCAAGTCAATTTCAGATAAACTCAGTAAAATCCCCTTCATTTGCTCCCTTCATTCATATTAACCTCTAATTCTACTATATAGCTCCCCTATTATACCCCTTCCCCTAATAATACTAACACTATGGTGTATAAAGCCCCAAATCTTATAAATACTCCCTCCCCTTGGCATTATAGCCATATATTCTTCAAAAGGGACCAAAACGACCTCTGGTCACTTTGGTGAAACTGTCCCATCCCATTCCCCCTTGCTGCAAGTCAAACTGCTCCTTAAACCATCATTTGTATTGAAAAAACCCTTATAAAACCCTCTTCCGCCTCTAAATCCTTTGCAAAAACTACCAAAGCCAAAAAACCCGCCTCTGGCGCATTTCCAAAGGTTAGCGCATTGTTTGTTTTAAATAAAAAACATTGAAAAACCAACGAAAAACCCTCTACCCAAAGTTTTCCGCCCGCATACAACCCGAGCATCTTCCTGCTCCGCCCACCGTCGGATCAAGCCCCGAAGATCCGACGATCCACGTTGATATCGGAGCGGCCCCCACTGCTGTCCTTTACCGCCCGAGAAGCTGACGTTGCGTCACGTCAGGGCCTCTCCACGCGTCAAGCGCTAAGGTATCTCGGAGCCGGGCCTGACAACTTCGGCGCCGTACCCAAACCGCCCCGAGAAACCGTAGCGGTTAGCCTTAACCGTAGCCGCTACGGTCCTAACCGCCACCTGTTTTCCGCCAACGCATCGCCACGTCACGCCCACCTGTACTCGCCCCGCTATTCGTCCACTTGGCCGCTGACATGGCCGCCACCTCATCGCCCCCTTGGACCAATAGTCTACCGCCACGTCACCCGATGACGTCAGCTGACGTCACCTCACCTTGACCCACCAATGACGTCATGCTGACGTCATCACTAAAAAGCGCCAAAATGGTAAAAAAAGTCTATATTTACCCAAAAAACCGTGTTTTTCCCACTTTTCTCTCCTGTCGCTATTGTTCTTTCTGCATGACCGTTTACGTTCGAATTTCCGCCAACCTGCTGAGTTAACCCGGGCGACCTCCTCAGCATCAACCGTGCACACCTGCGCAACCTCTGTTCGTCAATTAACAGGTATTTACCATTGTTCTGCCCTCCATACGACTGTTATTGAAATTTAAAGTTGCTCAGAAGGCTTAAGACACCTTGAACTACATTTACACCGCCCATTTCCCTCTGCACGTCCACCATTGTAACTGTGAAGTCCAAAAAAGCACCGGCCGAGCCTTAATACTTGTAATTTCGCTCAAAACCACTGTCCCTCTGCATTTCCCGGCAGATTTCTTGATAAATACAATTCACCCGCTGGAAGGGGACAGTTGGACCTTAGAGAAGCTCTGCTCCTAAAAACAAACAGTATTTCAATTGCTGTTGAGTAAATTCCCCTCTGGTATCCAAAAATACAAACTGTTTTCACAGAGAATCACTTCTATTCTTTGTTGCTTCCATTTTGACTATTCACCTACAATTGTTGCACTTTGAAGAACTATGGAGACTCCTATTGCTCTAAATATCAAGCCCCTTAATGCTCCTCACCAGGAATTAGCATGGAAAGCTCTGGGAGACATGGATTACCAAATGCTGGACTGGTTCCCTATGGGAACCAAATACAATATCCAGATGATGAATGAGTTAAAAGCCCATCACCTGAGTGGGGCAGACATCTTGGGAATTTGGGACTCAAATTTGCCCATCTACAACCTTCCCCAAGTAAATCCTATGCCAGAACTCATCTACAGCTGCCAGGAATGTTATGACCCAAACCAAAGAGCTGTCATCAGCCCCACAGGCTCAATCCTGTTCCAGATTACCCCAGAGAGTATAAATGGAATGCTGCACTTCCAAACTGCCAAGCAATTGACCCCCCTCTTTATGCAGAATTTGATAAACAAAGGGACCAAGCTGTCAAATGACCAAATCATTAAAATCAATCAGTTGTTTGTAAGACCAGGCTCTGAATCAGTCAGAACCCCTCCTATTGGGTATCACTACTTGAATGATTTGGGCAGGATGTTAGTGGATTTAATCAGTTATGTCCTAGGATTCAGGGGGATGGAGGATGTGGATGATAGCCTAATGGCAATGCTGTCTATATTCTCTCCTGGTAAGCCCCCAGCTGTACATTATGACTATGCAACCTACATTGCAGATAAAATCCATGAGCAGTTTATGAACTTGAAGAGGGAAAGACTATTCAGGTATACTTCATATATATACCATCTATTCTTGTTCTATCAGCCAACCACCTTCTCTTTTCCTTTGAAGCAACTCAATGCCCAGGGAAATCCAAGATCAGTTGTGTTCTGGACTTCTGTTTTTCATCATACCTCTGTATCACCTTACACATACACTGAGTTTATTGACTTATTCATCTATCCAGTCATGACAGTATTGCATGGTACTCCTCCTCCTAGACTAACTGATGACATGAGGAGAATTCTCCATTTGAATAAGTCCTACAGCATTGGTAATTGGTACTTCTACCAAAACCACACAGTCATCAGGATATATGGCTGTGAGTTGAACCCATTTAGGTTACCAAGGTATGTCCCCATGAGGCTTTTTGCCTTGGAATATTTCAGACAGTTTGGGAACTCAGACTATCTTCATTTTCAGAGCAACAACAAGAAGTCACAGTTGAAGGTAAGGAACCAGCTGGGTCCTTTCCTATATAACAGAAAAGAAGAGGGATGGAAAGAGGCAAACACTATCCTGGAAGGCCTCAGACTGCAAACCAGCTTTGAATGGATACCCTATGACCCCAATCACGCTATCTCCCTCAGGAGGATTAGATACAAATTGGGTAGCTATGCACACAAGAGACAACCCGAGATTGAACAGTATGCCAACGCATCAAATTGGGAAGAGGGTACCCTAGAGGAGGAAATTACTAATGAAGAGTTACTTGAGAGAGAGGCTAGAAATATGCAAAAGGAAGCTGACTTGGAAACTTGTGGACAGGTGCCCCTCTCCTACAAAAAGCAACTTGGAGCAGCTGCTACATCATCAACAGTACAACAGCAAACTGTCGAGAAAGCATCACAGACAGCAAGCAAGGATAAAGGGAAGCAGGTGGAACAGCCACCTCCATTGACAGAAGAACAAGTGGACACATTGCTACAGCAGCAAGAAGAGATGGAGCAGCAGGAACTTGGGCAGCAACAAGAAGAGGAACAGTTTAGTGAACAACAGCCCTTGCAGCAAGAAAAAGTGATGAATGCTCCAAGCTCCACTGAGCAACAGGCTCAGACAGTGGTGCCTCCTAGGGCAGAAACTACTATTGATACCTCGGTCCTCCAAACCCCACAAAAGGAGGACTTGACCAGGAAAAGGGATAGAGAGACTCCCTTGACCTCATCTTTCAATCGGGGAGAGAAAAGACAAAGACTAAATGACTCTCAAGATTAGGATATAGCAGTAAGGCAAGCAATGGGCATGGGCCCACCCAGTGGAGAAGTTTCAGCCAGTTCATTTCAGCATGAACATGATAGAGCCATAGGAGGAGAGGTTAGCTCCTCCAGCCAGCACAGAGAAGGACAGTCAAGCATTAAACAGCAATTTATTGACATTAAGAGGAGGAGTGATCCTATTAAAGTACAGCTGTACAATCATTTGCTGAACCTGGCTCCTACCAATCAGCAAAGACTCATGTCTGCCTTTGATGTAAGTGAAGGCAAGATGATCATGAGTCACTTCATGCCCACAACGCTGCATCCTCAATCTACCTCGGATTACCTAAGAACCAACATGGAGGTGTTGGCCAAAGACATACACCCTATGGATAAGATTGAGTTACATAAACAAACTGGTGAAATGGTGTATGCCTCCTTGGCAGATGAGACATTGGAGAACTACAAATTGAAGAGCAGCCTGGATAACACAGCATCTCAGCTGGAATTGGAGAGAGCATCATCACAAGCCAAGGACAACAGGATCAAGTCCTTGGAAGAGGTAATTATAGAAATAGGACATGATCCTAAAGATGTCAAAGGTATCCAAGAACTCCTGAAGCTAAGGGATGCAGACATGGCGGCCTTAAGAAAGAAAATCAAGCTTCCAGCTACCATCCATCCTCAAACAGATGAAGTTGCCCAGCAAAGGCAGGAAAAGGATGCTACAGACCTACTGATATCCCTGTACAAGGAGCTGGTTCGAACTCAAGACCAGCTAGGACAATCAGAAGCTGCAAAGGCAGCACTACAAACAGCAATGAAGCAAAGAGAAGAGGGCCAACCCTCCCAGCCTCCTCCTGTGATAATTAATCTTGAGGAAGTCCCTCCAACAACTACTCCTCCTCCTCAGCAAACGGGAACTACAGCACCATCTACAGCAACAACTACACCAACACCAGGACAGACTCCCAGTCTGGATATGCAGAAGCTGCAAGCTGAGATCCAAGTTCTTGAATCTCAAATGAAAGAGCTTGATGAAGTCAAGAAATCTTTGGCCAAGATAAATGAAAAATTTGACAAAAGCAAGCAGAATGAAGCAGCAAAGGAGAGAGAGATAAAAGCTCTAAAAAAGAGAATAGCTGAACTAGAAAAAGAGCTTGCACTAGAAAAAGTAACAGCAGAATTGAAAGCAGTCCTATGGGGCAACATTGGGCGGTCCATCACCAATCAATGGCAATATATTGAGACTATGGATGAGCAAATAGTACTCATCACCAAGGAAAACAAGGAAATACACAGAGCCAGAGCAAGCCTTGGCCACATGCCAGATGCTGCCAGCAGAATGATCAATGTTTTAAATAACAAAACTAGCTCTCAACTAGCTACCATGGGAATTACTAACAGGACTGAAACAATCTCAGTAGTTAAAAGAGTCCTGACACTAAGAAGTCTAGTTGGAACGCTGGAGAGGAGGACACAGGATATGCAGACCGAGATCAACAAGTTCCTGGACAGATTTGTGGCATTGCAGAACAGAGGCCTCCCCAGCATTTTAAGCAGTGTAGGAAGACTGCTCACCCTAGAAAATTACAACAAAAGGATTGATGCCCATGCAGTAGCACAGATTGCAAAACAGCCCAGTACCTCAACAGACACAGGGCCAGCATCAGGGCAGAATCTGTATGATAGGGTGGATAATCTGTTTTTTATTATGAATGAAATTGATCATCTGTTTGATACACCACCAAATTTCTTTAAGTATACAGAGGCAGATGAGACTATGGGGGCAATCATAAGACACCAATTGCCCACACAGGAAGAGTGGAGGAATCTGACACAGGTAATCTTATCAGGCCAGAACCTGTAGCGTTAGTTTTCTCCAGTACATGAGCAGTCATGCGCAGGCACAATTTTGATGAATAAAATCTACAAGGAAGAGGCAGATGCTGAGCCAACTCAGCAGAGCTATTTACTCACCACAGCAGTAGTCACAATCACAGGTGACAAACCCAGAATACAGCGTACAAGCCATAAAGTCGGGTTCTCCAGCATTTAATCAAAGTATCTCAACCGACTCAGCAGATCCCAAAGGCCAAAATATCTTCTGACAGAACATTAAGGCGCCTTTATTTTGTATTCAATGCTGTAATAAATTTCTGATAATAATATCTCAAAGTTGGTGAGAATATTAAGTCTGAGATAACTCAGGACTCAGATATTTTTGTAAAAATCGCAAGTATATATTCACCCCTGGCAGAAGCTCAGGAGGTTGTTGTTATTTTCCTTTTAGAAGTCTCACTTGCTGTAAGATTCTGAGAGAAGTAATACAAAGGGAGAATGGAATTTCCAAAAGCTTGGTGTATTTGATGCGTCGTGATGAGTGGTGAATGTTGCAGGATTCCAGAGTGTTTCATAAAACAATAAGTTTTCTTAAATCTCTGTGTTACATGTTTTCGAGTCTTTTGTTCTCTTTTGCTGTTTAAATGTTTTACACTTAATAGCCAAGTAGAAGAATAGTTACAGGATTTAATCACTGATTACCCTGAACTCAATCTGAGCTATTATCCATGTTTTCTTCAGATACAGTGAATGAAGTGTAATTCTTAATTGCTGCACTTTAAAACTATATCTTTTACAGTGATAGACATCCCCAGGGATTCAAGTTTTTCTCCTGAGGCATCTATCTGTTTCTCATACCTAGTTTGGTGGAAATACTCGAATACTTTAGTGAAAATTCTTAATTGCTTTCACTGGTTTTTTTTCACCTGTTTGTGTTATAAATCAAAATTTGTTCTATGAAGTATCCAAATGGCCCTGCAAACTTCACCAGTTCACCTCAAGGTTTCTAGACACCTACAGCCCTAGACTCCATTGCCCAATGATACTTGACTCTCTGAATGCTACATCACTAAGACCTAAAAGAAACTCTTCAACCAAAACATAAACAAAACCTGTGCATAATAGCTAGCCTAAAACCCTATCATAAACAGTTACAAATCATAAAGAGAGAGCCCTCTCTGATCACTGTTTGGCTAGAAACAGTGATCCAAAGATTGGTTAGTGGTTACCCCGACCGTATTCCCTTGGGAGTCATAGGGAACAACCTGGGTGTTAACAGGTGGTAAGAGGACAAAACAGATATTAGGGCTTGTGCACAGTGATGTGTTTGGACCTGTGAAGGTTCCATCACTGGGTAAGTCTGTGTACTATGTATCATTCATAGATGACTTCTCAAGGAATACATGGATATATTTTCTTAAGAAGAAATCTGAAGTCTTTGACAGGTTTAAAGAATTTAAGGCTCTGGTGGAAAATCTGACAGAGAAGAAGATAAAGGTGCTAAGGACAGATAATGGTGGAGAATTTGCAGCAAGGAATTTGAAGAATTTTGTAAGAAGTGTGGTATAGCACGGCAGAAGAATACTCCATATACACCTCAGCAAAATGGAGTCGCAGAAAGAATGAACAAGACGTTGATGGAAAGGGCAAGAAGCATGCTCAGTGGTGCCGGGTTAGGACAAGAATTCTGGGCAGAGGCGGTGGATACTGCATGTTACCTGATCAACAGATCACCTTCATCAGCGTTGGAGGATAAGACTCCACAAGAAGTATGGATTGGTAAGAAACCCTCTCTTTCACATCTAAGGGTATTTGGATGTGATGCATATGTACATGTTCCAAAGGCGAAACGAACCAAGTTGGATAGTAAATCTGAAAAGTGCATCTTTATTGGATATAAGGATGGTTTAAAGGGTTATAAGCTTTGGAACCTAGTCACACGAAAGGTTGTGTACAACCGAGATGTGTTGTTCAGAGAGGTAAAATATGTTATTCAACATGAAGTCCAACCAAAGGAACCTGAGAAGATAGAGTTTGAGCCAAAGGAGAAAGAATCAGACTCTGCAGCAGAGGAGGAATCAGAAGATGAAGAGCCAA
The DNA here is from genome assembly GCA_031772625.1 of Pinus tabuliformis. Classification (NCBI taxonomy): domain Eukaryota; kingdom Viridiplantae; phylum Streptophyta; class Pinopsida; order Pinales; family Pinaceae; genus Pinus; species Pinus tabuliformis. The sequence continues at coordinate 14,388,700 of CM062812.1, forward strand.
AAACTCCGGCTGTGAGAATATCAGTTCGAGAAAGAAGGCAACCAGAAAGGTATAGTCCATCTGCTTTCAGTTCAAATTTTGCTTTGTCTGTTACTGATAATGATCCCAGAACTGTGAAGGAAGCAGTGGATTCAGAGGATGGAAAACTCTGGAAAGAGGCCATGGTTGATGAAATGGCATCTTTGCACAAAAATGAGGCTTGGGATCTGGTGGAGTTGCTGGCTGGAAGGAAACCCATTGGCAGCAAATGGGTGTTCAAGAAGAAGACAAATGCAAAAGGAAAGGTGGAGAAATACAAAGCTCGGTTGGTAGAAAAAGGTTATTCCCATGTGCAGGAATTGATTTTGGTGATATTTTTTCTCCTGTTGTCGAGGTAACTTCTATTAGATTACTTTTATCTGTTGCTGCTGCTTTTGATTTTGAGGTAGAACAGATGGATGTGAAGATAGCATTTCTTCACAGGGATTTGGAAGAGGAAATCTACATGAAGCAACCTGAAGGATTTGTGGTGAAGGGTAAGAAAGAACTGGTATGCAAGTTAAATAAGTCTCTATATGGGTTAAAACAATCACCAAGGATGTGGTATCAGAAATTTGATACATTTATACAGGGACTTGGCTTCACCAGAAGCAAAGAAGATCATTGTGTGTATTTTAAATTAATTGGTGACCATATTATTTATTTGGTCTTGTATGTGGATGATATGTTGCTGGTTGGAAATGACAAAGAAATTATCCAGGATTTGAAGACCCAATTGTCCTCCAAATTTGACATGAAAGATCTTGGTGCTGCAAACTATATTTTGGGCATGGAAATTAAAAGAGATCGGTCAAAGAGGAATCTCTGGTTAAACTAGAGGAAGTATGTCAAGACAATACTCCAGAGGTTTAATATGCAGGATAGTAAATCGGTGAAGGTTCCTATTCATGTAGGTGTGAGGTTATCTGCTGAACAGTGTCCCAAGACACTAGAAGAGGAAGAGGACATGTCCCATGTTATATATGCAAGTGCAGCGGGTAGCCTGATGTATGAAATGGTCTGTACTAGACCAGACATTGTACATGCAGTGGGAGTATTGAGCAGGTTTATGTCAAAACCTGGGAAGGAGCACTGGACAGCAGTGAAGCGGGTTTTCAGGTATTTGCGTGGCACTAGTGATTATGGTTTGTGCTACCAAGGAAGACCAGGATTGGACAAAGTGTTGGATATTCATGGCTTTGTTGATGCAGACTGGGCCGGAGATCTGGATCAGAGAAGATATACAAGTGGGTATGTGTTTAACCTATTTGGAGGTGCAGTCAGTTGGATGAGTAAGAAACAATCTGTAGTGGCACTATCAACTACAGAGGCAAAATACATGGAAGCCACTCATGCAAGCAAGGAAGTAGTTTGGTTGCAGAGATTGTGTTCAAGTATGGGGTTAGTACAGGGAGCTATAAGAATAGACTGTGACAGCCAAAGTGCAATTTTCTTGGCAAAGAACCCTGCTTATCATTCAAAGACAAAGCACATTGATGTTCAGTATCACTTTGTGAGGGATATGATAGAAGACAGAAAGGTGTTGCTGGTAAAGGTGGACACTTTGAAGAATACTGCAGATGCATTGATAAAATCTGTGAGCTCTGAGAAGTTCTCTTGGTGTAGAGAAGCAATGGGAATCTCAGGGCTAAAAAAATGACTAAGCTCTCCTGTGGAAAGAAAACAACAAGTGGGAGATTGTTGGGTTGTGTTATATTCTTTCCACGTAGTTAATAGGGGGTTTGAAGGGCACCCGTAACCCCGGAAAATTTTGGTTTTGGACCATATGTTAGGTTGGGCGGACCCACCTATGGTTTTGTGCATGATTTTCACACATGTTTTTTTGGACGCGATGGTTTTCGGTCCATGGTATTGGATGCGATGGTTTTTGGTCCATGGTATTGGATGCTTCGGCATGTATAAATATGTATTGTAACATTGAAAGGAACATAATGAAAAATCAAGCTGGTAGTCCCGGTTTTGAGATCCAGGGAAAAATCTCTGTGCATATGTGTTTTATGGGTTATGCTCTCACATTGTTTATTTTCTTTGTTTAAGAATTCGTATGCAGGTAATTTCTGTACAGGGTTAAAACCTACAAAGATACGCATGATCAAACAATACCTGTTACCTCTGTTGCAAATAGTAAAATTGTGGAAATCGAACTGGGAAAAACCTTAAACATTAATGCCAACCTCACCTCCGAGCAAGAAACGAAGCTCATCCATTTCTTGAGGAAATATAAAGAAGCATTTGCATGGGACTACCCTGATATGAAAGGAATTGACCCCCAATTATGTACACACCACATTTACATAGAAAAAGATGGAGACCTATTCGCCAGCCTCAAAGGAGACTTAATCCTCATCTAAAAGATGTGGTAAAAGCTGAACTTCAAAAAATTTTAGATGTCAATTTCATCTATCCTATCTCCAATAGTAAATGGGTCTCTCCGCTTGTGGTGGTACCAAAAAAGAATGGGAAATGGAGAACCTGTGTGGACTACAGAGAACTAAATAAAGCAACACAAAAAGATCACTTCCCTCTCCCATTCATCGATCAAGTATTAGAAACTTTGGTAGGAAAGAAATTCTTTTCTTTCCTATATGGCTTCAGTGGATACAATCAAATTCAGATTGCCCCTGAAGACCAAGACAAAACCACTTTTACTTGTCCTTGGGGAACATTTGCCTAAAGAGTTTTACCTTTTGGCTTATGCAATGCTTCTGCTACATTCCAAAGGGCTATCCTCAACATTTTTGCAGACTTCATAAATGAAGGACTTGAAGTATACATGGATGACTTTACACCGTATGGAGATGATTTCGATCCAGCATTGGATACATTGGAAAAATTCCTACAATGCTGCATTGCTACTAGGCTTTGTTTAAGCCATGAAAAATGCTATATGATGATGACTGAAGGACTTATTCTAGGACACTATATTTCACCAGCTGACATTCAGGTAGACCCAGCCAAAATCCAAATAATTTTGCTTATTCCCACTCCTACCACTCAAACAGAGGTACACAGTTTTCTTGGATTTTCTGGTTATTATAGGAGGTTTATAGATATTGTTGCACCTTTGTATGGCTAACAGGTAATATTGATTTTCTTTGGACAGAAAAATGTGAATGTGCTTTCGAGGATCTGAAGAATCTTGTGTCCACAGCCCCAGTCCTTCGAGGACCAAATTGGGATTTTCCATTTCAGATATCATCAGATGCCTCAGATACAACTATTGGAGCAGTCCTTGGGCAAGAAGAGGATAAAAAACCATATGCAATTTATTATATTAGCAAAAATTTATCCCCTTCTAAGCTAGATTACACTGTTACTGAAAAATAATTTCTACCTATAATACATGCTATCAATAAGTTCAGACATTACATTACTGGATATCCTGTTATCTTGTATACAGATCATTCTGCCATAAAATATTTAGCAAACAAGCCTATCACAAATGGCAGAATAACAAGATGGCTGATTTTATTGCAGGAGTTTGATATTACAATCAAGGATCGACCTGGAAAATAAAATACTGTATCCGATTTTCTCTCAAGAATGCCAAAGCCAATCGATGCAGCAACACTTGAAGATCAATTTCCAGACGAGCATCTGTTTTTTGTTGCTATTAAAATGCCCTGGTATGATGATGTTGCCAATTACCTAGCAGTAGGTAAACTACTGAAACATCTAACCCCTAATGAGTGGAAACAGATTGTTCAGTGGAGTGCTCGATTCTCTTGGGTTGGAGGCTACCTGTTCCACACAGGGGCAGATATGCATATCAGAAGATGCGTTCAGGAGGATGAAATCTTTGACATTTTAAAAGCCTGCCATGACAGACCATGTGGCGGACATTTCGCCGATCGCAAAACTGTACATAAGGTGCTGCAAATAGGGTATTATTGGCCTACAATTTTCAAAGATGCAAAGAAATTCGTCCAAGCTTGTGATAGTTGCCAAACAGCAGGACGCCCTGGTCAGTCCGATGAGATGCCCCTGAACCCACAACTAGTCATTGAACCATTCGAACGATGGGCCCCTGGTTTCGTTGGACCAATTAACCCACCCTCGAACCAGAAAACATATATTTTGGTGGCAAAAGAATATGTCACCAAATGGGTTGAAGCAGAGGCATTGCTGAGATACAGAAGATTCTGTCATACAGTTCTTGTTCCATATATTTTTGCGTTATGGCCTTCCAAGAGATATAATTACAGATGGTGGACCATAGTTTACTGGGAACAAAATAGTTGCAACACTCAAAAACTATCATGTCCAGCATAAAATCACTACTCCATACCACCCACAGGCAAATGGTCAGGTAGAAAGCAGTAATAAAATAATAGAAGAAATCCTAACAAAAACCATTGCGTCACATAGACGTGATTGGGCTGCCAGACTACCAGAAGCACCGTGGGCTTACAAAACAACATGGAGGAGTACCACTGGTTACTCACCTTATCAATTAGTGTTTGGAAAGAAACCCATTTTTCCCATAGAATTCGAAATCCAAACATTGCGAACAACACAGGAAGTTGGCTTAGATCTAACTGAGGCACAGATTAATTGATTACAACAGATCAATTAGCTCTATGAAATTAGGCTCTCTGCACTCCAAAACACTACATTGATCCAATAGTAGTGAGCTAAATGGCATGATGCTCTCATCAAAAATAAAGTATTCCACGAAGGAGACTAGGCACTTTTGTACAATTCTAGGTTTCAGGACTTTCCCGAGAAACTCCAGACTCGTTGGTTGGGACTATACGAAATCCAGAAGGTACATGACAATGGTACTCTTACTCTAATCACTATTGAAGGTTCTGGATATGCCTTCAAGGCAAATGGTCACCGAGTTCGTCTTGATCGCAAACCACTCACTCAGGAGTCCTTCTGTTAGCAGCTATGCCAAGACTTTGATATGGAAATTTTGGGGGAGGGAGAGAAGTCTTCCTCACCTGTGATTCATTAAGTGATTTATCTCTTTTCACAGTTTGTACATAATTTCTTTTGTTTTGTTGAATCATTTTTGTACATATTTTTGAATCAACACTTTTTCCTTACTTTTCGAAGCAACAACAATGTTATTATTTTTGCTGTTCCTTTTCTCAAAGGGACAACATTTTCGTTCTACTGTTCATTTTTCAAAAGAACAACACCTTTTGGATCAGCCATTCATTTCGCTTTAACTTTGCTGTTCCTTTTTCAAAGGAACAACACTTTCGATTTTTGCTGTTCCTTTTCCAAAGGAACGACATTTTTGTGTTCTGCTGTTCCTTTTCCAAAGGAACAACACTTTCGATTTTTGCTGTTCCTTTTCCAAAGGAACGACATTTCTGTGTTTTGCTGTTCCTTTTCTAAAGGAACAACATTTTCGATTTTTGCTATTCCTTTTCCAAAGGAACGACATTTGTGTGTTCTGCTGTTCCTTTTCCAAAGGAACAACATTTTCTATTTTTGTTCATTTTCCAAAGGAATGACATTTGTGTGTTCTGCTGTTCCTTTTCCAAAGGAACAACATTTTCGATTTTTGCTGTTCCTTTTCTAAAGGAATGGCATCTGTGTGTTCTGCTGTTCCTTTTCCAAAGGAACAACATTTTCGATTTTTGCTGTTCCTTTTTCAAAGGAATGGCATGTGTGTGTTTTTTGCTGTTCCTTTTCCAAAGGAACGACATTTGTGCTTTCTGCTATTCCTTTTCCAAAGGAACAACATTTTCGATTTTTTGATGTTCCTTTTCCAAAGGAACGACATTTGTGTTTTCTGCTGTTCCTTTTCCAAAGGAACAACATTTTTGATCTTTGCTGTTCTTTTTTCCAAAATGAACACCACTTGTATTATTTTGCTCCTCCTCTTTGAAATAGCAACATCATCGTATTCCTTTTACTTATGCTTTCTCCCCTTGCTGTTCTAAATTAAGGATGCTTACTATTCCTGTTCTTTCAAGTCTTTTGGAAAACAGCTATGCACTTATGCAATGGATACAAAATCACAACATACTGAAATCAGTGAATTATAAAATCACTATTTTTATAAGAAATTGCTCTGAATTGGTAAGAGGACAGAGGGAAGGACACACTTACCCATTATCTTTTGCTGTCATTATTCCACTAACTCTGCTCTGATTGGTTATCTTTATCATGTTGGTTCCTTTTAATCCTCTTTGATTATTATTCAGGAATAAGAGAAAAGGGTTTATATCTTCCTATTGAGATGTTAAGACTTCTTCCACCATTCCTACTCTTAAGGAGTGTTGAACCACCCTTTGTGTATAAATGGGAAATTACTTTATGAAAAAGAAAGAAAAAAGAGCAAACAATGATGTCTTAATGACTTGTTTATATAAGTTGTCAAATCCAGGATAGGGGGTCTCATCAAGAGCCAGCCTACCATGATCATGAGGAAGAAAGTGAAGTGGCATTCCCACTATGGCCACCACACCAGGGATATGGTCCAAAAGGTATATCAAATAAAGAACCCTTGGAACAAGAGGTCTCATCACGAGCCGGCCTGCCCACCTTTCGATCCTTCCTCGTGAATGGCATTATAGCTAACTGGTCACCAAGCCAACATAATGGCCTACATTTTGACATCACACAACATTTCATAAGCATACACAAAGGATCATGGTTCCATGGGTGAAATAAACAACTCTGCCAAGGTTATGGACACCTGTCGGCAGAAGAGCACTGTTAATGGTATTGAAGTCACATTATTTACACCAATAGGTAGTTATCAACACCCTTCTATTTCTTATACCTTAGTAATAAATCACATAAGAAGAATGTATATTATTTCCTGAACCATACAACACATGTAAATCTATTATCACCAATCATGACAGAACAATTGACAATGACCACATGAGACTCTGTATGCATGGCAGATTTCCTATCCTCCCAGCTTCGCATCATATCACAACAGTCTCTTACGTATTAAGCGATCTGAATTTACACCACGATTTCGGTAATCTGCTACTTTTGTAAACATGGCATATTTCCATACGCTGTTCCTTTATGACTCTGCTTCAGAACAGAACGACACGCCGCTCCTTTATTTGACGGCCGGGATGACCTATCACATTGCGGGGGGGAGGTTAACCTCATCATTCCCTGGATTACGTGTCAGACCGCTATTTGGGAAATTGCGTACCAAGGATAATTTTAGGGGCGAATGTTCGCCCTTTGGCGAAATTAAGGGGTTTTAAATTTTTAGTGGGAAAATATTTTGTATCATAGTACATTTTAACAAATCACCTCAAATAGCCCACCTTATTTTAAGGGAGAGGGTAAAAAAGGTAAATTTAGCCCTTGAAATTAGGACTTAAAATCTTCCATTCGCCCATTTTCATGAATAGGTTTTATTTAAGTGAATCCATTCGCCCATTTTCAAGAATAGGTTTTATTTAAGTGAATCCTATGGGTCAAATACCATATTTATAAAAGAGGTATGGTAAATTAATAAAAATATAAATAAATGAGAGGTATGGTAAATAAATAAAACATTTTTTATATTTAATCCATAAGTCACCTTATATACATGTAAGGGTGTAAACAAATAAAAATATAAGTAAAGTGGAGGTATGGTAAATAAATAATACGTCTTTTTATACTTACTCAAAAGGTATGGTAAATAAATAAAAATATAAATAAACTAGACGTATCGTAAATAAATGAAACCTCTTTTTATATTTAGTCCATAACCCTCATTCTATTTATGAAGGCTCAAGAAAGAGGTTTTATTTAAGTGAATCCTATGGGCCAAATAGCATATTTGTAAAAGAGGTATGGTAAATTAATAAAAATATAAATAAACGAGAGGTATGGTAAACAAATAAAACATTTTTTTTTATATTTACTCCATAAGTCACCTTTATTTAAGAACACTCAAAAAATGGGTTATATTTAGGTGAAACCTATGGCCAAAATACAATGGGACAAATACCATGGACTAGATTGTTATTAATACCATGCAAAAAACCATTATTAACCCTAATATTAGAATTAATAAAAATAAAAATGGCACATGGTATTGACCCATGGTATTCACCAAAATGGAACATGGTATTGACCCATGGTATTCACCTGGAATGTAGCCTATTTAAATGGGGGAAGTAAACCAACATGTAGCCTATGCTAAGATTCACTAGGACTTTACAAAGTTTTATTATTTAGTGAAAGACTCGCCAAGATCTTACAAGATTTTATAATTGAGTAAAATATTCTAATAAAAATAAAAATGGCACATGGTATTGACCCATGGTATTCACCAAAATGGCACATGGTATTGACCCATGGTATTCGCCTAGAATGTAGCCTATTTAAATGGGGGAATTAAACCAGCATGTAGCCTATGCTAAGATTCACTAGGACTTTACAAAGTTTTATTATTTAGTGAAAGGCTCGCCAACATCTTACAAGATTTTACAATTGAGTAAAATATTCGCCATGCCTGGTGAGAGATTCGCCAAAAAATTATATATACATATTATATTATTGATAAAATCGCCTTCCATTTTTCCTATATACCATGGAGATTCGCCCATTTATTATATTTATAAATTTAGGGGGGGTTCTTAAAATTTTCCCTGTTGCGTACTTGGGAATAGCACGGCTCAACGGTATACTATTTTTTATTTTTGCATGGCTTGCTATTCCTAAGCCATTTCCATAGTATGCTCTACGACATTAGTGAAGCCCTTTAGATTTTGAGCGAGTCCTGCGTCTGTCAGCCTCTCTATGTTTTAACAGCGTGAACAGTCTGCTGTTCCTTCTAAGGAAATTGAGGAAATTAAGAGGTTACGAAAAGAACAACAAATACTATTGTAATAGTTCAACTTCAACAGCAGATCAGGATTTTGAAAGCAAGGAAAATGGTAAAAAGGACTTCGGGACAGAAACATGCAACCACTCCAGCAAAACCCCTCAAGGCAAAGGATCGGAGGACCAGAGTCCATCCTATTGTTCAAAACCTTGTCGAAAAGCGGGTTGCTATCCCAAATGTTTTTGAGGAGCAGTCTACTGTTCAAAATCAAAAGGAACAACATTTGACTGTTACCCATGTTGAAATACAAACGGATGATATATTGAACTGCGATAAAGAAATTCAGACAGAGGCACAACCATCAGGAGAAATACGAGCCATGAATGCAAGACAATGCAATAGGAAAATTCAGGTAAATCTCCCGGTCTCCACCATCGTATGGGATAGTGATCCAAGGACGGTAACCCTACGAGAGGGTTTGACACAAGCTCAGCATGCAGCAGAAAAACTCATAGAGAAAATGGTCCCTCGAGAAAGGTATGAAGAACTACAGCAACAACTAAGGAACGTCAATTTATCCGAAAGCCAGGCCTTTGAAGGGTGGCGAAGCGAAGAAGAAAAAGTCGTGAAGATAACTCGTAGGTTAGATATAGTTATCAAGCAGATGGATACCTTATGTTCTTTGTACAATGACATCCTAGCATGTAGAGCCCCTGCTAAGAATTATGCCTTGTTTTTAATGGAACGATATTTGCAATTGAAAATAAAGGCTGTTAAAGCAGGTGCTCCTATACAAATTAATACGATCGATGATTTTATAAATTGCTGTAAGCACTACGGTGTAAAAGTTCAAATATTATTGTGTGAGTTTTATTTGCATAACCTTGTATTAGACCAGGAGACCGAGCTGAACCCCGGCCCTTTTGTTGGGGATATCCAATTACAAGCATTTATTTCATTTGGGGTTAATCAAATTAAATGGCTTAAAGCCTATAATGCTTTCCATAGGCAAGAAAACTGATTAGACTTGTGGGTAAGAGCTGAGCCTAGGGATCTAGTACAGTTATGGAGAGAACATAGGAACCTCATGAAGACTCCAGGTGTAATTGAAGCATTGGGAACCATTCATACAATAGTTAATCGACAGGGAATAGAATACTTTTTCACTATTAAAGACCTTGCCATTAATGCGGCTAAATTTTGATATCAGATCTCTAATCCGAATATCCAACTCAGGGAACCATTTAAGTATGAAAATTTTAAGTTAGCCGCCAACCGCTTGCACCTCTATGGCGAAGTCATTTTGAGGGCAGGGCCATCCTGGTTAGGATATAGGTTCTTGAGTCCAATTATTTTTCACCTTGCACTTGGATACCAAGCCCTGTATGAGATGCCTGAGGGTCAGACAGGCCATTTCTTTGAACACCTAGTTATGCATCATGGCTGTAGACCTCCACATGAGATTCCATCTCCAGCCTACTCTCTCACTGCCTTACATGTAAACTACAATGTTTTCATCAGGGCATGAAAAAGGGTAAGCAGGGGGGTGTGTGGAGTACTAAAGAAGGTATGTTTTTGGTAATTATTTTAGCATGTTTTCATTAGAACTTACAAACCTTTTGCATCATGAACTAGGTAAATGATAAGGAATTGTAATAAAACCTGTGAGATTAATGTGAAAAACGAAAACACTGACAATTGTCATTTTCTTATGCAGGAAGCAGGAAAATGAAATATTGCCATTCCAAAGGAAAGGACAAGGCCAGGTTAACTTCTGTCCCTTTGACGGGGAACCGTATGCAAACAAGGCAAACCAAATCAAAGTGTATCAGCCCTAGAAAGGAAATGGAGATATCGGCTCGGCACAAGAAAGAAAAGAGATAATTGAAGACTAACGGTTCAGCGAATCCCTCAGGATCCTTTGATCCTAAGGGATTGGTGCTTTAACTATTTTTGCACCTAGACATCTCCGCCTTCACCATTACAAAAAGGGGCAACACTGTTAGCCCGGGGAGGCTGTTATGTTTTATGTAATTTCTTTTAAGATTGAAACTTTGATCATCGAGTCTCATTGAGAATTGATCTACTGTAATTCTATCTTATGCATTAATACAAACTTGGTTGCTATTTCATCTCTGAATCTGGAATAACTTCAAGCGGTGTACCCCTGGAGGCTAAGGGCCCGACCCTGGAGGAAACTTGCTCCTATACTATTACTTTTGGTTTATGCGTGGTTTGCTTATCAGCGTTATTCAATAATATGATATGTTCTGTTAGTTTACATCACACGCTCTGTTATGTTTGATTTATTGAAGTTTCTGAAGACAGAACCATTGTATTAACTTTGCAACGTATTACTGTTCCTTTAAGTGCTGATATAATATCGCCAATCTTTACAAAATACTATTTCTATTCAATTACAGAGTCTCTGTGTGTACACTTATTTCATTGGTATTACTGAACTCATCTTAGGGATTATGTTCTTTGTGATTTTTGAATCTATAGACATTGCTGTTCCATTTTGAAATACGGTTGTATTCTTTATAACTGAGATTGACAACCAGATTACCAGAATCAGATTACTATTAAGGTGTTCCGTGTGCATGTATGAGTGGCTTTCAAGCGCTGTTCTATAATCCATTATTAATCAGTGTTGTTCCATTTTTGTGTGTTGTTTAATTCGTCCTTAAAAGTGAAGGATTGCCATTTGATTCCTATAGGACACGATTATTGCATTTGATCTTGTAGACTAAGGTGTTGTTGCTTATTAGACTTAATTGCTGTTACAGTTTCCTGTTTGTTGTTCCATTTCAGGTTTGCTGTTCTATTTCTTATTTGCTGTTCCATTCCTTATCTGCCATTCCATTTCCTGCCATTTGTGTTATTGTTATTTTGGTGTGAACGATCTAAGACTATAGCGGGCATGGACATTTACTGTATGGCTCCCAGATCCATGATCTGTTCTCTAATTTCCTTTGACCCCATCAGTTTACAAAGGGATGAGTTACTGCTACTGAACCCTTAACTGATAAATTTCTTAGTTTTCTGAATGTGTGGTTTAGTCTTCCAAAGTAGTTTGCTGTAAACAAGCATCCATTTACTCTTGTATTTTTTAGCACTGTACTACTAGCATTTCTCTGGCAAATGATAGCCTCAGACTGAGACACTCTTTGAAATAACAAAACGTTCCCGAATTGACAAACTAATGTAAGGTAATTAGAGGTGAAAGAGACCCTTTTTATAGCTCGATAGCTTCCACCAATTTGGTCACATAATTGCTGCAAACCAAGATGTAAGATTTCTGATGAGAAGGTGGGTTGAAGGGTCCAACAAAATCTATGGCCCATTTTTCGAACGGTTCAAGGACTATATGGGGCTGTAGAGGTATTTCATCTGCTTTCCCAGGTTGTCCCATCCGTTGGCAACTATCACATATTTGGACATAATCTCGAGCATCACGAAAGATGGAAGGCTAGTAATATACCATTTGTAGCACTTTGTGACCTATTCTTTTATCTGTAAAATGTCCTCCACAGGGTCCATCATGTGCAGCCTTTAATATCTCATAGATATCATCTTCTGCCACATAATGCCAAATCTGTTGGTCAACCCCTGTATGAAAGAGATATCCTGCCATCCATGAATATCGAGTACTCTGATGAATAATCTTCCTTTGCTCCTTATATGACGGATGACAAGGCACCTTCCATGTGGCAAGATAATTAGCAATATCTGCATACCACGGAGTGTTAGTAGAAACTACAAAAATATGTTCATCTAGAAAATTATTTTCAATTGGTGTATTCTTACCATCATTTTCTATCTTAGACAAGAAATCTACAACCACATTGTCCTTCCCTGGTTTATCTACTATAGTAATGTCAAATTCCTATATAGCAAAAGCCATCTTGTAATGCAGCTAGGGGTAACAGCTTTATTCATTAAATACCTGATAGCTGCATGATCAATATGTACAAAGGTAGGATACCCGGTAATGTAGTGCCAGAATTTGTTGATGGCGTAGATGACAACAAGGAACTCTTTTTCAATCACTATGTAATTTAATTCTGCAGGAGCCAAATTTTACTAACATAGTAAACTACATATGGTACACTGTTATCTTGTGTCCTAATACTGCACCAATCCATGTTTGGGAAGCATCCGTGTGAATATGGAAAGGTAATGCCTAATCTGGCCCTCTAAGGATCAGAGTGCTACAGACAAATTCCTTGATTTTCATAAAGGCTGTATCACAGTCACCTGTCCACACAAAATATGAATCTTTTGTTAGCAATTGCAAAAGTGGATGTGCTACTTTCGCAAAATTTTCTATAAAATGTCTGTAATAAGCAACACAACCAATAAAGTTGCATACCTATGTGGGCGTTTTGGGTGTCGGGAAGTGTAGAATTACCTTTATCTTGGCTGGGTCCATCCGGATTCCTTCAGTTGAGAGAAAATGTCCCAGAACAATTCCTTCCTCCATAATCATATAGAATTTTACTGTACTTAAGGAGATACGCGCCTGTATACACCTTTTGAGAGCTTTCTATAATTTTTTCAGCCCTTCCACAAATGAATCCCCATATGGAGTAAAGTTGTCCATGTAAATTTCAATACTATCATCCACCAAATTAGAGAAGATCCCCAAAATTGCCCTCTAGAACATTGCAGGTGCATTAAATAGGCCAAAAGGAAGGACGCGATATGCAAATGTTCTCCAGGGGCATCTTAAAGTGGTTTTTTCCTGATCTTCAGGAGCTATCTGGATCTGGTTATACCCACTAAATCAGTCTAAGAAGGAGAAGAACTTTTTGCTGGCCAATGTATCCAAAACTTGGTCAATAAATGGTAAAGGAAAATGATTTTTCTGCGTTGCCTTATTTAATTCTCTATAATCCATGCATATCCGTCATTTACCATTTTTCTTGGGGACCATTACTAATGGTGAAACCCATTGGCTATCTGAAATGGGGTAAATAAAACCTATGTCCAATAATTTATGAAGTTCTTCTTTCACAACATTTTTGAATGCGGGGTGCATTCTTTTCTGAGTTTGTCTTACATGACGACAAATATTCCTTAATATATATATGATGGGCACATAAAGTAGTAGGAATCCCCTTCATGTCTGAGTAATCCCAAGCGAAGGCTTCTTTATGTTTCCGAAGGACATCTACAAGTTGCTTCTTCTAGGATTCTGATAGGTTTGGATTAATATTCAGGGTTTTTCCTGGTTCTAATTCCACTGGGACGCTTCCATGGGGTGCATCAACAAGTAGCTCCTCTGATCCTTCTGTTGTTTCAATAGTTTCTTGTGTCTCACAACTTAGGATAGATTCTAGGATTTGTTGATTTGGCTATGAAATGGAGCAAGGATCATCCATGAAAGAGGTGATTACATCATCCTCCGATTCCATTTTTAACTGAAGGGCTTGTCCAATAGTGAGGATTGGTCTCAATTCCTCATTTTCCATTTCAGACTCTTTCCTAGATAAAATTTTCTTGCTACCTGTTGGTTTTATGGATGGGTTTGGCTCTGTAGGTGGGTATAACACTAGATTCTTAGTGTTGTGCCCATTTGAAATAACCATGTGCCCTAAACGACACCCAATGTAAGCATCCGTAGTAGCTAGCCATGGTCTGCCAAAAATCAAAGGATGGCCACCCACCAAAGATTGCGTATGTAAAACAAGGAAATCTATGGGATAGTGCCATGAATCCACTGAAATTGTTACATCTTCTAACTTTCCTACAGGTTTTACTATAGATTGGTCTACCAATTCCAACACTGTAGGTGTATGTTTCACGTTATGAAGACCTAATGTATGCATGGTTTCAGTGGTGATAACGTTGATGGCAACACCTAGGTCTACCAGCACATTCAGAATCTCTGTTGAGCACTAGAGAAGGTATGTAATTACTAATTTTGTCATCTCTTCCTTAAATTCATAACTTCTTTACATTATGAAATAAGTATATGGTGAAAGATTATGATAAAGTCTAGAAGATTTGTGTGCAATGTAAAATGACTAATAATTACCCTTTTTCCTATGTAGAAAAAGGAGAAAATGGAAGATCGCCATTCTAAAGGAAAAGACAAGACAAGGGTAACTGTTGTCCCTTTGACAGGGAACTGCATCCAAACAAGGCAATCCAAATTGGAGCGTATAAGCCAGGATAAGGAAGAGGAGATATCAAGAGAACAAGAAGATAACTGAAAACTAACAGTATGGCGAATCCCTCAGGATCCTTTGATCCTGAGGGATCGCTACTTTAACGATTCTCTGTATCATTGATATCTCCGCTCGGCTGTTATAAGAAGGGGCAACATTACTAGCCAAGGGGGAGTTGTTGTTGTTTTTATGAAATTCACTGTTGTAATTGGAACTTTGATCGTTGAATCTCTCTAAAAGAGCATTTACTGTAACTTTGTTTTGATGCTTAATATATAAACCTTGTTGTTTTTTGTCTTTGATTCTGGAGTAATCTTAAGCAATGCATCCCTGGAGGCTAAGGGCCCGGCCCTGGTGGCTCACTTGATCCTGTACCATTATTTTCTAATTCCATGTCACGTGTGGTTTGACTTCTATTACTCGCTTTGTTCAGTATCTTCTATTATTTATTATTTCACATATTAGTTCTGTTACATTTCGTTTCCATTTGAATAGGTAATGTTATTCTTTGCAATAGGAATGTTATGCTGAATTTATAATGCATCACTGTTCCTTTAACAAACTAATATTATCATATAACATTGTTGTTCCTTACAGATTACAATTACTGTGATTACAAAGTGACAGTGCTGTATATCTCTAAATCGGTATTACTGTGTGTTTATCTGTGGTTTACTTCTAAACGTGATTGCTGTTCATTTGGGATTGTTGTTTCATTGTGATCACAATTGTTGTTTCGTCATAACCATGATTCATACTGTTGTATCGAACTTCAGATTATTGTTCCCTTTCAATATAGAAGTTCCATGTGTAATATTTGATCTGGTTTGTTGTGCATTTCCATTTGATTCAGGTTGCTGTTCAATATTTCATCTCATTTACTTTGCTATCTCGTTTCAGTTTACTGTTTAAATTATTTGCAAAGTGAGTATTGTTGCTTAATTCCTATAGATTATGATTACTACTTCATAGGTTAAAGCTTTTCTTCTCAAACTTGTTAAATGGATTAGTTGTTGTTCCTTTTCCTGTTATTCGAATTATTATTGCTTTGGTGTGCAGAATGATTTGAACTTGTAGTGAAAATTGGAATATGTTTTCTGGTTCCCAGGTTGATGATATTTTCTTCTTGAGTTCATTTCAATTACATCATTTTACAAAGGGAAGAGTTACTATTACTGTACCCTTGACTGATGAAGTACTGCAGTTTATTCATTGAATGATTTAGTTACAAAGATTTCTAGTTCTTGCAATTACATTTAGAAGTTTGTTTTCAGTATTTAGTTACTTTTGCAAAAGCACTATACTACTAGCATTATTTTGACAAATGACCGTCTCACATTGAGTACACTCTTTGAGATAACAAATTGTTCCTGGATTGATAATTAATGTAGGGTAAATAGAGGTGAAAAGGGCCCTTTTTACTGCTCGACATTTTGGCGCCGTTGTCGGGGAGAAGTGTAGCCATTTGTTTCCTTTTCAGAGTATTGTGAGTACCTGCTAGGAGAGAATTGGGTTTTAAAAATGGAAGGTAAGAACCTGCGTACGGAGCATGTAATAGCCCTAATCCCATGCCTTCTTTCTTGCATATTTGTTGTTGTTTTTGGTAGAAATCAGCATTTGATTTGTGTGCATGACTCAGCAGAAAAATCCTAAGAAGAATCCTAAACCACTACCCAAGCCTGAGAAATCTAAGAAGTCGGTGACCCTTAGCTGATCGACCTTTATAGACGAAATCCTTAAGAAAGCAGAATCTCAGCCTTCAGTAAGACCTAGAAAGTTGCTTCTAGACAACCTACTAGTTCCCTTTAGGCCACAGGATCACCATTTTAGCCTTTGCTAAGGCGCATAGCCAAACCGAGGAGCAAGATTTTCAAGAAATTGAGAATTCTAGCCCAAAATCATTGCAAGAAGGGAACCTTAGCAATCTCTGTGAAGGAAGAGGAGAAACAGGGAAACTGAAGAACCAAGATCTCCTCTTGGAGTAATTAAGCCATTAAGTAGCCCAGATAAGGGAAGTGCTACAAAAATCATCCATAACGAAGTTGAAGAACCTCAAGAGTTGAAATCCCCCCAGAAATTAGGAACTCTCATCATCCCATACAAAGGAAGTGCTGTTAAGGCTATTCCTGTTAAGGCCATCCCTGCTCCATCTAGCCAACCTAAGAATACCCTCCTAGAAATATCGGAAGGGTATTGGCACATATTTGACCAAATGGCCCAGAACCAGCCAAACACCCAAAAATCCACACTGCAATATCCCATTGTAGATGTTGCAACCAATGCACCTATGAAAGCAATTCCTCTCCAGCATATCCCTACATTTCATGGCCTAACATCAGAAGATCCAGATGCATTTTTGTTTAAATTCGATGTGCTATGTAGATGATATGACTATACCACCGACCCTCAAAAATTGAAATTATTTCCCTCTACATTAAAAGGAGTTGCTTTAACATGGTTTATGGGATTGGGTGGAGGTGCTATAAATGATTGGGATCAGATGAAAGGTGCTTTCCTGAAGAAATATCAAGATTATTGTAGATCTAGAGAATTAAAAGATGAAATATTTCAGATGGTAGCTAGACCTAATGAAACCCTAGAAGAATATGTTGAACATTTCAGTATAATCTTCAAATATCTCCTTATGCATCATTACCCTTACCTGAAAATATTGAAAACAACATTAATTAAAGGTATGAAGGAACAATGGATTGAAACACTGAATATTATGGGAAGAGGAGATATCTATCAAGAAAATTTTGCTAACATCATTGATTTATGTATCAGGAGCTCATGAGGAAGTACAAGGCTAAGACCAGCAGAACATGACAGGTTTACAAGGGACAACAAGACTTCTGGAGAAGGAGTAACTCGTGCAGAAATTGGAAATTTATTAGAAAATTTCAAAACTGACATATTGGGGACTCTGACAACACAACTTGATATTATGCAAGCCAAGTAGAAACAAGTAGAGGTAGAGCAGAATCTGGCAATCTTCTGTCCCAGATGCAGAAAGAAACACAACCACAAAGAGTGCCCATTAGATGTGGTTCAAGTTTGCGCCATTTGTACAAAAGACCACTCTACAGAAAGCTGTCCCTCACTTCCTGGTTTGAAAGTAGTATACAAAGAAGTGGAAGAAGAACTAGAACTAGTGTACCTACTTAATCAACGCCATCAATGGCAGCCATGACAATCAGGTATGTTCCTCGATCCAGGTTCTTCTTTTCAGCCTCCACAATATCATGCTCAAAAATATAATACAATGTGGCAAAATCAACCTCCTTTCTCAAATTGGCCACAATAACCATTTCCTTCATCATCACCATGGCCGAATCAAACAAGCCAATCTAATTGACCAATTTTTCCCTATGCCCCACCATATTGGCAAAACAATGCATATTTAGCAAAATGGTTCCCTCCTACTTCACAAAGTCAATCCTGGCAGACAAACTGGAAAAGACCGATGAATCAGCCAGTAGGAACCATTTTTCTCCCTCAACCTACACTGCTAGCATTGCAACAAAACCCCCAGTCCAACTTAAGGCTGCAACTCCCAACCCAGCCCAACCCCAATCCAAATAATAGACTGGTTCAATCTATTCAAATACTTGAAACATCGGAAGTAGAAACCGATCTAAGGGAGTGCAATGACCTTCAATTAAGATCTGGGCGCATTATAGAAGCTAAGGGAGGTAAAAATGTTCAAGTTGAAGATCAGTTACCTATAGAACAACCATTACAAGAAAAATATGTGACTAGAGAGCAGACTCATAACCAAGCAACCACATCTTCTCCCCAATTCCCAGAACGATTAATTATCCCATGACCTATAGAACATCTTGATTTTAACATTTTGGGAGAATTTAAAAACCTGTACATAAAAATCCCACTCCTCCAAGCCATTCAAGACATCCCAATATATGCAAAAACCATCAAAGAGCTATGTATAAAGAAACCTAGGAGGAGAATAACAAATAATTGAACATTCTAAGTAGTTGGCACCTTATCTGACCTGTTATCGGGAAAAGAAGCACCCTTCAAATATGAAGACCCAGGAAATCCAATAGTAACAATACAAATCAATGGACAAACCTTTTCGAATGCCTTAGTTGATTTAGGGGCTGAAATTAATATCTTATGAACTACCACTTGCCAAAAATTGGGCATTACATCAGTAGAACCAACTTCCACTTTATTAGAACTGGCTGACCGATCAGTGGTTAGGCCGGAAGGTACACTACATGATGTCATTGTATCCATTGATTCGTAGGAATATCCTGTCGATTTTCTGATAATAAACCCGAAAACCGACTGGATGGACACCCATTAATTTTAGGCAAACCTTGGCTTGCCACTGCTGATGCTTACATTGGCAGCTGACAAGGCAGTATGACCATAACTAGAGGGACTAATATCAAGAATCTAGCCTTATACCGTCCAGCCCAGCCAAGTGTCACAATAATAAAAACTAACAAACATCTTGTATCATACCTTACTGAAAATATTAGATCCCCATTAACTATAGAAGATGCCCTCGATTTCAAAGATCAAACAGAGGATGATGTGATTAACAACTTTATTAATCAAGCTGAATCTAGATCCCACATACAATGTCACATGATAGAGGCATCATTTGATAATAATTTAGAAGAAGATCCTCTCAAAGACACTCATGACCAAACGATACCTACTACCTCTGTTTCAAATAGAAAAACTGTATAGATTGAGCTAGGAAAAACTTTAAACATTAATAGTAACCTGGCTCCCGAACAAGAAGAAAAACTGATCCAACTACTAAGAAAATACAAGGAAGCATTTGCATGGGATTATCCGGATATGAAGGGAATCGATCCCCTGTTATCTATGCACCACATTTATATGGAAAAGGATGCAAGACCTATTCGCCAACCCCAAAGAAGACTTAACCCTCATCTAAAAGGCATTGTGAAAGTTGAACTACAAAATTTTTTATATGTAAACTTTATTTATCCTATCTCGGATAGCAAATGGGTCTCTCCACTTGTAATGGTGCCAAAAAAGAATGGGAAGTGGAGGATTTGTGTATATTACAAAGAATTAAATAAAGTAACACAAAAATACCACTTTCCCCCTGCCATTCATTGACCAGGTATTAGATACATTAGTAGTAAAGGATTTTTTTTGTTTCCTGGATGGCTTCAGTGGATACAATCAAATTCAGATTTCCCTTGAAGACCAAGACAAAACTACTTTTACATGTCCTTGGGGAACATTTTCCTACAGAGTTTTACCTTTTGGCCTATGCAATGCCCCTGCCACATTTCAAAGGGTTATCCTCAACATATTTTAAGATTTAATAAATGAAGGGCTCGAAGTATATATGGATGATTTCACACCATACAGAGATGATTTCGACCTAGCACTAGACACATTGGAAAAGGTGCTGCAACGATGTATTGCTACCAGGCTCTGCCTGAGCCATGAAAAATGATATATGATGATGAATGAAGGCATTATCCTAGGTCATTATTGTTATAGACATTTTTGGGCACTGCAACCTGATGAGCCCCAAAAATGGACAATTATTTGGGCTCATTCAACCTCCTAATTTGATTTAATCCACCATTCTCATTAGTTTATTGCATGATTTTTATTATATTTATGTTAATAGAGTTAATTTGGTTAGTCATTATGCCAACAAGTCTAATGGGTGCTTTGTGTAGCCTTTTTGGTCAACTTGGAGACAAAATTGAAGGTCTTAATGAGCACTTGGCAGCCAAATTCGTGGGAGAACAAGCTAGAGGATTTGTAGGAAGGTGTCCCCTTCATTTATGGGCCCTTACCTCGAATTTTCCACCATCAGATCGGAGTTCAAGGGCCACCGAATCAATCAGCACAAGGGCAGCCAAGCAAGTCAAGTAGGACTGCTGTTAACTCCAAGTCTTGGGCAGCTGAGTCCCTAAATTTTAGGAGGACTGTTGGGTCCTCAAATTGTATAAATAAGAAGGCTTAGGGCCTCATTTTGGGTTAGCCAGTGGATGTTAGCTAGTTAGCAGTAGATAGTAGCTAGTAGTTAGTCATTTCATAGCCTTGTTGTAGTCATTTTGTAATTCGATTTGTAGGCAATAGATCAGCTTTGCTTTCAGCTCATTCTCAAGCTCTCCCTGTGGACAGTTTTGATGTAACTCTTCATTATTGATTAATAAAGATGAATCCAGCTTTGCACCAGCTCTAAATATCTCTTGGGAGGCTGTAGCTCTTGGGGTTGGGCCCATCTCAAGCGCCCAGTACCTCCCTTGTTTATCTTTATGTGTGTTCGTTGCATTCTTGAAATAAAATCTGCTCTTTAGATTTAATTCGTGCTTTGTTACTTAGGTTGTTTTTGATGGTTGAAGTAGCTATTTATGTTTAGGATGGATTGGTAGGAGTTATTCATGTGTTTATATCTCTTTCATAATGTTTTGTTCACATGCTGTACATGATCCTTGTCATGAATAAGGTTGCTGTTCACTGATCTCATTAAACTGTTAGATAGATCATCTAATATTTTGATTGTATGCAAGACGTAGTTGGTTTGATCAGGTAAACATTATGCAGGGCACCTTCATCACCTCCTCGTTCATCTGAGCCTCATCCAGATCGGCTCCTCCATCACCAATTCTGTTTCCTCATCTCCCATCTGCTCTTTTGCCACGTAACCCTACCTTCTTGCCTTTCCATTGCCTAAACCTTCTTTGATGCAAGCTAGACATCCACACCCTCTCATCACCTCATCCCTCAGTCATTGGGTCATTCCAGGCCCCTACCCTACCTCCCTACCCATTCATGCATTCTCTCCCACTCACCTATCAGTCAAAAGCCCAATCACGAAACATCCTGTAGAAGAATTACAGAACTTCCTGTAGAAACCGCTGCAGACTTCCTGTAGAAGTTCATAAACACGGTTGCATGGCATCCTAACTTTGTGAAACTCTTTGAAAGGATGCTAGGGATCCCTTAGACCCTCTCCGAGTCTTCCCAACATTTTCCAAGCATTTTTCCTCCTTGATCCACCCCTGAACAGTGAAAAGCCAGTTAAAAGCACATGCATGATAATTCTAATAACTTAAACAAAAATACAAAAAGATGTTTCCTTCAGATAGTGATAACTTAGAAAAATGCATTTTACCTTCCTAGAAGTAATGGCATCTCTTTCAGTAGTTTGCATGCTCTCCTTTGCGTCAGTAGGACTAGCTGGTAGAATTAGGATTTTCTAGGGTTTGCGTTCCTTTTTGGCTTTCAGTTTCTTTTTGCAATTAGATTAGATTCTTCAAGTTAGCTTTCATTCATTAGTTAAAAAGATTCTTCTAAGAGCTCATAGAAGTTGGCTTAAGCTCCTAGCGGACTTGTGCCAGCTGACCAAGTGACAGCTGCGGCAAGAGCTAGTACTTGTGCATACAACACCGTCGCTTCCAAGTTTGTTACGAACTACCGGGTTGATAAAATTAAAGAAGGGAGTTCCAGGAGTTGCAGCATTATTGCTGCAATACTGGGGCTCACCATCTTTTTGGCGCTGTTTCCAGGGAAGCATCAGAGTATTGGTGATTGCCGATTTTCTTCTATTTTCCACTACAATCTTCTGCTAAGTAGTTTATTTCATTTCCATTATGCAATTTCGTTTATGCAAAAGTAGATTAGCATTTACCGCTTTCATAGATTAGCATTTCAATTCCACAATTTCATTTATGCAAGCATAGATTAGCATTTCAATTCCACAAGCGTAGACTAGCATTTCATTCCTGCAATTTCATTTGAGCAAAATAGATTAGTCATTTCCTGCTTTCATTTCAATTCCGCATTTTCATTTCAGCAAGATAGTTAGTTGCAGTTCAATCTATTTTAGTTTTTGCAGGTACAAGAAGAAAAAAAACAAAAATCAACCAAAAAGATTTCATTTCATGCCTTGTAGGAGTAGAGATAAGTTAGAAAAATGATTGCACAACACCCCCACTGCTTCACACAGCCAACATTCTCTCTTCTTCAATGACTGTGATTAAAGAACCCCTGGGTGGACATCAAGACATATTTGAAGAACCTCTAGGGGAGAAGAAGAAGAAACCATTCCTCTGGAGCAAATGGCTACAAGTAGAAATGTTTAGAGCAGTACCTTATCCAAAAATGAATTTGCAAATCAGATCGAAGATTTCAAGAGTGATATGAGGCAGTTTCTTGCCATGCAACTAGATACCTTGCGGATCCAAAAGAAGCAAGAAGAAGCCAAGAGGGCTTTGGCCATTTTTTGTCCTAGGTGCACTAGAAAGCATCCTAGGAACGAATGTCCAATGCACTCCCTAGAAGTGTGTTTCATCTGTGAAGAATACCATCCTACAAATCAGTGCCCTTCCTTGCCTGTACTTAAAGTTGCATATCAGAGAGCCAAAGGAGCCACTGAATCACTCTGTTATATGAACCAAAGGAGGCCACATGGACCCATACCCTACCAACAGGGAATGCAAGGTACATCCCAGACCTATTATGACCCCTATCAAACCACTTCCATACCCTCTTGGGGTCCCCCTGCTCACCCTTCATGGTTCACACCTCCTCCTTGTTCCTTCACAGATCCATATTATGCCCAACCAGCTGCTCATTCATTTCACTCTTATGCTCAGCCACAGCCTCAGTGGAATGCACCTCATCAGGAGTGGACGCCCCAATACAACACTCCTCCTGCTTCTTTTCCTCCACCACTTGCTCATCCACAACCATCGCCTCCTCCTCCACCAAGGCAACCCCAAATTCCTACCCAACCACAATGCCATCCATCTCCATCTCAATTTCACACCTCCACTCAACTACCCGTACCATTTCCAAAGCCATACAATGGAGTAGCTCAACCCAATTGCAAAGCTAAGGCACAATAGGTGCAAATGACTCCTCTTGAGCTCAATGATGTTCACCATAGCTCAGGAAAAGCATTGCAAAAAAGAGATCATCTTGAAAGCATTGAAGGATCACATCCAGCAAAAGAAGATTCAAAAGAGGAGATCAAAGAACCATGGGCTGCACTTGATGAAGAGAAGACATCAGAAGCAGAGATAATGAAAGATCCCTCATGGTTACCATCAAATATTCCATGGATTCAAGAGAAAGATCAGCAAAAAGAGGAAGATGAGAAAGTCATGTTAGAGGGTGACATGAAACATGATCCAGATCAGCAAAAGAACCAAGGATATCAAAGCTATATTGAGACATGGTTCCAGACAGTCACTAAGTTGCAGCAGTACTCTCCTCCTCAGCTATGTTTTGTACTTTCAAAGTCAGATCATTTTGTCTCTGAAAGTTGGATAGTTGTCAAAGCATGCATTCCGAGCCTTCACATCATCTTCTCTCTAATCTCGATGTGCACATGGCTCCATTGGAAGTATTCTTATACTTGAAAATGATTTTGTTTTTCAAGTAGGGTAGGGTAAAAAAAAAAAAAAAAAAGGAAAAAAAATGAAAATAAGAAGAAAATAAAAATCTAAGGTGAAAACCTCCTCGGAGGTGCCTTAGATTGACTCATTGATTGAAAACCTCCATGAGGCGGTCAATGGGTTGGAAAAAAAAAAGAGAAAAGAGAATAAGATCTTTGGGTGAAAACCTCCCTTGGAGGCGCCCAGGGTAGGCAATTAGGGTGAAAACCTCCATGAGACGCCCTAGTTGTTTTTCAAAAAAAAGAGAAAAAGAAAAAGAAAAATCAAACTAATTCCATTGGCTAATTGCAGGTTGCAAGAAGGACGTTTCATGACAGGAGGAGCACTCAAATCAAGGTTAAAGGAATTTTTCTTGTGCCTTCTACAGGAAGCTCTGTATTTCTACAGGAAACATGTTGTAGAACCTTTGGACGAACCAAATTCAAGTCTAAAATGGAATCTGATGGTGGGAATCTGTTGATTAGGCCTACAAGCACTTGTGTGTCCATCCTTGCCTTTCTCCATCATTTTTTCCACCTCATTGTGCTTCTCATTGTGCTTCTACAGGAACTTCCTGTAGAAATTGTGGGAAACTAGACATGGATTTCAAAAAGTGGTTTGGCGAACATGGTAGCTTCCTCAAGGGTTCAGAAGCCCTCATGCAATCTTCCAACTCCTCCCCCATAATCTCCATACCTGCATCACAGCCCAAGCTCAATTTTCCCTTCCATGCAAACACTTGCAAAATGCCTTGAAGAAAAAACACATGGAACAAAATTTGTTTTTGCCATAACATGAAAACCATGCATCCATTTGAAAAACTAGTTTAAGGGAAATTGTACAAGGGTGATGGCAACATGCTTGAGTAGTTTTAGCCAATTCCGGTGCACGGTTTCCAAGAAATCAGCCTCCATCACCATCAGCCATTTTTGCATTTTCTCCATATCCGTGCATCCGTTTCAAAACCTGTTTCATGGGGATATGCATGTGAGTGATGGTAACCTACCCAAGCAGTTTCAGCCAATTCCGATGCACGGTTTCCGAGAAATCAATCTCTGAAATCTTCAGCCATTTTCCATTTTTCGCGAAATCCGTGCATCCATTGATCACGATTTTGCTATGGGAGATGCATCATGATGATAGAAACATGCTCAGCAAGTTTCAGATCAATCGTCTTTACCATTTAGGAGAAATGGCGAAAACAAGTTCTGGTTCTGTGACATTGCAGCAGTAGCAGCTTGAACGTGCAGATCTGAACGTGGAAACAAATGCATGCAGCTTAGATCTGGTCAGAGGACACCTGCACAAGGAAAAGCAATCAAAAATCATCAGCCAAGCCCTCATGCAACCAAAGGATCCAAGCATGCAGCAGCAAAAAGCTTCACAAGCAGCCGTTTGACTTCAGGTACGTGACTAAACCTTGTTCATCTATTGCATGAATCTAGTCTAAGCATTGCATGAACGAATGGAATGGTGAAATTAAGCCATGAATGTAGCAAGACATCTAGTTCTCTACCACTCACGAGAAATTCACGCAGCATGCATGGATCAGTCATGCACGTGAAATTTAAAAAAACACGGACAGTGTGGGTAGTCTAAACTCTAGTGCAACTGATGGATGAGATCACAGGCAGAGAACACACAGTTAACCACTGCAGTTCATGATAGCACAACAGTTGCATGGGCTAGCACACGTCTTTGCCACCTCACTCCACCAACAATCACACAGAAATTAATGAGCGCTCAGCTGAAATTCGTAGGCCGTTATCCAACTTGCACTTGCAAAACATGTTTTTTTTTTTTTCACCCTGCTGGCTACGTTGTTTCATCCAGGAAGCAATGTTCGGGTTTTCTTGCCTGGTTCCCTTTCTCACATTGTCCAGCACACAGCTCCAGGTTATAGATCTTTACCAAAACCAGGTAGTCTGTGTCAGATTCAAAGTTCCGCTGATATAAATGACAATACATCTTTGTCTTCTGATTGTTCCTTTAGTGAAGGAAGTTTGCAGGGCCTTGAAAGTGGATCTGATCAAGAAATTGATCAATCAAATGTTAGTGAAGGCTCAGACCTTGAAATTATGTGCAAGGATAGGTCAAGACATTCACCAAGTAGCTTGACTAGAAACTGTTGTGTGAAGTTGAAAGCTTCCGAGTGAAATGATAAAATGAGTAAAGATGTAGAAGGAAAGAGCAAAGTTGGGAAAAAACATGTCGAACCACTAATCTCTTTATCGGATGGTGAGCATGGAAAAGACAAAGAAGTTGATCACTATGATCTGTCTACAATTTCAGACAGTATACCGCTGATGCGCCATGATGCGTTGGAGTCATGGCTATGGCCAGTCCTGCCTGTTCCTGGCCCTTTTTCATCTGCAAAAGAATCTATACTATTTGGCTATGCCAACCTGTCAATAGGAACTGTGGATAGAGATCCCAGGACGTATACACTTTTAGATTTTACAAATGGGGATGGTATGAATGTCATGTATGCATTCTCTAATGAACAGTCATGTTATTCACCAATGATGGTCTGTGCTCGTTTTTTTATAATCGTTCAGCAGATGCAATTTTTAACATTGTTGTCAAAGCTGATGAGTCAATCGAGTCTCCTGTTGAATCTAGAGCACCAACAACAGAATACATGATCAACCTGTGGTTTCATCAGAACCACCAAAAGTTATTCCTATGCAAGAGATTCCCTGTCTTGGTCCAGGTCAAACAATAGAGGCAGAGTTGTATGTTTCTTTTCATCATCAGTTAGTACCTCTCAAGTTGGGTGTCTATTGCAATAAGGATGGCTAATGACAGCAGTTCCTCACATATCTACAGAGAAGAAAACACTGAAGCAATTACAAGCTTGGCATACCTGAAACGCAGTATCCTGGATGGGAAAAGAAGACTGTGTATATATATTTCAGAAATAACAAGGGTTACATCTCGGCTTTATATTCAGATCTGTCTAGACATATCACAACGAATATACGTGATACTCAGTATACCTGTTAACACCCAGGTTGTTCCCTATGACTCCCAAGGGAATACGACCAGGGTAACCACTAACCAATCTTTGGATTACAGTTTCTAGTCAAACTGTAATCAGAGAGGGCTCTCTCTTTATGATTTGTCTCTGTTTTGATAGTGTTTCAGGCTAGCTATTATGCTCAGGTTTTTGGTTTATGTTTTGGTTGAAGGACTTCTTTCAGTGCTTAAGATGTAGTGTTCAGACAGTAGTATATCATTGGGCAATGGAGTCTAGAGCTGTGAAATGTTTTGAAATGCTGGAGTGAGGATGTTCAGACTGCAGGGCCTATTGGGTATCTCAACAAACAAAATTTAAACTTAAGTGGTGATGTATGGTCAGCCAAAGGAAAGCAATTAAGAATTCTCCATTAAGCTGGTGATGTGAAAGTGAAACATGTTGCTCAGGAGCATACTTGAATTCCTGAAACAAAGGTCACTGTGAAAGATATATTCTGATAGTGTAGCAATTAAGAATTACGCTTATCAAGATTATAGCTGAAGAAAACATTCGTTAACAACATAGATTGAGCTCAGGGTATTGCATGAATAAATCCTGAAGGCTATTCTTTTTCTTTGTTGCTAAATACTTAGAAATTAGAACATATATGGATTGTAAAAGTTTGAAACACATAACAAAGAGAGTCACAGAAAACTTATTGTGTTGCGAAGTACACAGGAATCCTGCAGTTTTCAACAGACACCAGAATGCATTCAACACTTCAGAACTTTGAGAAATTCCATCACTTTCTTTATTAAACTCTGAAAGATTACAGCATAAGAACTTCTTCAAGAGAAATCAACAACAACCCCTGTAAGCTTGTGCGAGGGGCAAATATATACAAACTGTATTACAAAATATCTGAGTGCTAAGTTATCTCAGAAATGAATACGTTCACCAACTTTTCAAGATATTAGATAAGAAAGTTATTACATCATTGAATACAAAGTAAATGCATCTTTATGCCTGTCAGAAGATATTTTGGCGTTTGGAGGCCACTGAGTCGGTTGGAGTGATCTGCATTAATGCTGAGAAATGCGCTTTTGGAGCTGCTCTGCTGTAGCTTCTCGGCCTGGACACCTGTAGCTTCTCACCTTGCTTTGTTGGCCGTAAATTCTGCTGAGTTGGCTCACCTTTCATCTTTAATGCAAGCTGATTCTTTTAAACTGTCCTGTGCATGACAATTTGTATTTTCTATGAACAAAATTTATCAAATGGTTTCCTGTTTTATAAAATCATCTGTATTGCCTTAGTCCACCATTCTTGTGTAGGTAATTGATGCCTGAGAATTGCATCCATAGTCTCCTCTGCCTCTGTATATTTATAAAAATTGGGAGGCACTTCAAACACGTGTTTAATTTCATTCATTATAAAAAATAAAATTTCTACTCTGTTGTAGAGAGTCTGTCCTGTGGCTAGCCCTGTTTCCTCTGAGGTGCTGGGCTTCTCATTGATCTGACTTGTGGCAAATGCATTGACCCTCTTGGCATACTGCTCATGTGTGAACAGTCTCCCTGCGCTGTTCAGTAAGCTAGGGAGCCCTCTGTTTTGTAGTACCTGAAATTTGTCCATAAACCTGTTTACCTCAGTCTGCATGTCTTGGGTTCTTCTCTCTAATGTCTGCACCAAGTTTCTCAGTGTAAGAACCCTCTTGACTAACTGAATGGTCTCAGTTCTGTTTGAAATTCCCATGGTAGACAACTGAGTACTTGTTCTATTGTTAAGCACATTAATCATCCTGGTGGCCACTTCAGGCATGTTGCTAAGAGCTGCCCTTAATCTCTGAATTTCAGTCTGTGCTTTTGGAATGAGCTCTAACTGCTCATGGATTGTTTCAATATACTGCCATTGATCATTAATAGATTGGCCAATATTAGCCCACAACACTATTTTAAGCTCAACCACAACCTTATCTAATTTGAGCTCATTCTCTAGCTCTTTGATCCTGTCCTTGAGGGCTTTTATCTCCCTGCCCTTTTTTGCCACAGTCTGCTTGGACTTGTCATATCTTTCATTGACTTTGGCTAGTTTCTCCCTGGCCTCATTCAATTCTGTCATTTGTGCTTCCAAGGCCTGGATCTCATTCCTCAGCTTTTGCATGTCCAGGCTTGGGGCCTGCTCTGTTGTTGGTGGTGGTGCTGAGGTGGATGTTGCTGCATGTTCTGTCTGTTGAGGAGGAGGAATACTAGTTGGAGCAGCTTCCTCAAGGTTAATGATTTGAGGAGGAGGCTAGGAGGTCCAACCTTCTTCTCTTTGTTTCACGGTTGCTTGTAATGCTGCCTGTGCAGCCTCTGATTCTCCCAGCTTTTCTTGTGTCTGGATAAGCTGCTTATAGAGTGACACCAGCAAAGCTGTGGCATCTTGATCATGCCTTTGTTGAGCTACATCATCTGTTTGAGGGTGAATTGTAGCTGGGAGTTTGATCTTTCTCCTCAAAGCTGCCATATTTGCATCCCTCAATTTTAATATTTCTTGTATTCCCTTGATATCTTTGGGATCATGCCCAATCTCAATAATTATATCTTCTAAGGACCTTATTCTGTTGTCCTTTGCTTGAGAGGATGCCCTTTCCAACTCAAGTTGGGCAGCTGTATTGTTAAGGCTATTTTCTAGCCTGTAGTTATCCAATGTCTTGTCTGCCAAGGAAGCATAGACCATCTCACCAGTTTGTTTATGCAATTCAATTTTGTCCATTGGGTGGATGTCCTTGGCCAGGACCTCAAGATTGGTCCTCAAGTAATCTGAAGGGGACTGTGGCTGCAAAGTAGTTGGTATGAAGTGAGTCATGATCATCTTGCCCTCCTGGACATCATATGCAGACATTAGTTGCTGCTGGTTGGTGGGAGCCATTTTCAGCAAATGGTTATACAATTGTATTTTTATGGGCTCATTCCTTTTCTTTATTTCAATGAACTGCTGTTTAATGCTCAGTTCACCCTCTCTCTGCTGGCTAGAGGAGCTGACTTCTCCTCCCACTGTCCTCTCTTGTTCCTGTTGGAAGGAACTTGCAGATGCCTCCAAACTGGGTGGGCCCATACCCAAAGATTGCCCTATAGGCATCTCTTCCTCTGAAAGGGGATTCATTCTGTGACTCTTCTCACCATGACTTGTTGATGTAGTCAAGGGAGTATCTCTATCCCTTTTCCTGCTTACATCCTCCTTTTGTGGAGTTTGGAGGACTGAGGTTTCATTAACAACTTCTTGCCTAGGAGGTACTATGTTTTGAGCCTGCTGCTCAGTGAGAATTGGGGCCTCAACTGCCCCTTCTTGCTGTGTGGGCTGCTCTCTGTCATGCTGCCCTTCTCTTTGCTGTGATTCCTGTTGTTGCTGTTGCTCTACCTACTGCTGCACTTCTTCTTACTGTTCCATCTCTTTATCTGTTTGGTTTTCAGTCATGGGAGGTGGTTGCTCTTGTTCCACCTGCTTTCCTTTGCCTTTGCTGCCTGTCTGTTGAGTGTCCATGGCAGCTTGTTGATGTGTTGTTGAAGAAGAGGCAACTGCTCCAAGTTTCCTTTGATATGATAAGGAAACCTGTCCACAAGTTTCCAAGTCAGCCTCTTTTTGCATATTCCTAGCCTCTCTCTCTAGTATCTGCTCTCTAGAGATTGTCTCTTCTAGAGTGCCCTCTTTCTAGCTTAAAGAATTTGCATACTTTTCAATATGAGGCAGCCTAACATGTGAATAGTTACCCAATTTGTGTTTTATCCTCCTGAGGGAAATAAAATGATTACGGTCATAAGGTGACCATTTGAAACTAGTTTGCAATTTAAGGCCTGCTAGGATCATATCTGCCTCCTTCCATCCCTCCTCTCTTTTGTTGTACAAAAAAGGGCCTAGCTGGCTCCTTACCTTCAGTTGTACCTTCTTGTTTTTGCTTTGGAAATGGATGTAGTCAGCATATCCAAACTGCCTGAAGTATTCTAGGGCAAACAATCTCATAGGGACATATCTTGGCAGCCTGTAAGGGTCCAATTCACAGCCATATACTCTGATCACTGTGTGGTGTTGGTAAAAATACCAATCACCAATGCTGTAGGATTTGGAGAGATGGAGAATTCTCTGCATGTCATCGGTTAACCTTGGAGGAGGGACACCATACAACAATGTCATAGCTGGGTGAATGAACAGGTCTATAAATTCACAGTATGTGTATGGCGATTGAGAAATATGATGGAAAACTGGAGTCCAAAACACAACTGACCTTGGATTCCCCTGGGCATTAAGTTTCTTGAGGGGAATGGAGAAATTGTCTGGCTGATAAAACAAGAACAGGTGGTAGATGTATGAGGTGTATCTGAACACCCTTTCCCTTGGTAGATTCATTAGCTATTCATGGATCTTTTCTGCAATATAGGTGGCATAGTCATAGTGTACAGCTGGAGGCTTTCGAGGAGAAAACATGGACATCATTGCCATTATAGTGTCATCAACATCCTCAATTCCTTTAAAGCCCAGGACATAGCTGATCAAATCCACTAGCATTCTGCCCAAGCCATTCAGGTAGTGATATCCAATAGGAGGATTTCTCATAGTTTTAGAGCTTGGCTGTACAAATAGCTGGTTAATTTTGATAATCTGGGCACTTGACAAGTTACTCCCCTTCTTTATTAAATCCAACATGGAAAGAGGGGTCAATGGCCTTGCAGTATGGAAATGCAGCATCTCATTTATGGTTTCTGGGGTGATAAAGAACAAAACTGAGCCTGTAGGACTGAGAACAGCTCTCTGGCAAGGATCATAGCATTCCTGGCACTTATGGATCAAGTCTGGGAGGGAATTTACTTGAGGGAGGTTGTAAATGGGCAAATTTGAGTCCCAAATCCCTAAAATATCAGCTCCATTCAGGTGTTGGGCTTTTAGTTCATTGAGCATATGAATATTAAATTTAGAACCCATTGGGAATGAGTCTAACATCTGATAATCTACATCTCCCAGGGCTTTCCATGCTATCTCCCTTTGAGGGGCATTCAGAGGCTGGATATTCAGGGCTATTGGTGTCTCCATAGCTAATAAGGCTTCTGATTTGTATGTAAACTGGTTCTGAATGATCAGAGCAACCCGGAGGAGTTTCTCTACAACGGAAGTGCGAATTTCAGGGAATAGAGGGTAAATTGAGCAAACAACAATTGAAATACTGTTTAACGAAGTGATTAAAGCAGTAGCAGGACTGACAGGAGTGTTTCTATGGTGAATTTAGTCATTCGAGGTTTCTAGTTCACGACTGCGCGAACTAGCTGCAAGTTCAGGTCAATTTATCAAATGCGGGTTCTGCAGAAGGTTTATTGTTCCATCAGTTTGAAATAGGTGCAGGTCACTGGGTAATTGATGGTGAAATCAGTGTTTTTAGGCCTTCTTAAACAATTTGTTTGCAGAAATATGCTAAAACCAGGTACAGGGATTTAACTTGAGAAATACCTTGTGAATGGCCGATAACAGGTTGCAACTGCAGGTACAATGGAGGCGCCGGCGGTTTTGGAATCAAATTTGGTAGGTTGGCGCTGGTTTGGACGTAAACAGCATGCAGAAATAACGACAGTTTCTTTTGGCAAAAGTGGGAAAAACATGAAATTTTGGCCAACATATGGATTTTTGGCATATTGGCGCGTTTTTGGGATGACGTCAGCATGACGTCATCAGGTGGGGCCGAGGACGGATGACGTCAGCATGAAGTCACTGGGTGATGTGGCGAGCTATGATTGGTCCACGGGGATAGTGAGGTGGCGGACATATCAGCGCGGGGGCGGACGAAGGAGCTGATGCGGCGGTGGGGTGGCAGTGACTTGGTCCTAACGCGGTGATGACGCGGGCATGGAAAAACTGGTGGTAAACGAAAAAGCGGTAATGGTTTTCTCGGACCGCCTACCATACGGCGATGGTTTTGCCAGAGGGCAACCCGAGAAATTGTGAGGGCGACGCGTGGCAGGGGCCTGACGTCACCCTCTGACAATTTCTCGGGTGCTAAATGTCGGACGTCGGGCCCAACCCGATATGTATAGTGGCCGTCCGATCAAAAGCGCTCGATCGGACGGTTGACGGGTTGATGAGTTGTGCGGTTGATACGACAGCGGAAAATGGATTAAAATAATATATTTTTGGGGTCTGCGCCCGGCGGAAAATCTTTTGGGATATGGTATTTTGTAATGTTTTCCAATGCAAAAATAATGCGGCCCCGACACTTTGGATAAGCGAACAAAAGTGGGTTTTGATATTATTTTGCAATTTAAAGCGGGTATGGGTAAAAATGGGTCTTTTATAAGGTTCTCTCAGCAAAGGAAGGTTTTAATGGGCCAAATGAATTTAGAAGGGGGGAGGGGGGTTAGATTTAGGTTCATCAAAGTGACCAGATGCCATTTTGATCCCTGACAGAGAAAATATGGCTATAATGCCAAGGGGAGGGATATTTATACAATGTTTGGGGTTTATACACCATGGTGTTATAATAATAGGGAAAGGGTAACATAGGGGAATTATACAATAAAGTTAGGGGTTAATATGGATGAAAGGAGTGGATGAGGGGAGATAATACTAAGTTTATTTGAAAATAACTTAGCTTAGGGAGTAGATCAAAATGAAAAGAGTTTTAGACAAGAAATGTGGCTTCTAATAGGACTAAGAACCACCATAAAACCACCAATTCTTCCATGAATCTCAGCTGATGAGGGGATATTAGTAATGAATGGGAAAGGGGATAAGTGGGAAGTTAGACATGCTTCTTTGCTTTGCTGCAACCTGATAGAGAAGAAGGACTTCTCAATCCATTGACTTTGCTTTGTGAAATAGGTTAGCACACCTTCAATTGTAAGGAATGACACTTCTGCAAGCCCATCTGCCTACCCATCTATTTGCCTAGCATTTTTTGTTTCTTCTTGGAGGGCGCACTTAGACTTGCAGACCCTTATCTGCCTTTTCTTTTCTCTGGCTTTTTCCTTTTGATTTTCTATCTACTGCTGCCCTTATTGCTTCCAAGGTCCCAGATTAAACAGTTGGGAGCCTTACTTTCTCTACCTAAGCTACTTGTCTGCCATGATTAAACAGTTTGGACAGACTTCTTTCTCTATTCTACAACTGGAAATTTAAAACATGGCATGATCCAGATTAGACTGTTGGACCATCCATCAAAATTCAGTCCACATCAAGCTATAAGCACAGATTGTATTCTCTTGGAAATATGTGATCTTTGCATCATCAAAGCAGAGCATATTTGGACCTTTCCTTGCCAATCATGAAATATGAAACCTATTGGTATAGGTAGCTAACAGTGGCTCCACATGGGGATGGTTTTTCATTTGAAAGACCAAGAACAGCAGGTCAGATTGCCTTGCTCCTTGACTGCTTTTATCAAAATTTTGAAGTTTGCTGCTTTGAAATGCCAAAATTGTGTACATCCCTTCTTGGTAGACCTCTGATCCTATTTGCCTTTTGCTGATAGTTAATATACTTGGAAAACTGCATTTTTACATCCTTACAGAGAGTAATATATACACTTGGATATGTACAATGGAAACATCAGGCTGCACTTATGGGTGATAGTCAAAATAGTGCTTCAGCATCCTGCCATTCACAGGGCCTTCATCCAAATCAGTTTCATTAAGACCTTTAAGGAAATAAGTGTTGTTTCCTTGTACTGCTTGGACAGCAAATGGTCCTCTCCAAAGGGAATCAAAATTTCCATGTTTTCCTTTATCTTCCCTTCTTGAATCCCACTTGAGGACTTTGTCACCAATGTTGAAATCTTCTGCCTTAGTCCTTCTGTGAAAGGCCTTCTTTAATTTCTCTTGTAAAACTTAGACTCTGCTGAAAACTTGGTCTCTAGTTTGCTGTAAACATATGATTTGATTGATCCTTCTTTGCATATCATTTGGTTCAGCTTGGCTTTCTTGAAGAAGTTTCATAACAGGTACCCCTAGTGATGAAGGAAACTTGGCTTCTAATCCATACACCAACTCATATGGGCTGGTCCTAATTGATCTCTTGGTCGTTAGTCTATCTGCCCATAGAGCATTCACAAGCTTCTTATGCCAATTCTTTTTGTTCTCTTCTAGCACTTTCTTTATAATGTTTACCAGGCTTTTATTTGATGACTCAGCAAGGCCATTTCCTTGGGGATAGTATGCAGTAGAATGGCCTAAGGTAATGTGAAATTTGTGGCAAAAATTCACCATTTTCTTGGATCTGAAAGCAGCAGCATTGTCTGTTATTATTTTGTTCGGACAACCAAATCTAGCCAATATGTTATTCTCCAAAAATTGAATGATTGTTGAATCATTTGCTTGTCTGCATGGAACAGCTTCAATCCACTTAGTGAAGTAGTATGTGGCTGTTAAGATCCATCTATGTTGGCCTGAAGATGAGGGATGAATTTCCCCAATGAAATCCAAGCCCCATTGTTGGAAAGGTCTCTCTGTTGCAATAGGCCTTAAGGGAAGTGGCAGCAATTGTCTCTTTCCCTCAAACATTTGATATTTGTGACATGAGGTTGTGAATTTCTTGACATCAGAGAACATGGTGGGCCAGTAGTAACCAGCCCTTAGTATTTTATCCACAGTGGACTTCCAGTACAAGTGTCCACCACAATCACCTGCATGAAATTCTTTTATGATATTGTCAGTTTCATTCGCAATTAGGCAGTTTAGCAATATCCCTTCATGGTTTTTCCAAAATAAATTTCCATCCATAACACAAAATTTAGAAGCTTTCATTTTTAAGAACCTACATTTAGTTCTGGACAATCCTGGGGGAGCACACAGGTTTTGCAATACATAACATATATCAGAGTACCAAAGGGATTGTTCAAAGGCTACATTGATCTTTGGAGTCGCCAGCTCCGGTTCACTGTCCAGCTGGTTGATGTCTAAGGCTTGGAAGTTTGCTTCTGTCATTAGTTTGGCCAAACCTTGCCCTTTTATTAGTTTTGTAGGTTTTATCTCAATATCAAATTCCAAAATGTTGGCAATCCACTTTCCTCTTCTGCCCTCTAAATTTTCTTGGGTGAGAATGTCTTTAACAATAGGACTTGGTACATAAGCTATAACATGTGAATAAAGGATGTAGATCCTAAAGTCTTTGATGGCCTTAAACAAAGAATAAGCTTGTTTCTCCATGATTTGGTATTTTAGGGGAGCATCTCTAAGAGCTCTACTAAAGAAAGCAATGGGTTTCTCATTTCCTTGGTCATCTTTCTGTAACAAAACAACAGCAATAGTATGCTGGGAGGCAAAAGAGAAAATGATAAATTCTCTGTCAAATTGAGGATTGGTCAAGACTGGGGTTTGGGTAAGGGCCAGCTTTATACCTTCAAAGGCTTGGTTTGCTTCAACTGTCCATTTTACTTTTGAATCTTTCTTTAGCATGTTATTTAGTAATCTGATTAGTTCTGCTAAGTTTGGGATAAACCTTCTCAAAAAGTTGATCTTTCCCAAGAATCCTTGCAATTCTTTGATATTTCTTGGGTGGGGCATTTGTAAGATAGCCTGTATCCTGTCTGGATCTATCCTAATTCCATCTTTAGAAATGATGTGGCCCAATAGTTTACCTTCCTCTAAACCAAATAGAGACTTCTTGGGATTCAAGGAAATTCCATATTTCCTACATGTTAGGAAGATCTGTCTCAAATGTTTCAAATGTTCTTGGTCTGATTTTGAGAAGGGTGTGAGGTCATCCAAATAAATAACAAGGAAGTCATGAATCTCTTTGGCAAAAGCAATATCCATTGCTCTTTGAAAAGTTGCCCCTGCATTTTTCAATCCAAAAGGCATTTTTACATATTTGAAAGTTCCCCATGGGGTTGTAAATGCAGTTTTGTCTTGATCATCAGGGTGTAC
Source organism: Pinus tabuliformis (assembly GCA_031772625.1). Classification (NCBI taxonomy): domain Eukaryota; kingdom Viridiplantae; phylum Streptophyta; class Pinopsida; order Pinales; family Pinaceae; genus Pinus; species Pinus tabuliformis. The sequence goes on from CM062812.1 coordinate 14,425,920, forward strand.
TAAGATTTGATTAAAGCCTGAGAATCCATCAAGTAATGAGATCCTTGAGGCCCCTACCACTCTTTGGAGGATGTGATCCATCTTGGGTAAGGGATAGTTGTCTTTGAGGGACACTTGATTCAGTTTTCTTAGATCCACACACAGCCTTATTTCACCAGTTTTCTTTCTTGTAGGGACTAAGTTTGAAATCCACTCAGAGAATCTGATAGGTGCTATGGTGCCTGCCTTGAACATTTTTTGTACCTCTTGTTCCATTGCTGGGAGAAGCATAGGATTGATTCTCCTCAATTTTTGTTTAAAGGGTTTTTGATCAGGCTTGAGAGGGATAGTATGCTGGATAACAGAGGTATCATAGGACTTTAGATCTTCATAACTCCATGCAAAGACATCCTGGAACTCTTTAAAGAGGTCAATGTATTTAGGCTTTTGATCAGGAGGTAAAGATGCAGACAATTTAATTATTTTGGGCTTGTCAATGGTACCAATGTTGCATTCTTTAATGGCTGCATTTTTGTTTTTCTAGGAATATCATTTGAATCAAAGATGTCCTCTAGTGGAGTTAGGCTTGTTGGCAAAAAATTGTCTTTCAGCTCTATGATTTCAGCTCCAGCAATGGCCACTTCTTCACCACTGATTGGTTGAATTTGCTGAATGTTTTCCTTGTTGAAAATGGTTGGATGCAGTATTTGTTTTGCTGTTCTAGGTGATATTGGGTGAGTAACCTGTTGAAACTGTATTTGTGATTGACTTGCTCTGTCAAGTATTTGTGATTGACTTGCTCTGTCAAGTATTTGTGATTGACTTGCTCTGTCAGTGTCAATATTTAGTCCAGCAAAATCTTGTTGCAAGGTCAAGAAATTGTTTATTTGTGCATCATCCTCAAATACCTGCCAGTCTTTGACATTGTTTGGGACAGAAGGTCTGTGTTTTACCTCAGCTGTAAAGCAATGATGGGGCTCAAAAGGCAGCTTGCAGGTACTTGCAAATGTGGCTAAACTATGAGCATGCAGATTGTGGGTTCTAGGAATTTTAGTGATTTGGAATTCAGAGAAAGAGTTTAGTACTTCAGCCACAACAGACCTATAAGACCTTAATCTCTTGTCATTTGTGACAAAATTTCCCTTCACTTGTTGGATGACTAAATCTGAATCCCCCATAACTGAGACCTTGGCAGCTTGCAAGAACTTTACTAACTTGAGGCCTAGTAAAAGAGCTTCATATTCTGCCATGTTATTAGTACATCTGAAGTTTAATCTATAGGCTCTGCCTTCTGCATGACTGTTTTATTTATTGTGTACCCAAACTCCAGCTCCTGCTCCTAATTTGTTGACTGAGCCATCAAATTAAAGGAACCATAGAATATCTTGTTGTGAAGGAGATTTAATGATCTGTTCATGTGCTGGCAATGTATGTTGAAGTTCTGGTTTTTTATCTGGCTTGTCTTCTAGGACAGTCTCATCATTTGATTGAATATGCTTGACAACTAGAGCAGCAGTAGTGTCTAGTGATTGATTGACTGTTGTTTCATGGGTGGTAATTCTTTCATTAGAGTCTTCCTCTTGTATGAGTATTTTGGTTTCAACATCATTTTTTGAGAGAGTTGTGCTGTCATTGAAGAGAATGTATGAGTCTATGTCTGAATGGACAACATATATGGGAAAGTTTTGAGGCTTTTCCTCACTGCTGACCATGTATTTCATTAATGTTTCCCTATATAATCTCTTTGGTTGCCCAAAAACAGTAATGGTGGCATATGACATATCTAACTGTAGGGATCCTTGAAGTTTAGCTCCCCATGATCTTGATAACAGCATCCCATACTTAGGTGGGATATCAGCAACTACAACATCCATTAGAATTGTTTTGTTTGGGTATTGAACCAGAGACACACATAAATCTTTTATGAGACCTAAACACTTGACTTGGCTGGAGTCAAAGGAAAACAGGTCCTTGTAGGGTCTTGTAATATCCAGATTCAGTCTTTCCATGACTGCTTTTGGCATGAGATTGTGAGAGGCACCTGAGTCAAACATTGCATTGTGTAATATTTTGTCATGAACATGCAGGCTGACATAGAAAGGTAAAATGCCTACACCTGCTGTCTTTCCATCCACCTCAGGGCCAAAAAGTAGCTCTGGGGTATCATCCAACACATTAACATCATCTTTGTTGCTAGTGAGTTGAAGGGACTTCTTGATCTGTTGTTTATAGATGTCGTGCTTGGCTAGTTCTGAGAGAGGAATTGCTATCTTTAGTTTGCCAATTTCAGTTTCTAGGTCAAAGGGTTTTTCAGATTGGGTCTTAGGGTTATGGATAACAGTCCTTTCCTTGTTCACTAACTCTTCTTCTTGATTCTTATCTTGATTTTGGGACTTGTCCTTTTTACTCATCTCTTGAGGAGTAACATTTAAATTAAGGTGAGAGGATGAAGTAGCCATAGGCTGCTGTTTTAAGGACAATGGTTCAGTGATCTCTTCAATAATTACTTCTTCTGCAGGTGAATTTGTTTTGTCATTAGGCTCTGTGACTATGGCTCTTTTAGGCTGCTAATTATCCTTTGTCTTTTCAGGCTGATTTACATTCATAGTTCTACTCCTTAGCTTGTATTGTTTATGGACTTCATAAACAACAGTGTCATAGCCTTGTTTAAAGTCAAAGGATTCACCTGATTTGATTGGGAACAGCTTGATTACCTCATCCTCATGGTCTTCTTGTGTCAAAAAGACTTGGCTTTCACCATCTAGACCCATTAAATTAATCTGAGAGTCTTCATTGGGTTCAGTTGATGTGTAAGTTTCAGCATAGTTTTCTTGGAAAGGGGGTCTTATGTCTTGGTCAGCACTGGCCTTGCCAACGTTTGGGTTTTGAGTTCTCCTAAAATTTGGATTCCTAGGAGGGTTGTTTTGTGGTGCTTCCCATGATGATTTTCTCTCAACTGATTCCACTCTATCCCCCAATCTCTTCATACCAGTGAGTATTGCATCCAGTTTTTGATCAAAGGCTGAGGGTTCCTCTTTGAAAGCGGTTCTCTTTTCCAACCTTGCTCTGTTTCTTTTGGCAATTAGGTTAGCTTCCACTGTGACAGCAACCCTTTGGGCCTCTGCAAGGGTTTGAGGGTCTCTTTCCTTTAACTGATAGGCCATGTCAGGGTCAAAACCATCAGGGAATTTGTACAAAGCTAAATCAGGAGGGGGTCTTAATTTTTGTGGGATTGCGTTATATACATTGTTGAATCTTGCACAATACTCCAAAACAGTCTCTTGGGGACCTCTTTTGATAGTGTCATATTCCCCAAGTATGTGCAGTGGATCTTTCTTTTTCTCCCATCTGTTAGTAAAGGCTTGATACAGCTCATCAGGAGTTGTGATGGAATTTGCATTCAGGGATCTAAACCAAGTTCTTACATCCCCAATTAGGCTTTGAACAAAAATCCTCATTCTCACACTGTCATCATCTATTTCATAGGTCTCAAAATGGTCTTGCATCCTTTTGGCATGCTGAACAGCTGTCAAAGGGCCATTAGAGTCAAAATATGAGATTTTGGTTTGGTAGTCTTGGGGTAGAGCTGCAACATTAGCTGGTATTTGCAAGGGTGCATATCTGTTAGCCATATTCACAGGGTTTAAGGGGTTGACAGGGATGAATGGGACCGGGGTGACTGGTATAACAGGGTTAATGGGAGGGGTAGAAACTAGGATGTTGGTTAAAGGAGTATGTGCAGTGGATGAAGGCGTGAAAGGAGGGCTATGAGATGTAGAAGGGGAACTGGGGGAATCAAGGGTAGATCGAAACAAAACCTTGATTGGAGTTGGAACAAGGTTTGGATAACCTGTTTCAGGAGTTGAGTCAGCAAGAGTTGGCTGTCCCTGCTGCTTCCTGATGATCCTAGGGATTATATTAGGATTTTCAAAAACAGCTGGTGGTTCTGGGTCAGGGTTTGACCTAGTATGTCTGGTTTTCCTTTTAGGAGCCAGTTTCTAAACTTCTTTTTGGTATTTTGCAGGATATTTTTGTGTCTACGGAGCCTAGACAAGATTTTGAACTTACTGTATATTTTCCAAAGCTAGCAGCAAAGGGAATGGGCAGCTTTCAAGAGATAAACAGAAATTAGAAAATCTTGAGGAAGTCCCCAGCGGAGTCGCCAATTATGTTAACACCCAGGTTGTTCCCTATGACTCCCAAGGGAATACGGCCGGGGTAACCACTAACCAATCTTTGGATTACAGTTTCTAGCCAAACTGTAATCAGAGAGGGCTCTCTCTTTATGATTTGTCTATGTTTTGATAGTGTTTCAGGCTAGCTATTATGCTCAGGTTTTTGGTTTATGTTTTGGTTGAAGGACTTCTTTCAGTGCTTAAGATGTAGTGTTCAGACAGTAGTATATCATTGGGAAATGGAGTCTAGAGCTGTGAAATGTTTTGAAATGCTGGAGTGAGGATGTTCAGACTGCAGGGCCTATTGGGTATCTCAAAAAACAAAATTTAAACTTAAGTGGTGATGTATGGTCAGCCAAAGGAAAGCAATTAAGAATTCTCCATTAAGCTGGTGATGTGAAAGTGAAACATGTTGCTCAGGAGCATACTTGAATTCCTGAAACAAAGGTCACTGTGAAAGATATATTCTGATAGTGTAGCAATTAAGAATTACGCTTATCAATATTATAGCTGAAGAAAACATTCGTTAACAACATAGATTGAGCTCAGGGTATTGCATGAATAAATCCTGAAGGCTATTCTTTTTCTTTGTTGCTAAATACTTAGAAATTAGAACATATATGGATTGTAAAAGTTTGAAACACATAACAAAAGAGAGTCACAGAAAACTTATTGTGTTGCGAAGTACACAGGAATCCTGCAGTTTTCAACAGACACCAGAACGCATTCAACACTTCAGAACTTTGAGAAATTCCATCACTTTCTTTATTAAACTCTGAAAGATTACAGCATAAGAACTTCTTCAAGAGAAATCAACAACAACCCCTGCAAGCTTGTGCGAGGGGCAAATATATACAAACTGTATTACAAAATATCTGAGTGCTAAGTTATCTCAGAAATGAATACGTTCACCAACTTTTCAAGATATTAGATAAGAAAGTTATTACATCATTGAATACAAAGTAAATGCATCTTTATGTCTGTCAGAAGATATTTTGGCCTTTGGAGGCCACTGAGTCGGTTGGAGTGATCTGCATTAATGCTGAGAAATGTGCTTTTGGAGCTGCTCTGCTGTAGCTTCTCGGCTTGGACACCTCTAGCTTCTCACCTTGCTTTGTTGGCCGTAAATTCTGCTGAGTTGGCTTAGCTTTCATCTTTAATGCATGCTGATTCTTTTAAACTGTCCTGTGCATGACAATTTGTATTTTCTATGAACAAAATTTATTAAATGGTTTCCTGTTTTATAAAATCATCTGTATTGCCTTAGTCCACCATTCTTGTGTAGGTAATTGATGCCTGAGAATTGCATCCATAGTCTCCTCTGCCTCTGTATATTTATAAAAATTGGGAGGCACTTCAAAGAGGTGTTTAATTTCATTCATTATAAAAAATAAACTTTCTACTTTGTTGTAGAGAGTCTGTCCTGTGGCTGGCCCTGTTTCCTCTGAGGTGCTGGGCTTCTCATTGATCTGACTTGTGGCAAATGCATTGACCCTCTTGGCATACTGCTCATGTGTGAACAGTCTCCCTGCGCTGTTCAGTAAGCTAGGGAGCCCTCTGTTTTGTAGTACCTGAAATTTGTCCATAAACCTGTTTACCTCAGTCTGCATGTCTTAGGTTCTTCTCTCTAATGTCTGCACCAAGTTTCTCAGTGTAAGAACCCTCTTGACTAACTGAATGGTCTCAGTTCTGTTTGAAATTCCCATGGTAGACAACTGAGTACTTGTTCTATTGTTAAGCACATTAATCATCCTGGTGGCCACTTCAGGCATGTTGCTAAGAGCTGCCCTTGATCTCTGAATTTCAGTCTGTGCTTTTGGAATGAGCTCTAACTGCTCATGGATTGTTTCAATATACTGCCATTGATCATTAATAGATTGGCCAATATTAGCCCACAACACTATTTTAAGCTCAGCCACAACCTTATCTAATTTGAGCTCATTCTCTAGCTCTTTGATCCTGTCCTTGAGGGCTTTTATCTCCCTGCCCTTTTTTGCCACAGTCTGCTTGGACTTGTCATATCTTTCATTGACTTTGGCTAGTTTCTCCCTGGCCTCATTCAATTCTGTCATTTGTGCTTCCAAGGCCTGGATCTCATTCCTCATCTTTTGCATGTCCAGGCTTGGGGCCTGCTCTGTTGTTGGTGGTGGTGCTGAGGTGGATGTTTCTGCATGTTCTGTCTGTTGAGGAGGAGGAATAGTAGTTGGAGCAGCTTCCTCAAGGTTAATGATTTGAGGAGGAGGCTGGGAGGTCCAACCTTCTTCTCTTTGTTTCAGGGTTGCTTGTAATGCTGCCTGTGCAACCTCTAATTCTCCCAGCTTTTCTTGTGTCTGGATAAGCTGCTTATAGAGTGACACCAGCAAAGTTGTGGCATCTTGATCATGCCTTTGTTGAGCTACTTCATCTGTTTGAGGGTGAATTGTGGCTGGGTGTTTGATCTTTCTCCTCAAAGCTGCCATATCTGCATCCCTCAATTTTAATATTTCTTGTATGCCCTTGATATCTTTGGGATCATGCCCAATCTCAATAATTATATCTTCTAAGGACCTTATTCTGTTGTCCTTTGCTTGAGAGGATGCCCTTTCCAACTCAAGTTGGGCAGCTGTATTGTTAAGGCTATTTTCTAGCCTGTAGTTATCCAATGTCTTGTCTGCCAAGGAAGCATAGACCATCTCACCTGTTTGTTTATGCAATTCAATTTTGTCCATTGGGTGGATGTCCTTGGCCAGGACCTCAAGATTGGTCCTCAAGTAATCTGAAGGGGACTGTGGCTGCAAAGTAGTTGGTATGAAGTGAGTCATGATCATCTTGCCCTCCTGGACATCATATGCAGACATTAGTCGCTGCTGGTTGGTGGGAGCCATTTTCAGCAAATGGTTATACAACTGTATTTTTATGGACTCATTCCTTTTCTTTATTTCAATGAACTTCTGTTTATTGCTCAGTTCACCCTCTCTCTGCTGGCTAGAGGAGCTGACTTCTCCTCCCACTGTCCTCTCTTGTTCCTGTTGGAAGGAACTTGCAGATGCCTCCAAACTGGTTGGGCCCATACCCAAAGATTGCCCTATAGGCATCTCTTCCTCTGAAAGGGGATTCATTCTGTGCCTCTTCTCACCATGACTTGTTGATGTAGTCAAGGGAGTCTCTCTATCCCTTTTCCTGCTTACATCCTCCTTTTGTGGAGTTTGGAGGACTGAGGTTTCATTAACAGCTTCTTGCCTAGGAGGTACTATGTTTTGAGCCTGCTGCTCAGTGAGAATTCGGGCCTCAACTTCCCCTTCTTGCTGTGTGGGCTGCTCTCTGTCATGCTGCCCTTCTCTTTGCTGTGATTCCTGTTGTTGCTGTTGCTCTACCTGCTGCTGCACTTCTTCTTGCTGTTCCATCTCTTTATCTGTTTGGTTTTCAGTCATGGGAGGTGGTTGCTCTTGTTCCACCTGCTTTCCTTTGCCTTTGCTGCCTGTCTGTTGAGTGTCCATGGCAGCTTGTTGATGTGTTGTTGAAGAAGAGGCAGCTGCTCCAAGTTGCCTTTGATATGATAAGGAAACCTGTCCACAAGTTTCCAAGTCAGCCTCTTTTTGCATATTCCTAGCCTCTCTCTCTAGTATCTGCTCTCTAGAGATTGTCTCTTCTAGAGTGCCCTCTTTCCAGCTTAAAGAATTTGCATACTTTTCAATATGAGGTAGCCTAACATGTGAATAGTTACCCAATTTGTGTTTTATCCTCCTGAGGGAAATAAAATGATTACGGTCATAAGGTGACCATTTGAAACTGGTTTGCAATTTAAGGCCTGCTAGGATCATATCTGCCTCCTTCCATCCCTCCTCTCTTTTGTTGTACAAAAAAGGGCCTAGCTGGCTCCTTACCTTCAGTTGTACCTTCTTGTTTTTGCTTTGGAAATGGATGTAGTCAGCATATCCAAACTGCCTGAAGTATTCTAGGGAAAACAGTCTCATAGGGACATACCTTGGCAGCCTGTAAGGGTCCAATTCATAGCCATATACTCTGATCACTGTGTGGTGTTGGTAAAAATACCAATCACCAATGCTGTAGGATTTGGAGAGATGGAGAATTCTCTGCATGTCATCGGTTAACCTTGGAGGAGGGACACCATACAGCAATGTCATAGCTGGGTGAATGAACAGGTCTATAAATTCACAGTATGTGTATGGCGATTGCGAAACATGATGGAAAACTGGAGTCCAAAACACAACTGACCTTGGATTCCCCTGGGCATTAAGTTTCTTGAGGGGAATGGAGAAACTGTCTGGCTGATAAAACAAGAACAGGTGGTAGATGTATGAGGTGTATCTGAACACCCTTTCCCTTGGTAGATTCATTAGTTGTTCATGGATCTTTTCTGCAATATAGGTGGCATAGTCATAGTGTACAGCTGGAGGCTTTCCAAGAGAAAACATGGACAGCATTGCCATTATAGTGTCATCAACATCCTCAATTCCTTTAAAGCCCAGGACATAGCTGATCAAATCCACTAGCATTCTGCCCAAGTCATTTAGGTAGTGATATCCAATAGGAGGAGTTCTCATAGTTTCAGAGCTTGTCTATACAAATAGCTGGTTAATTTTGATAATCTGGGCACTTGACAAGTTACTCCCCTTCTTTATTAAATCCAACATGGAAAGAGGGGTCAATGGCCTTGCAGTATGGAAATGCAGCATCTCATTTATGGTTTCTGGGGTGATAAAGAACAAAACTGAGCCTGTAGGACTGAGAACAGCTCTCTGGCAAGGATCATAGCATTCCTGGCACTTGTGGATCAAGTCTGGGAGGGCATTTACTTGAGGGAGGTTGTAAATGGGCAAATTTGAGTCCCAAATCCCTAAAATATCAGCTCCATTCAGGTATTGGGCTTTTAGTTCATTGAGCATATGAATATTAAGTTTAGAACCCATTGGGAACTAGTCTAACATCTGATAATCTACATCTCCCAGGGCTTTCCATGCTATCTCCCTTTGAGGGGCATTCAGAGGCTGGATATTCAGGGCTATTGGTGTCTCCATAGCTAATAAGGCTTCTGATTTGTATGTAAACTGGTTCTGAATGATCAGAGAAACCCGGAGGAGTTTCTCTACAACGGAAGTGCAAATTTCAGGGAATAGAGGGTAAATTGAGCAAACAACAATTGAAATACTGTTTAACGAAGTGATTAAAGCGATAGCAGGACTGACATGAGTGTTTCTATGGTGAATTTAGTCAGTCGAGGTTTCTAGTTCACGACTGCGCGAACTAGCTGCAAGTTCAGGTCAATTTATCAAATGCGGGTTCTGCAGAAGGTTTATTGTTCCATCAGTTTGAAATAGGTGCAGGTCACTGGGTAATTGATGGTGAAATCAGTGTTTTTAGGCCTTCTTAAACAGTTTGTTTGCAGAAATATGCTAAAACCAGGTACAGGGATTTAAATTGAGAAATACCTTGTGAATGGCCGATAACAGGTTGCAACTGCAGGTACAATGGAGGCACCGGCGGTTTCGGAATCAAATTTGGCAGGTTGGCGCTGGTTTGGACGTAAACAACATGCAGAAATAACGACAATTTCTTTTGGCAAAAGTGGGAAAAACATGAAATTTTGGCCAATATATGGATTTTTGGCATATTGGCGCGTTTTTGGGATGACGTCAGCATGATGTCATCAGGTGGGACCGAGGACGGATGACGTCAGCATGACATCACCGGGTGATGTGGCGAGCTATGATTGGTCCATGGGGATAGTGAGGTGGCGGACATATCAGCGCGGGGGCGGACGAAGGAGCTGATGCGGCGGCGGGGTGACAGTGACGTGGTCCTGACGCGGTGATGACGCGGGCATGGCAAAACTGGTGGTAAACGAAAAAATGGTAATGGTTTTCTCGGACCGCCTACCATACAACGATGGTTTTGCCAGAGGGCAACCCGAGAAATTGTGAGGGCGACGCGTGGCAGGGGCCTGACGTCACCCTCTGACAATTTCTCGGGTGCTAAATGTCGGACGTCGGGCCCAACCCGATATGTATAGTGGCCGTCTGATCAAAAGCGCTCGATCGGACGGTTGACGGGTTGATGAGTTGTGCGGTTGATACGACAGCGGAAAATGGATTAAAATAATATATTTTTGGGGTCTGCGCCCGGCGGAAAATCTTTTGGGATATGGTATTTTGTAATGTTTTCCAATGCAAAAATAATGCGGCCCCGACACTTTGGATAAGCGAACAAAAGTGGGTTTTGATATTATTTTGCAATTTAAAGCGGGTATGGGTAAAAATGGGTCTTTTATAAGGTTCTCTCAGCAAAGGAAGGTTTTAATGGGCCAAATGAATTCAGAAGGGGGGAGGGGGGTTAGACTTAGGTTCATCAAAGTGACCAGATGCCATTTTGATCCCTGACAGAGAACATATGGCTATAATGCCAAGGGGAGGGATATTTATACAATGTTTGGGGTTTATACACCATGGTGTTATAATACTAGGGAAAGGGTAACATAGGGGAATTATACAATAAAGTTAGGGGTTAATATGGATGAAAGGAGTGGATGAGGGGAGATAATACTAAGTTTATTTGAAAATAACTTAGCTTAGGGAGTAGATCAAAATGAAAAGAGTTTTAGACAAGAAATGTGGCTTCTAATAGGACTAAGAACCACCATAAAACCACCAATTCTTCCATGAATCTCAGCTGATGAGGGGATATTAGTAATGAATGGGAAAGGGGATAAGTGGGAAGTTAGACATGCTTCTTTGCTTTGCTGCAACCTGATAGAGAAGAAGGACTTCTCAATCCATTGACTTTGCTTTGTGAAATAGGTTAGCACACCTTCAATTGTAAGGAATGACACTTCTGCAAGCCCATCTGCCTACCCATCTATTTTCCTAGCATTTTTTGTTTCTTCTTGGAGGGTGCACTTAGACTTGCAGACCCTTATCTGCCTTTTCTTTTCTCTGGCTTTTTCCTTTTGATTTTCTATCTACTGCTGCCCTTATTGCTTCCAAGGTCCCAGATTAAACAGTTGGGAGCCTTACTTTCTCTACCTAAGCTACTTGTCTGCCAAGATTAAACAGTTTGGACAAACTTCTTTCTCTATTCTACAACTGGAAATTTAAAACATGGCATGATCCAGATTAGACTGTTGGACCATCCATCAAAATTCAGTCCACATCAAGCTATAAGCACAGATTGTATTCTCTTGGAAATATGTGATCTTTGCATCATCAAAGCAGAGCATATTTGGACCTTTCCTTGCCAATCATGAAATATGAAACCTATTGGTATAGGTAGCTAACAATACCTATGATTAAGAAATATCTATGGAGGTATAAAACTAGGAATATATATGAACATCATCTCGTCAACCTGCAAGTGTTTTCATCAAAGAGATGAAGTTGAAGGATCTGTCCTATGATCAAGGATCTCAACATACAATTTATATTGGCCTGCATACCTCAGTGTGAGCTGTAATTTGATATCTCTCAATGGGTATTTGAAATAAAATTCCACGGTTGCAATCACAGTTTAGACACACATGGAGATCTAACCTTCAGGTAGACTTCATGGATATGATAAAGAAGCAACAGTGAGGGTCTCAATGATGATGTAACAGACACAAGAAAGACCACCACAGAAGGAACATGAAGAGGAATGAGGGAAAAGGACAAGTTGTTGAGGCCAAAGCAGTGGGTGGTAAAATAACACAAATGCCAAGGGAGAAGCGGTTGCAAGCACGAGCAGAGAAGACTGGAAAAGGCCAAACAAGTAGGGACACACCCAAGGCAGCCACAACACAGTTCAAGGAGAAGGCACCCCCAGCCATGTTATAGACATTTTTGTGCTTTACAGCTATAAGCATGAAATTTCCATAATCTAAGGGATCCAAAGTCCCTAAACATGTTGTTCCTACCCCTAGAGGAACAAGGCTAACAAACCACAACAATTCACAGAAGTTCTCCACCAGAAACTGCTAAAAAACAGGTCAATTCAGGATCAATTCAGTGGCTCCACTAGCTGTCTGCGCTGAAATGCAAAGTCAACACTGGCTACCTGCACTGCAACGCAGGTAGAAGCACTACCAGGGTGCGCTGAGTGAGAGTTGACAAATGGCAAGTTCATTCCAAGAGGTGTCAAGACCCAGGAAGCTTCCAGAATCTTCCTCAATAACACTTGCCTCAATGAATTCGACTAGTGATGAGTAAGAGGTTCCCAATCTCCAAGTGGAAGCAAGAACCTCCAAGTGGAATCAAGAAATAACAGAGGGAGAGGACACTAGTCAGATCTCAAGCTGACTCATCCTCTTTCCAAACATCTATATATGGATCTCTCCTCCATGAGATCTAGAGGTTGGAATTTTGTTATTGCAAAGAATTGTTGTTGGTTTGAGATTGGAATCATTGGGTGCTTAATGCTTTGAAGGGGGTGAAGATAGAAATTCCATTTGCTGGGAAGGAGATGCTGGATTGGAGCCCTCTGGGTTTTATCTCTTCCTGAACCTTGTTATTCATCAATAAAGCTATCTTGGTTCCTCCTATATACTGATGTATCTTTGATGTATGATTGCATTAGTATGTTTAGTTTATTTCTAATCCTGAACTAGTTATGAATATGAATCTATGTCTTTGTGTAGTGTTCTCTTCTTGTGATCTTGCAGAGACCTGTTGAAGCTGGGCGAGCGAGAAGGCAAGTAGCTGGGAACTCTCAAAGAGAAGAGAAACCGGATCGAAGGACAAACGGAAGACACCGGTTAGTCCATCCATATCTCTTCATTCTTAATTCATAAAGGAAGAATACTAGAATAGCTGTCTCTGTTTGTTGCTAAGGCACTGTCACACCTTAGGTGGATAGGATCGTCCTGCATAGGCATTTTTCCCCACAACAAGCCAAGCAAGCAAAATCAGAGAAAATTGGTTCTACAGGAAGTTAGCAGACTGTTTCTACAGGAAGACAGAGGACTGTTTCTACAGGAAGCCAGCGAACTATTTCTACAGGAAGTTTGAAAAGAGGGAAGCCAAAGGAGAAATCGGCCGAGATTTTAGCCAAGGAGGCCACCAGGGCCATCAAAGATGAGGAGAGAGATTGGTTGCTCAGAGGATGAGCAACACTTTCAGTAGGGGGGTGATGATGAGCCCCAAAAATGGACAATTATTTGGGCTCATTCAACCTCCTAATTTGACTTAATCCACCATTCTCATTAGTTTATTGCATGTTTTTGATTATATTTATGTTAATAGAGTAAATTTGGTTAGTCATTATGCCAACAAGTCTAATGGGTGCTTTGTGTAGCCTTTTTGGTCAACTTGGAGACAAAATTGAAGGTCTTAATGAGCACTTGGCAGCCAAATTCGTGGGAGAACAAGCTAGAGGATTTGTAGGAAGGTGTCCCCTTCATTTATGGGCCCTTACCTCGAATTCTCCACCATCAGCTCGGAGTTCAAGGGCCACCGAATCAATCAACACAAGGGCAGCCAAGCAAGTCAAGTAGGACTGCTGTTAACTCCAAGCCTTGGGCAGCCGAGTCCCTAAATTTTAGGAGGACTATTGGGTCCTCAAATTGTATAAATAAGAAGGCTTAGGGCCTCATTTTGGGTTAGCCAGTGGATGTTAGCTAGTTAGCCAGTAGATAGTAGCTAGTAGTTAGTCATTTCATAGCCTTGTTGTAGTCATTTTGTAATTCGATTTGTAGGCAATAGATTAGCTTTGCTTTCAGCTCATTCTCAAGCTCTCCTTGTGGACAGTTTTGATGTAACTCTTCATTCTTGATTAATAAAGATGAATCCAGCTTTGCACCAGCTCTAAATCTCTCTTGGGAGGCTGTAGCTCTTGGGGTTGTGCCCATCTCAAGCGCCCAGTACTTCCCTTGTTTATCTTTATGTGTGTTCGCTGCATTCTTGAAATAAAGTCTGCTCTTTAGATTTAATTCGTGCTTTGTTACTTAGGTTGCTTTTGATGGTTGAAGTAGATTTTTATGTTTAGGATGGATTGGTAGGAGTTAGTCATGCGTTTATATCTCTTTGATAATGTTTTGTTCACATGTTGTACGTGATTCTTGTCATGAATAAGGTTGCTGTTCACTGATCTCATTAAACTGTTAGATAGATCATCTAATATTTTGATTGTATGCAAGACGTAGTTGGTTTGATCAGGTAAACACTATGCAGGGCACCTTCATCACCTCCTCGTTCATCTGAGACTCGTCCAGATCAGCTCCTCCATCACCAAGTCTGTTTCCTCATCTCCCATCTGCTCTTTTGCCACGTAACCCTACCTTCTTGCCTTTCCATTGCCTAAACCTTCTTTGATGCAAGCTAGACTTCCACACCCTCTCATCACCTCATCCCTCAGTCATTGGGTCATTATAGGCCCCTACCCTACCTCCCTACCCATTCATGCATTCTCTCCCACTCACCTATTAGTCAAAACCCAATCACGAAACATCCTGTAGAAGAATTACAGAACTTCCTGTAGAAACCCCTGCAGACTTCCTGTAGAAGTTCATAAACACGGTTGCATGGCATCCTGACTTTTTGAAACTCTTTGAAAGGATGATAGGGATCCCTTAGACCCTCTCTGAGTCTTCCCAACCTTTTCCAAGCATTTTTCCTCCTTGATCCACCCCTCCACAGTGAAAAGCCATTTAAAAGCACATGTATGATAATTCTAATAACTTAAACAAAAATACAAAAAGATGTTTCCTTCAGATAGTGATAACTTAGACACATGAATTTTACCTTCCTAGAAGTAATGGAATCTCTTTTAGTAGTTTGCATGCTCTCCTTTGCGTCAGTAGGACTAGCTGGTAGAATTAGGGTTTGCTAGGCTTTGCGTTCCTTTTTGGCTTTCAGTTTCTTTTTGCAATTAGATTAGCTTCCTTCAAGTTAGCTTTCATTCATCAGTTAAAAAGCTTCTTCTAAGAGCTCATAGAAGTTGGCTTAAGCTCCTAGTGGACTTGTGCCAACTGACCAAGTGACAGCCGCGGCAAGAGCTAGTACTTGTGCATACAGCACCGTCGCTTCCAAGTTTGTTACGAACTACCAGGTTGATAAAATTAAAGAAGGGAGTTCCAGGAGTTGCAACATTATTGCTGCAATACTGGGGATCACCACAACCCCAAGCATAAAATGTGCATAAACCAAGAGCTCCTAAGTCCCTAAAAGTGTTGTGCCGACCCCTAAAGGAACAAGGTCAACTGATTACAGCTTCTCCCAGAAGTTCTCCATGAAAAACTGCTCAGAACTGTTCAAAACAAGATCATTTCACCTACTCCATAGCCAAAGTGCATTTCATCTCAACCAAGTACACTCTATGGGTGCATTGAATTTCAAAAAACCCTTCTATGGGGTGTGATGGGCAAGAAGTGACAAATGGCAGTGTCAACCAGCGAGGTGGAGAGGCATGGAATCTTCCAGAAACTTCTCCTTTGACACTTGCCTCTCTGAATTCGACCAAGGATGAGTAAGAGATCATCAATCTCCAAGTGGAAGCAAGAACTATCAGAGGGAAGACACTAATCAAATCAAAAGCTAACTCATCTCCCTTACAGATATCTATATATGGATCCCTCATCCCAGAGATCCAGAGGCTGGAATTTTGCATCTTGTAAGGAATTGTTGTTGGTTTCTTGAGGAAACATCATAGTGTTGGGTGATCTAAGCTTTGCATGAGGTAAAGAAGGGCTCACTTGCTGAGAGGATGATGTTGGGTCAGAACAACTGGTTGTAACTCTCTTGGCTCTTTCTTGATTATCAATAAAGCTATTCAAGTTTTCCTCCATACTCTTGTGTCATTTATGTTTTATGCATTTGTATGGTCAATTTACATCTGATGCTAGATTGTTTATGATAGTAGATCCATGTTCTTGTATAGTATTATGCTACTTTGATTCTACAGGTACTCTGTGAAGCTAGGTGTACAAGGAAGAAAGTAGCAAAGGACTATCAGAAGAGAGAGGAATCGAACTAGGAACCAAGCGCAAGACAGAGGTTGGTCTCCTTTATTCTTCTCTCATCTATATTTCATAAAGGAAAATGAAAGTAGCTTTATTTTGTTTCTTTCTAAGGTAGCTACCACACCTTAGTGGGATTAGCAGTTCTGCATAGACACTTTTCCCTGTAACAAAATGGTGACTCCGCTGGGGACCGACTAGGTTGTTTGTTTATCTACATTTGTTTACTTTATAAACTTACAGACGGAGCCTGAAGTCGAGCCAGGTAGCTTTCAAACTGCATTTGCTATGCAAATGCAAAGCAGATAAATTCTGCTTCAGTCAATCTCTAGGTTTTGTTTATGAATTAAACAACTGATTTACAAACTCTCTAACTACCCTTGTGGTGGCTCTAGTAACCTCCTTAGATCTATCCCTATTGTTGATTTACTAATTACCACTTTCTCAGCCAAAATCCCTGAACTGAACTGCAAACTGTGACCCGGAACCCAAGCAAAGTCTCATCTCTGGCCCAGTGCACTCTCTATTCTATGAATTTGAAATTCAGCACACTTCCCGAGTGTAGTAGGTGCGCTGCATTTCAAATTCACTGTGTTATAGGTGCGCTGATTAGACTAGACATTGTTCCTGAATGTTGGTTTCTGTTCACTCTTTTCAGATCTATTCAAGAATTTTGCTGCCTGTAGTCAGTATGCCTCTGTTTGAAACCCCTTTCCTTGCTCATATTCCGCCTCCATTGTGCAAATAACTGTAAATGTTTTTGTGTATTTGTTGAGTCATTTTCAGTTCTCCTTTGCAAAAACGTAACATAATTGTATTGTCGTTTCTTGATTTGAAAGTGTCACAAGTGCCGTTTTCAGTCACAGAAAAGAGTCTGATTGCCCTTGATAGTCGATTACCCTATTACTGTTGTATTTGATCTGAATTTTTAGTTTTTCTAGTGTCGAAAGCAAGTCTTCATTTCCAAATCGCAAAGTGTTGTCATTATCTTCATTTTTGATTTTGAAAAGAAACTTGTTAGTAATTGTCACTTGAAAAATAATTCAGATTTGTGCATTATATCTCTTTTTATCATTCACATATTAAGAAGGCTGAAAACAAATACATGCATGTGCATTTGCATTTAGACCGTTTGATTGGTTTGATTTAGGATAGTGCATATAGTGTGTGCTCTTTGTTGAAGGAATTATGTCTTTCTTTCCTTAGTAGCTAGGATTTTCATTGCATAAAGAAGATAAAAGACTGTTTATCATCTTAGATTGCATTTTAGGAATTGTACATCTACATCACGCGGTGAACCTGAAAGGAAAATTTCTTAAGCAAGATCAACTATAAAATAAATTTAATGAATCTAACAACGCTTTGGAACCTAACACACAACATCTAGAAGTCTAGGCTAGAGACATATTCTGGCGTCGTAAAGCCTGGTAACTGTTGTTCTCACTGTTGGTTGGGTGATTCCTCCAGTTTGAGACGATAAGTGCCAGTACGGACTTGTGCTCCCACGTACCGTCGAGTATATTTTGGGAGACCAAAATAGGCTTAATCATTTATCCATAGGAAGCCGTGTCTGCCGCCCTATCGATCGCAATGCACTGAACACAACATTCGGGAAGATTGATTGCCATATCGTAAAAAGTATTCTGTAGTTTTGCGATTGGTTTGGTAATCGCTCTGCCTAGATTTCCAGAGCAGTCCCTTTCGTTCCTTTTCAGACTCCTTGACAAAAAAGGTCCATCTGAGCACTTGTCACTTCAAGCTCATTAAAAATTGAAGGTGACTAGAGTCATCTTTTGTTTTTTCTCGACTCTTTAAAATTGAAAAAACAAGTTGTGTCAAAGTATCTAAAATTTATTTTAAATGGAATAATCATCACCTTTCCTACGTTGGTCTTAGGTTGAGAAAATGGAATCCACCAACCAAGGAATTCCCCTTGGAGGAAATCCTAGTCCCTTCTCCTCTTGGGGAGATGTTGGTGCACCCCATATGGCCACATTGTCGCTTCCAGGATTGACAATCGGCTTGCCCGTATGGCTCTTCTCAACCTCTATCGTTCAGAACATCGCAATTCCTGAACAATCGAGTCAGCAATTAGACGATTCCAGAGTTACCCCCCAACCCTCTACTTCCTCCAATTCTTCCTCTCCTTCCTCTTCGCTTGATGAGGCTGGTAAATCCAAAAATAAAGTACCAGAGAAGAAGAAGGAAAAGAAGAAGAAAGAGAAGAAGAAGAAGGAGCCAAAGGCGAAAAGGGGCAACCAAGCATTGTCTAGCGAAAATCCACACACTGCACCGTGTTATAGACATTTTTGTGCCTTACAGCTATAAGCATGAAATGTCCATAATTTAAGGGATCCAAAGTCCCTAAAGATGTTGTTACAGCTCCTAAAGGAACAAGGTCAACCAATGACAGCTTCTCCCAGAAGTTCTCCACCAAAAACCACTCAGAAATAGTCAATTCAGGATCAATTCAGAGGCTCCACTAGCTGCCTGCGTTGAAATGCAGAGTCTACACTAGCTAGGTGCACTGCAACGCAGGTGGAAGCACTACCAGGGTGCGTTGAGCAGGAAATGACAAATGGCAAGCTCATTCAACGAGGTGGAAAGACCCTGGAAGCTTCCAGAATCTTCTCCAATGACACTTGCCTCAATGAATTCGACTAGTGATGAGTAAGAGGTTCTCAACCTCCAAGTGGAAGCAAGAACTGACAGAGAGAAGCCACAAGTCAAAACATAAGCTGACTCATCCTCTTTGCTTACATCTATATATGGATCTCTCACCCAGAGGTTCCGAGGCTGGAATTTTGTACTTTGCAGAGAATTGTTGTTGGTTTGAGATTGAGATTAGTACATTGGGTGATCTATGCTTTGTTGGAGGAGAGGAAGGGATTCCTTTGCTGGGAGGTAGATGCTGGATCAGAACTCACTTGGTTGTATCTCCTCTTGGACTTTATTATCATATCAATAAACTATTTGAGTTTCTCCTACATGTTGTGTATCAATGATGTTTTGTTATGCTTACATGTTTAGCTTAATCTGATCTTGAGCTTTTTATGAATGTATATCTGTATCTTTGTGTAGTTTCTCTCTCTTGTGATCTTGCAGGAATTCGGTGAAGCTGGGCCGGTGAAGGAGCAAGAAGCTGGGAGCTACTGAAGAGAGGAGTGATTTGGATCGACAAACTAGCGGAAGACACAGGTTAGTTAGATCCTTCTTCCTCATTTACATTTCATAAAGAAGAATACTCAATTAGTTTACCTCGTTTGTTGCTAAGGCACTATCACACCTTAGAGTGGGATAGGGGCATTCCAAATTGGATACTTTTCCCAACAACAAATTGGCGACTCCACTGGGGAAAGTATCTCGTTAGTTTATTTGTGTTTCTATTGTTGTTCTTCTCATAAACTCAGGAGTGCCGAATCAAAATGCATTTGCCATTTTCAAATGCAAGGTAGAGATCTGCCACCCTAGTCCACTCACTGGGCCTATTTTTATGATCTTAAAAAACTGATCCACAAGTGCTCTAACAGCCCTTTGTGATAGATCTTAGTCCGTCTTTAAATCATCCTCCTAATTGTACCTAATTGATAGCTTTTATTCGGCCAAAAACTGTAGATTTAGCTGCAAACCGTGACCCAGAACCCAGAAACAACTCTCGTTTCTGCTTCAGTGCAGACTCTATGAAGAGGTTCTGCATTTCAACACATGTCTCGTGAAGGATACCTACGCTGAAGTTCAGTTTCTCTGTGCTGAGGGTGCGCTGATCAGCCCTTTGCCTTGTGCAACTGTGGTTCCCTGCTTCCTTTTGCTCAGTTTTATCTCTGTTTTTTGTAGCCTGTTATCAGTCAGTGTACCTATCTGAAACCCCTTTTTTGTGCCTCAATTCTGTCTCGGTTGTATAAAGAAACTGTATTTGTTCTTTGTGTATTTGTTACATCATTTGCAGTTTCCCATTACAAAAGTAAACTAGTCATACTGTCGCCCTTAGATCTAGACCTGTCGTAAGTGTCGTTTTGATCTTAGGAGTGAGTTTGTTTGCTATTCACAGTTGATTGAGCTTTTACTTTTGTCGTTTGGTTTGAATTTATGCATTTCTAGTTGTTAACACCCAGGTTGTTCCCTATGACTCCCAAGGGAATACGGCCGGGGTAACCACTAACCAATCTTTGGATCACAGTTTCTAGCCAAACTGTAATCAGAGAGGGCTCTCTCTTTATGATTTGTCTCTGTTACGATGGTGTTTTAGGCTAGCTATTATGCTCAAGTTTTGGTTTATGTTTTGGTTGAAGGATTTCTTTCAGGTCCTATGATATAGTGTTTAGATAGTGAAATATCGTTGGGCAATGGAGTCTGGAGTTGTGAAATGATTTGATATGCAGGATTGGTGGTGTTCAAACTACAGGGCCTATTGTGTATTTTAGACAAACAAAGTTAGCTTAAATGGTGATGTATGTCAACCAACAGAAAGCAATTAAGAATTTTCTATTAAGCTGGTGAGGTGAAGGTGAACACACTGCACAGGAGCAAAACTTGAATTCCTGTGACAAAGGCCACTGTGAAAGGTGTATTCTGAAAGTGCAGCAATTAAGAATTACACTTATCTAGATTACAGCTGAAGAAAACATTCATAAACAACACAGATTGAACTCAGGGTACTCAGTGAATAAATCCTGAAAGTTATTCTTTTTCCTTGTTGCTTAGTATTGGAAATCAGATAACATATATGGATTTTAACAAAACAACTAATTAACAGAGAGAGTTACAGAGACTTATTGTATGGTGAAATACACAGGAATCCAGCAGTTATCAACAGACACCAGAACGCATTCAACACTTCAGAGATCTGAGAAATTCCATCACTTTCTTTATTAAACTTCTGAAAGGATTACAGCATAAGAATTTCTTTAGGAGAAATCAACAACAACCCTTGCAAGCTCATGCGAAGGGGACTTTATAGGAATGTTTATACAAAATATCTCAGGCATTGAGTCATCTGAGAGAGAAAATATCTTCATAACTTCGTACAGAAAGTAGAAAAGAAGTTATTATAACTTTGAATGCAGCATAAATGCTCTTTATGTCTGTCAGAGGATAATTTGACCTTTGGAGGTCAGTGAGTCGGTTGAGCCTCTTTGCTTTAATGCTGGAGAATGCGTCTTTATGTTTGTTGCGCTGTATTTTCTTCGGGTTTGCCACCTGTGACTGTGATTGCTGCTGTGGTGACCGAATAGCCCTGCTGAGTTGGCTCAGCCTTTATCTTTCCTCTGTATGCTTATCTACCAAAATTCTGCTTGTGTATGACTACTTATAAACTGGACAAAAATTAACATTTATAGGTTCTGGCTTGATAATATTATCTGTGTCAAATTTTTCCAGACTTCCTGTGTGGGAAATTGGTGCTTCACAATTGCCTCTATGGTTTCATCTGCTTCTGTATACTTAAAAAAGTTTGGAGGCACATCGAACAGATGATTGATCTCATTCATAATAAAAAATAGGTTGTCCACCCTATTGTATAAAGTTTGCCCTGATGCTGGCCCTGATTCTGCTGAAGTGCTGGGCTGTCTTGCAATTTGTCCTGCAGCATGGGCATCAACCCTCTTGATGTAGTTTTCAAGGGTAAGCAGTCTTCCTACACTGCTTAATATGCTGGGGAGGCCTCTGTTCTGTAATGCCTGAAATCTGTCCATGAACTTGTTGATTTCAGTCTGCATATCCTGGGTTCTTCTTCCAGTGTTCCAACCAGGTTTCGTAGTGTCAGGACCCTTTTAACCATTGAGATTGTCTCAGTCCTGTGAGCAATTCCCATGGTGGCCAGTTGAGAGCTTGTCCTGTTATTTAAAATATTTATCATTCTGGTGGCAGCATCAGGCATGTTGCCAAGGCTTGCTCTAGCTCTGTGTATTTCTCTGTTTGCCTTTGTAATGAGTACTGTTTGTTCATCTATAGTCTCAATGTACTGCCACTGATTGGTGATAGACTGGCCAATATTGCCCCAAAGGACTGCTTTTAGCTCTGCTGTTACCTTTTCTAGTGTGAGCTCCTTCTCAAGCTCAGTTATCCTCTTCTTTAGAGCTTTTATTTCTCGATCCTTTTCAGCTGCATTCTGTTTGCTCTTATCATATCTCTCATTTATTTTAGCCAAAGATTCTTTGGCTGAATTGAGCTCCAACATTTGAGCTTCCAGGACTTGAATTTCATTTTGGAGCTTCTGCATATCCAAACTATGAGTCTGTTCTGTTGCTGGTGCAGTTGTTGATGTAGTTGGTGCTGTAGGCCCTGTTTGCTGAGGAGGAGGGGCAGTTGTTGGAGCAGCTTCTTCAAGATTGATTATTTCAGGAGGAGGCTGGGAGGTTTGACCCTCTTATTTTTGTTTCAATGCTGCCTGTAGTGCTGCCTTTGCAGCCTCTGATTCTCCTAGTTTGTCTTGAGTCCGGATTAGCTCCTTGTATAGAGATATCAACAGGGTTGTGGCCTCTTGATCATGCCTTTGCTGGCCCTCCTCGTCTGTTTGAGGGTGGATTGTGGCAGGGAGTTTAATCTTCCTCCTCAAGGCTGCCATGTCAGCATCCCTCAACTTCAATACCTCTTGTATCCCTTTGATATCTTTGGGATCATGTCCAATCTCAATGATTATGTCTTCCAAGGACCTTATTCTGTTGTCCTTTGCCTGGGATGATGCCCTGTCCAACTCCAGTTGAGAGGCTGTATTATTAAGGCTATTTTGTAGCCTATAGTTATCCAAGGTTTGGTCTGCCAGGGAAGCATAGACCATCTCACCCGTTTGCTTGTGCAGTTCTATTTTGTCCATTGGGTGGATATCCTTGGCAAGGACTTCCAAGTTAGTCCTTAAATAATCAGAGGCAGTTTGGGGCTGTACTGCTGTTGGCATGAAATGACTCATGATCATTTTGCCTCCCTGCACATCATATGCAGACATGAGTCTTTGTTGATTGGTGGGAGCCAAATTTAGCAGATGGTTGTACAACTGTCTTTTGATGGGCTCGTTTCTCATCTTAATATCGATGAACTGTTGTTTAATACTAGGCCCACCTTCCCTTTGCTTCCTAGAGGAACTCACTTCTCCTCCCATTGCCCTATCCTGTTCCTGTTGAAAGGAACTCGCTGATGTTTCCCTGCTGGGTGGGACCATACCCAGCGGCTGCCCTATTGGCATCTCTTCCTCTGAAAGAGGATTGATTCTCTGTCTCTTCTCCCCATGAGTTGCTGACGTTGTAAGGGGAGTTTCTCTGTCCCTTTTCCTTCTTGTGTCCTCCTTTTGTGGAGTCTGGAGTGTAGATGCCTCAGCTGAAGTCTCTTGCCTTGGAGGCTCAGTTTGTTCAGTGGATTTAGGGGCTTCCACTGTTTGCTTTTGCTGGGCAGGATGTTCCTGCCTTTGTTCTTTTTGTTGTTGCTGCTCCATCTCTTCTTGTTGCTGCACTAGGGTTTCCATTTCCTCTTCGGTCATAGGAGGTGGCTGTTCCACCTGCTTTTCTTTGCCCTTGTTGACTGTCTGTGGAGGATTCATGGCAGCTTGGTGATGCGTTGTTGAGGACAAGGCTGCTGCTCCAAGTTGTTTTTTGTATGAGAGGGGAACCTGTCCACAAGTTTCTAAGTCAGCTTCCTTTTGAATATTTCTAGCCTCTCTCTCTAGCAGCTCCTCACTAGTAATTTCCTCTTCTAGGGTACCTTCTTCCCAGCTTAATCTATTGGCATACTGCTCAATCTCAGGCTGCCTCACGTGTGAATAGCTGCCCAATTTGTATTTTATCCTCCTGAGGGAGACAAAGTGATTGGGGTCATAGGGTATCCATTCAAAGCTATTTTGCAGTTTGAGGGCCTCTAGGATACTATTTGCCTCTTTCCACCCCTCCTCTTTTCTGTTGTATAGGAAAGGGCCCAGCTGGCTCCTTACCTTTAACTGTGACTTCTTGTTCTTGCTTTGAAAGTGGAGGTAGTCGGCATTCCCAAACTGCCTGAAATATTCTAAGGCAAAAAGCCTCATGGGGACATACCTTGGCAACCTAAAAGGTTTCAACTCACAGCCATATATTCTGATGACTGTGTGGTCTTGGTAGAGGTACCAATTACCAATGCTGTAGGTTTTGTTCAGGTGGAGAATTCTCCTCATGTCATCAGTTAACCTTGGAGGAGGAACACCATGCAATACTGTCATGGCTGGATGAATGAATAAGTCAATGAACTCAGAGTATGTGTATGGTGATACAGAGGCACAATGAAAGACAGAGGTCCAAAACACAACTGACCTTGGATTTCCCTGGGCATTGACTTGCTTCAAGGGAATAGAGAAGCTGGCTGGCTGATAAAACAAGAATAGGTGATATATGTATGAAGTATACCTGAACAGTCTTTCCCTCTTCAAGTTCATGAGCTGGTCATGGATCTTATCTGCAATGTATGTGGCATAATCATAATGTACAGCTGGGGGCTTACCAGGAGAGAATATAGACAGCATTGCCATTATGATTTCATCCACATCCTCCAGTCCCTTGAACCCTAGGACATAGCTGATCAAATCTACTAGCATTCTCCCCAATTCATTCAAGTACTGATATCCAATAGGAGGAGTTCTGATGGCTTCAGAGCCTGGTTGTACAAACAGCTGGTTGATTTTGATGACTTGGTCATTTGACAACTTGTTCCCCTTCTTTATCAAGTTCTGCATGTGGAGGGGGGTCAATGGCTTTGCAGTATGGAAGTGCAGCATCTCATTTATGCTTTCTGGGGTGATATGGAACAGAATTGAGCCTGTAGGGCTGAGGACAACTCTTTGGCCTGGATCATAGCACTCCTGGCATCTGTAGATCAACTCTGGCATAGGATTTACCTGGGGGAGGTTGTAGATGGGCAAGTTTGAGTCCCAAATCCCTAGGATGTCAGCTCCACTAAGGTGCTGGGCTTTCAACTCATTCAGCATCTGAATATTATATTTGGAGCCCAATGGAAACCAGTCTAGCATTTGATAATCCATATCTCCCAGGGCTTTCCATTCTAATTCCTGGTGAGGGGCATTGAGAGGCTTGATGTTCAGTGCAATTGGAGTCTCCATGGTCTATTCAGTTTCTGTCTTGCAGGTGAATTAGTTTCAAGTGAGCGGTACAGCACAGGGGTGAGTTTTTGCAATGCAACTGTGAATTATAGGGAGCAGAGGGTGGAGTGAACACGCAGCAATTGAAATACTGCTTGAATTATGAATAAAACCAATGCTTGGTCTCCCTCTGTCTTCTACGGCAGGTTTTAAGTAGCTTGACCAACTGTCTCACGTTTGCGCGAGCAGTTTACAGTTTTTTGACCAAAACTCGGGAAATGAAGGCTTTGCTGGTGGTTTCAAGGTTGCAATTGTAATTAGAAGTGTTGCAGAGGAAAACTGTCGGTGAAATAGTGAGTTTCAGTGTTCCTTAAGCGTTCTGAGCAATTTACAGTGAATTCAGGCGTATGGAGGATGAACTATGAGAAATACCTGGCTAACCGCGAACAGAGGTCGTAACTGTGGGTGGAATTGGTGCTCTGGAGGTCTTCAGGTCGTTTCCCGCAGGTGGCGCAGTTCAGGACGTAAAAATAGCATGCAGAGGAAACAGTAGCAAATGAGTGAAAAGTACAAAAAAACGCGTTTTTTGGCTAAATATGGACTTTTTGCAATTTGGCGCTTTTTCTGTGATGACGTCAGCATGACGTCATAGGGTGGGGTCAGCCTTGGATGATGTCAGCATGACGTCATCGGATGAGGTGGCGGGCTGCCATTGGTCCACGGGGTAATGAGGTGGCGGGCTGCCATTGGTACAGATGCGGACAAAGTGTGATGCGGTGGCAGGCATGGTGTTGACGTGGGGATGGCGCTGGACCCGCAAACCGGGTGGTGAGTGACCTAACGGTTACGGTTTAGCCCTAGCTGCCACGGTTTCTCGGGGCGGTTATGATACGGCCCCGCACTTGTCAGAGTTTGTTCCGAGAGCCCTCAATGGGCGACGCGTGGCCGCGCCCTGACGTAACGCAACGTCACTTTCTCGGGCGCTAAACCTCTGTCGTGGGGGTTGCTCCGATATTAATACGGACCGTCGGATCTCTTGGATCTGATCCAACGGTGGACGGGGGAATGATATGTTCGGGGGATACCCATGCGGGCGGACAATTTTTTATTATTTATTTTTGGGAGCAGCGCCCGACGGAGACCTTCGGATATGGGTTTTCATAATGTTTTCAATGTATTTCAAAAATAAACCAAATGCATGCGCCAACTTTGGTTTAAGCGGTCAAAAGTGGGTTTTTTGGGTCTTTTCGTGATTTGAAAGGGGTTATGGGTAAAAGGGGCTTGTATAGGGTTTTTCTTGGCAAATAATGGTTTAGTGAGTGGAATAACTTGAGGCAAGGGGGGGTTAGATGAGGTGTAGGTTCATCCAAGTGGCCAGATGTCACTTTGATCCCTGACAGAGAACTTATTGGCTATAATGCCAAAAGGAGGGATATTTATACAAATTTTGGGGTTTATACACCATGGTGTTTAATATTAGTAGGGGAGAGGTGATATAGGGATTTATATAGTAAAGTTAGAGTTAAATATGGATGGGGGGTGAATAAAGGGAGAAAACACTGAGTTTGTTTGTAAAACACTTGGTTTAAAGAGTAGATCAAAATGAAAAGATTTTTACACAAGAAATGTGGCTTTTGAATGAACAAGAACCACCATGAAACCATGATCTTCTTCCATGAATCTCAGCTGATGAGGGGATGTTAGTAATGAAATGGAAGGGGGAAGGAGGGAGGTTAGTCATGCTCCCTGCTGCAACTTGATGCAGATGAACACCTTGTCAATTGATTGACTTTGCTTTGGTAAACCAAGTCAGCACACATACAACTTGTAGGAAATGACCTTTCTGCAACTCCAACTGCCTACCCATCTATTTGCCTAGCATTTTTTATTTCTTCTTAGAGGGTGCACTTGGACTTGCAAACCCTTACTTTCCTTTTCTTTTCTTTGGCTTTTTCTTTTGTTTTTTCTATCTACTTCTACCCTTATCTCTTCCAAGGTCCCAGATTAAGCTGTTGGGAGCCTTTTCTTCTCTACCTGAACTACTTGTCTGCCAAGATTAAACAGTTTGGACAGACTTCCTTCTCTATTCTACAACTGCAAATTTAAACCATGGAATGATCCAGATTAGACTGTTGGACCATCCATCAAAATTTTAAGTCCATACCAAGCTATAAACGTAGATTGGATTCTCTAGGAAATATGTGATCTTTGAGTCATCAAAGCAGAGCATATTTGGACCTTCCATAGTCAATCATGAAATATGAAACCTATTGGTATAGGTATCTAACAGTGGCTCCACACGGGGATGGTTTTTCATTTGAAATACCAAGAACAGCAGGTCAGAATGCCTTGGCCTTTTACTGCTTTTATGAACTTGAAGTTTTGCTGCCTTGAGATGCCAAAATTGTGTACTTCTCTTCTTGGTAAACCTCTGATTCTTTTCACCTTTTGCTGACAACTAATAACACTTGAGAAACTGCATTTTACAATTAAACAGAAAGTAATATATACATTTGGGTATGTACAATGGAAGCTCATGCTGCACTTAGGGGTGGTATTCAAAATAGTGCTTCAGCATCCTGCCATTCACAGGACCTTCATCCAAGTCAGTTTCACTAAGACCTTTGAGGAAGTAAGTATTGTTTCCTTGCACTGCTTGGACAGCAAATGGTCCTCTCCATAAGGAATCAAATTTCCCATGTTTTCCTTTGTCTTCTCTCCTTGCATCCCACTTGAGGACTTTATCACCAACATTAAAATCTTCTGCTTTGGTTCTTCTGTCAAAAGCCTTCTTTAGCTTTTCTTGTAATACCTGAACTCTGCTGAAAACTTGATCTCTGGTTTGCTGCAGACATATGATTTGATTTATCCTTCTTTGCATATCATTTGGTTCTGCTTGGCTTTCTTGGAGAAGCTTCATAACAGGCACTCCTAAGGATGAGGGGAATTTGGCCTCTAATCCATAAACCAATTCATATGGGCTGGTCCCAATTGATCTCTTGGTTGTTAGCCTATCTGCCCATAAGGCATTGACTAGTTTCTTGTGCCAGTTCTTTTTGTTCTCTTCCAGCACCTTCTTTATGATATTTACCAGGCTTTTATTTGATGACTCAGCAAGGCCATTTCCTTGGGGATAGTACGCAGTAGAATGGCCAAAAGTAATATGAAATTTGTGACAGAAATTCACCATTTTCTTGGATCTGAAAGCAGCAGCATTTTCTGTAATAATTTTATCAGGGCAGCCAAATCTAGCCAGTATGTTGTTTTCCAAGAACTGAATGATTACTGAATCATTTGCTTGTCTGCATGGGGCAGCTTCAATCCACTTAGTGAAGTAGTCTGTGGCTGTTAAGATCCATCTATGTTGGCCTGAAGATGAGGGATGAATTTCCCCAATGAAGTCCAATCCCCATTGTTGAAAAGGTCTCTCTGTTGCAATAGGCCTTAAAGGAAGTGGCAGCAGTTGTCTCTTTCCCTCAAACACTTGGCATCTATGACATGATGTGATGAATTTCTTGACATCAGAGAACATGGTGGGCCAGTAGTATCCAGCCCTTAGTATTTTATCCACAGTGGATTTCCAGTACAAGTGTCCACCACAGTCTCCTGCATGAAACTCTTGCATGATATTGTTAATCTCATTTTCCATTAAATAGTGCAGCAATATACCTTCATGGTTTTTCCAAAGCAAATTGCCATCCATCACACAAAATCTTGTTGTTTTCATTTTTAAGAACCTACACTTAGTTTTGGACAGTCCTGGGGGAGCACACAGGTTTTGTAACACATAACAGATATCAGAATACCAGGGGGATTGTTCAAAGGCTACATTGATCTTTGGAGTCGCCAGCTCTGTTTCACTGTCCAGCTGATTGATGTTTAAGGCTTGAAAATTTGTTTCTGTCATTAATTTGGCCAAGCCTTGCCCTTTTATTAGTTTTGTTGGTTTTATTTCAATGTCAAATTCCAAAATGCTGGCAATCCATTTTCCTCTTCTGCCTTCTAAATTCTCTTGGGTGAGAATGTCTTTGACAATAGGACTTGGCACATATGCTTTGACATGGGAATAAAGGATATAAATCCTAAAGTCTTTAATTGCTTTGACTAAAGCATAAGCTTGCTTTTCCATGATTTGATACTTTAAAGGTGCATCTCTAAGAGCTTTGCTAAAGAAAGCAATTGGCTTCTCATTTCCTTGGTCATCTTTTTGTAATAGAACAGCAACAATAGTATGTTGGGAGGCAAAAGAAAAAATGATAAATTCTCTGTCAAACTGAGGATTGGTCAAGACTGGGGTTTGGGTAAGGGCCAATTTTATACCTTCAAATGCTTGATTGGCTTCAACAGTCCACTTCACTTTTGAATCCTTTTTCAGCATGTTATTTAATAATCTGATTAGCTCTGCTAGGTTTGGGATAAACCTTCTCAAGAAATTTTTTTTTCCCAAGAATCCTTGTAATTCTTTGACATTCCTAGGGTGAGGAATTTGCAGGATAGCTTGTATCCTATCTGGGTCAATTCTAATGCCATCTTTTGAGATGATGTGTCCTAAGAGCTTGCCTTCTTCTAAACCAAAGAGGGACTTCTTAGGATTCAGGGAGATTCCATATTTTCTGCATTTTAGGAAGATCTGTCTCAAATGTTTTATATGTTCTTGGTCTGATTTTGAGAAAGGTGTTAGGTCATCTAGATAAATGACTAAAAAGTCATGAATCTCCTTTGCAAAAGCAATGTCCATTGCTCTTTGAAATGTTGCCCCTGCATTTTTTAATCCAAAAGGCATCTTTACATATTTGAAAGTTCCCCATGGGGTTGTAAATGCTGTTTTGTCCTGATCATCAGGGTGAACTAAGATCTGGTTGAAACCGGAAAATCCATCCAGTAATGAGATCCTTGAGGCCCCTACCACCCTTTGAAGAATGTGATCCATCTTGGGTAAGGGGTAGTTGTCTTTTAAGGATACTTGGTTTAGATTCCTTAAGTCCACACACAGCCTAATCTCTCCAGTCTTCTTTCTTGTAGGGACTAGGTTGGAGATCCATTCAGAGAATCTGATTGGTGCTATGATGCCTGCTTTGAACATTTTTTGTACCTCTTGTTCCATTGCTGGGAGAAGCATAGGATTGATTCTCCTCAGTTTTTGTTTAAAGGGCTTTTGATCTGGTTTGAGAGGGATAGTGTGTTGGATTACAGAGGTGTCATAGGACTTTAGGTCCTCATAGCTCCATGCAAAAACATCCTGGAATTCTTTGAAGAGGTCAATGTATTTTGGCTTTTGGTCAGGAGGTAAGGAAGCAGATAACTTAATTATCTTGGGTTTGTCAATTGTACCTATGTTACATTCTTCAATGGCTGCATTTAGGGGCTGCATTTTTGGTTTTCTGGGAATATCATTTGAATCAAAGATGTCCTCTAGTGGGGTTAGGCCTGTTGGTAAAAAATTGTCTTTTAGCTCAATGATTTCAGTTTCAGCATTGGACACTCCCTCTTCCCAGTCAACTTGTTGAATTTGAATTTGCTGGATGTTTTCTATATTGAAAATAGTTGGATTCAGCATTTGTTTTGCAGTTATAGGTGATATTGGCTGAGCAGTCTGTTGAAACTGTATTTGTGATGGACTTGCTCCGTCAAGTATTTGTGATTGACTTGCTGTCTCAAGTATTTGTGATTGACTTGCTGTCTCATTGTCTATATTTAGTCCTGCAAATTCTTGCTGCAGAGTTAAAAAATGGTTTATTTGCTTGTCATCCTCAAATACTTGCCAATCATTGATGTTGTTTGGAATGGAGGGTCTGTGTTTTATTTCAGCTGTGAAACAATGGTGGGGCTCAAAGGGAAACTTGCAGGTACTTGCAAAGGTGGCTAAACTATGAGCATGTAGATTCTGGGTTCTGGGAATTTTAGTAATTTGGAATTCAGAGAAGAAGTTTAGTACCTCGGCAACAGCAGACCTATAAGTCCTTAGTCTTTTGTCATTGGTGACAAAGTTTCCTTTCACCTGTTGGATCAAAAGATCTGAATCACCCATGATTGAAACCCTGGCAGCTTGTAAGAATTTTGCCAACTTAAGTCCTAGTAAAAGGGCTTCATATTCTGCCATGTTATTAGTACATCTGAAATTCAGTCTATAGGTTCTGCCTTCTGCATGACTATTTTCTTTATTGTGTACCCAAACTCCAGCTCCTGCCCCTAATTTGTTGACTGAGCCATCAAATTCAAGGAACCATAGAATATCTTGTTGGGAAGGAGGTTTTATGATCTGTTCATGGGCTGGTAATGTAAGTAGCAATTGTGGTTTGTTCTCTAGCTTGTCATCTAGGGCAGTCTCATCATTTAATTGGATGTTCTTGACAACTAAGGCAGCAACACTATCTAATGTTTGATTGACTGTTGTTTCATGAGTGATACTACTTTCATTTGCATCTTCCTCTTGTATGAATATCTTGGTTTCAACTTCACCTTTGGAGGGAGTAGTTGTATCATTGAAGAGAATGTATGAGTCTATGTCTGAATGGACAGCATATATAGGAAAATTTTGAGGTTTTTCTTCACTGCTGACCATGTACTTCATTAGTGTTTCTCTGTACAGTCTTTTTGGTTGCCCAAAGACAGAGATGGTAGCATATGACATGTCTAATTGTAGGGAACCTTGGAGTTTGGCACCCCATGATCTTGATAACAGCATTCCATACTTAGGTGGGATATCAACAACTACCACATCCATTAGGATTGTCTTGTTTGGGTATTGAACTAGAGACACACATAAGTCTTTTATGAGACCTAGACACTTGACTTGGCTGGAGTCAAAGGAAAACAGATCCTTGTATGGTCTTGTTATGTCTAAATTCAACCTCTCCATGACTGCTTTTGGCATGAGATTGTGAGAGGCACCTGAGTCAAACATTGCATTATGTAATATTTTGTCATGAATATGTAAACTAACATAGAAAGGCAGTACCCCTGTGACCACTGTTTTTCCATCCACTTCTGGGCCAAACAGGAGTTCTGGGGTGTCATCCAGCACATTGACATCATCTTTGTTGCTAGTGAGTTGGAGGGACTTTTTGATTTGCAATTTATAGATGTCATGCTTGGCTAATTCCAAGAGAGGAATAGCTATTTTTATTTTGCCAATTTCTGTTTCAAGATCAAAAGGTTTTTCAGCTTGGGTCTTGGGGTTATAGGTGACAGTTCTTTCCTTGTTCATTACATCTTCTTCTTGATTTTTATCTTGACTCTGAGATTTGTCCTTTTTACTCATCTCTTGAGGAGTAACATTTAAATTAGGATGAGAAGAGGCAGTAGCCACAGACTGCTGTCTTAAAGACAGTGGTTCAGT
The DNA here is from genome assembly GCA_031772625.1 of Pinus tabuliformis. Lineage (NCBI taxonomy): Eukaryota > Viridiplantae > Streptophyta > Pinopsida > Pinales > Pinaceae > Pinus > Pinus tabuliformis. The sequence continues at coordinate 14,458,382 of CM062812.1, forward strand.
GATCTCCTCAACAATCACTTCTTCTGTAGATGAATTCATTTTGTCATTAGGTTCTGTGACTATAACTCCTTTAGGCTGCTGATTATCCTTTTTCTTTTCAGGCTGGCTAACATTCACAGTTCTGCTCCTTAGCTTGTACTGTTTATGGACTTCATAAACAGCAGTGTCATAGCCTTGTTTAAAGTCAAAGGATTCACCTGATTTAGTTTGGAATAGTTTGATTTCTTCATCCTCATGATCTTCTTGTGTTAAGAAAACTTGACTTTCACCATCTAGCCCTATTAAATTAATCTCAGGATCTTCATTGGGCTCTGCTGAAGTGGAGGTCTCAGCATAATTTTCTTGGAAAGGGGGTCTTATATCTTGATCAGCATCGGTTTTACCAATGCTTGGGTTTTGAGTTCTCCTAAAATTTGGATTCCTAGGAGGGTTGTTTTGTGGTGCTTCCCATGATGATTTTCTTTCAACCGATTCCACTCTATCACCTAATCTTTTCATTCCATTTAATATGGCATCAAGCTTTTGATCAAAGGCAGAGGGTTCCTCTTTGAAAACAGTCCTCTTTTCCAACCTCGCCCTGTTTCTTTTGGCAATTAGGTTGGCTTCCACTGTGACAGCAACCCTTTGGGCCTCTTCCAAGGATTGACAGTCTCTTTCTTTCAACTGGTAGGCCATGTCAGGGTCAAAGCCATCAGGGAATTTGTACAAGGCTAAATCAGGAGGAGGCCTTAAGTTTTGTGGAATTGAGTTATATACATTGTTAAATCTTGCACAATACTCCAAAACAGTCTCCTGGGGACCTCTTTTGATAGTGTCATATTCCCCAAGTATGTGCAGAGGATCTTTCTTCTTCTCCCATCTACTGGTGAAGGCTTGATACAGTTCAGCAGGAGTTGTAATGGAGTTTACATTCAGGGATCTAAACCAAGTTCTTACATCCCCAGTTAGGCTTTGAAAAAACATCCTCATTCTGACACTGTCATCATCTATTTCATAGGTCTCAAAATGGTCTTGCATCCTTTTGGCATGTTGGGCAGCTGTCAGAGGGCCATTGGAGTCAAAATATGAAATTTTGGTTTGGTAATCTTGGGGTAGGGCTGCAGCATTAGCTGGGATCTGCAAGGGTGCATATCTGTTAGCCATATTTACAGGGTTTAGAGGATTAACAGGGGCAGTTGGGACAATAGGAACAGTGGGTATGACAGGGGTAACAAGTAGGGGTGAACCTAGAAGGTTGGTCAAGGGGATATGTGCAGTGGATGAAGATATGAGAGGGGGACTTTGAGATGTGGATGGTGAACTAGGGGAACTAGGGGTAGACCTAAAAAGGACCTTGCATGGGGTAGGTATAAGGCTAGGATGATCTGGCTCTGAAGTCAAATCAGCAGGCTGCTCCTGCTTTTGCTGCCTCCTAATGTTTCTTGGGATGGTATTTGGATTATCAACAATGGTAGGTGGATTAGGGTCAGGATTTGCCCTAGTGTGCCGAGGATTTTTCTTAGGAGCCAGTTTCTAACTGTTTTTTAGGATTTTGTGGGAAATTTTTATATCTGAAGGACTGGATGAAGATTTTGGAATGGCTATATATTCTCAGAGCTAAGATGAAGATTCCCTAAACAAGCTCCTCCCTGAAACTGTTAATGTGATACAGAAACAGATTAAAGGCCTCTTGACTTATTTCAGGCTTGATAGTAGCTTATGGAAGATATATAGTAATTAAGAAATCTCAAGCACTCCCCAGTGGAGTCGCCAATTATGTTAACACCCAGGTTGTTCCCTATGACTCCCAAGGGAATACGGCCGGGGTAACCACTAACCAATCTTTGGATCACAGTTTCTAGCCAAACTGTAATCAGAGAGGGCTCTCTCTTTATGATTTGTCTCTGTTACGATGGTGTTTTAGGCTAGCTATTATGCTCAGGTTTTGGTTTATGTTTTGGTTGAAGGATTTCTTTCAGGTCCTATGATATAGTGTTTAGATAGTGAAATATCGTTGGGCAATGGAGTCTGGAGTTGTGAAATGATTTGATATGCAGGATTGGTGGTGTTCAAACTGCAGGGCCTATTGTGTATTTTAGACAAACAAAGTTAGCTTAAATGGTGATGTATGTCAACCAACAGAAAGCAATTAAGAATTTTCTATTAAGCTGGTGAGGTGAAGGTGAACACACTGCACAGGAGCAAAACTTGAATTCTTGTGACAAAGGCCACTGTGAAAGGTGTATTCTGAAAGTGCAGCAATTAAGAATTACACTTATCTAGATTACAGCTGAAGAAAACATTCATAAACAACACAGATTGAACTCAGGGTACTCAGTGAATAAATCCTGAAAGTTATTCTTTTTCCTTGTTGCTTAGTATTGGAAATCAGATAACATATATGGATTTTAACAAAACAACTAATTAACAGAGAGAGTTACAGAGACTTATTGTATGGTGAAATACACAGGAATCCAGCAGTTATCAACAGACACTAGAACGCATTCAACACTTCAGAGATCCGAGAAATTCCATCACTTTCTTTATTAAACTTCTGAAAGGATTACAGCATAAGAATTTCTTTAGGAGAAATCAACAACAACCCTTGCAAGCTCATGCGAAGGGGACTTTATAGGAATGTTTATACAAAATATCTCAGGCATTGAGTCATCTGAGAGAGAAAATATCTTCATAACTTCGTACAGAAAGTAGAAAAGAAGTTATTATAACTTTGAATGCAGCATAAATGCTCTTTATGTCTGTCAGAGGATAATTTGACCTTTGGAGGTCAGTGAGTCGGTTGAGCCTCTTTGCTTTAATGCTGGAGAACGCGTCTTTATGTTTGTTGTGCTGTATTTTCTTCGGGTTTGCCACCTGTGACTGTGATTGCTGCTGTGGTGACCGAATAGCCCTGCTGAGTTGGCTCATCCTTTATCTTTCCTCTGTATGCTTATCTACCAAAATTCTGCCTGTGTATGACTACTTATAAACTGGACAAAAATTAACATTTACAGGTTCTGGCTTGATAATATTATCTGTGTCAAATTTTTCCAGACTTCCTGTGTGGGCAATTGGTGCTTCACAATTGCCTCTATGGTTTCATCTGCTTCTGTATACTTAAAAAAGTTTGGAGGCACATCGAACAGATGATTGATCTCATTCATAATAAAAAATAGGTTGTCCACCCTATTGTATAAAGTTTGCCCTGATGCTGGCCCTGATTCTGCTGAAGTGCTGGGCTGTCTTGCAATTTGTCCTGCAGCATGGGCATCAACCCTCTTGATGTAGTTTTCAAGGGTAAGCAGTCTTCCTACACTGCTTAATATGCTGGGGAGGCCTCTGTTCTGTAATGCCTGAAATCTGTCCATGAACTTGTTGATTTCAGTCTGCATATCCTGGGTTCTTCTTTCCAGTGTTCCAACCAGGTTTCGTAGTGTCAGGACCCTTTTAACCATTGAGATTGTCTCAGTCCTGTGAGCAATTCCCATGGTGGCCAGTTGAGAGCTTGTCCTGTTATTTAAAATATTTATCATTCTGGTGGCAGCATCAGGCATGTTGCCAAGGCTTGCTCTAGCTCTGTGTATTTCTCTGTTTGCCTTTGTAATGAGTACTGTTTGTTCATCTATAGTCTCAATGTACTGCCACTGATTGGTGATAGACCAGCCAATATTGCCCCAAAGGACTGCTTTTAGCTCTGCTGTTACCTTTTCTAGTGTGAGCTCCTTCTCAAGCTCAGTTATCCTCTTCTTTAGAGCTTTTATTTCTCGATCCTTTTCAGCTGCATTCTGTTTGCTCTTATCATATCTCTCATTTATTTTAGCCAAAGATTCTTTGGCTGAATTGAGCTCCAACATTTGAGCTTCCAGGACTTGAATCTCATTTTGGAGCTTCTGCATATCCAGACTATGAGTCTGTTCTGTTGCTGGTGCAGTTGTTGATGTAGTTGGTGCTGTAGGCCCTGTTTGCTGAGGAGGAGGGGCAGTTGTTGGAGTAGCTTCTTCAAGATTGATTATTTCAGGAGGAGGCTGGGAGGTTTGACCCTCTTCTTTTTGTTTCAATGCTGCCTGTAGTGCTGCCTTTGCAGCCTCTGATTCTCCTAGTTTGTCTTGAGTCCGGATTAGCTCCTTGTATAGAGATATCAACAGGGTTGTGGCCTCTTGATCATGCCTTTGCTGGGCCACCTCGTCTGTTTGAGGGTGGATTGTGGCAGGGAGTTTAATCTTCCTCCTCAAGGCTGCCATGTCAGCATCCCTCAACTTCAATACCTCTTGTATCCCTTTGATATCTTTGGGATCATGTCCAATCTCAATGATTATGTCTTCCAAGGACCTTATTCTGTTGTCCTTTGCCTGGGATGATGCCCTCTCCAACTCCAGTTGAGAGGCTGTATTATTAAGGCTATTTTGTAGCCTATAGTTATCCAAGGTTTGGTCTGCCAGGGAAGCATAGACCATCTCACCCGTTTGCTTGTGCAGTTCTATTTTGTCCATTGGGTGGATATCCTTGGCAAGGACTTCCAAGTTAGTCCTTAAATAATCAGAGGCAGTTTGGGGCTGTACTGCTGTTGGCATGAAATGACTCATGATCATTTTGCCTCCCTGCACATCATATGCAGACATGAGTCTTTGCTGATTGGTGGGAGCCAAATTTAGCAGATGGTTGTACAGCTGTCTTTTGATGGGCTCATTTCTCATCTTAATATCGATGAACTGTTGTTTAATACTAGGCCCACCTTCCCTTTGCTGCCTAGAGGAACTCACTTCTCCTCCCATTGCCCTATCCTGTTCCTGTTGAAAGGAACTCGCTGATGTTTCCCTGCTGGGTGGGACCATACCCAGCGGCTGCCCTATTGGCATCTCTTCCTCTGAAAGAGGATTGATTCTCTGTCTCTTCTCCCCATGAGTTGCTGACGTTGTAAGGGGAGTTTCTCTGTCCCTTTTCCTGCTTGTGTCCTCCTTTTGTGGAGTCTGGAGTGTAGATGCCTCAGCTGAAGTCTCTTGCCTTGGAGGCTCAGTTTGTTCAGTGGATTTAGGGGCTTCCACTGTTTGCTTTTGCTGGGCAGGCTGTTCCTGCCTTTGTTCTTTTTGTTGTTGCTGCTCCTCTTGCTGCTGCCCTTCTCCCAGCTGCTCCATCTCTTCTTGTTGCTGCACTAGGGTTTCCATTTCCTCTTCGGTCATAGGAGGTGGCTGTTCCACCTGCTTTTCTTTGCCCTTGTTGACTGTCTGTGGAGGATTCATGGCAGCTTGGTGATGCGTTGTTGAGGACGAGGCTGCTGCTCCAAGTTGTTTTTTGTATGAGATGGGAACCTGTCCACAAGTTTTTAAGTCAGCTTCCTTTTGAATATTTCTAGCCTCTCTCTCTAGCAGCTCCTCACTAGTAATTTCCTCTTCTAGGGTACCTTCTTCCCAGCTTAATCTATTGGCATACTGCTCAATATCAGGCTGCCTCACGTGTGAATAGCTGCCCAATTTGTATTTTATCCTCCTGAGGGAGACAAAGTGATTGGGGTCATAGGGTATCCATTCAAAGCTATTTTGCAGTTTGAGGGCCTCTAGGATACTGTTTGCCTCTTTCCACCCCTCCTCTTTTCTGTTGTATAGGAAAGGGCCCAGCTGGCTCCTTACCTTTAACTGTGACTTCTTGTTCTTGCTTTGAAAGTGGAGGTAGTCGGCATTCCCAAACTGCCTGAAATATTCTAAGGCAAAAAGCCTCATGGGGACATACCTTGGCAACCTAAAAGGTTTCAACTCACAGCCATATATTCTGATGACTGTGTGGTCTTGGTAGAGGTACCAATTACCAATGCTGTAGGTTTTGTTCAGGTGGAGAATTCTCCTCATGTCATCAGTTAACCTTGGAGGAGGAACACCATGCAATACTGTCATGGCTGGATGAATGAATAAGTCAATGAACTCGGAGTATGTGTATGGTGATACAGAGGCACAATGAAAGACAGAGGTCCAAAACACAACTGACCTTGGATTTCCCTGGGCATTGACTTGCTTCAAGGGAATAGAGAAGCTGGCTGGCTGATAAAACAAGAATAGGTGATATATGTATGAAGTATACCTGAACAGTCTTTCCCTCTTCAAGTTCATGAGCTGGTCATGGATCTTATCTGCAATGTATGTGGCATAATCATAATGTACATTTGGGGGCTTACCAGGAGAGAATATAGACAGCATTGCCATTATGATTTCATCCACATCCTCCAGTCCCTTGAACCCTAGGACATAGCTGATCAAATCTACTAGCATTCTCCCCAATTCATTCAAGTACTGATATCCAATAGGAGGAGTTCTGATGGCTTCAGAGCCTGGTTGTACAAACAGCTGGTTGATTTTGATGACTTGGTCATTTGACAACTTGTTCCCCTTCTTTATCAAGTTCTGCATGTGGAGGGGGGTCAATGGCTTTGCAGTATGGAAGTGCAGCATCTCATTTATGCTTTCTGGGGTGATATGGAACAGAATTGAGCCTGTAGGGCTGAGGACAGCTCTTTGGCCTGGATCATAGCACTCCTGGCATCTGTAGATCAACTCTGGCATAGGATTTACCTGGGGGAGGTTGTAGATGGGCAAGTTTGAGTCCCAAATCCCTAGGATGTCAGCTCCACTAAGTTGCTGGGCTTTCAACTCATTCAGCATCTGAATATTATATTTGGAGCCCAATGGAAACCAGTCTAGCATTTGATAATCCATATCTCCCAGGGCTTTCCATTCTAATTCCTGGTGAGGGGCATTGAGAGGCTTGATGTTCAGTGCAATTGGAGTCTCCATGGTCTATTCAGTTTCTGTCTTGCAGGTGAATTAGTTTCAAGTGAGCGGTACAACACAGGGTGAGTTTTTGCAATGCAACTGTGAATTATAGGGAGCAGAGGGTGGAGTGAACACGCAGCAATTGAAATACTGCTTGAATTATGAATAAAACCAATGCCTGGTCTCCCTCTGTCTTCTATGGCAGGTTTTAAGTAGCTTGACCAACTGTCTCACGTTTGCGCGAGCAGTTTACAGTTTTTTGACCAAAACTCGGGAAATGAAGGCTCTGCTGGTGGTTTCAAGGTTGCAATTGTAATTAGAAGTGTTGCAGAGGAAAACTGTCGGTGAAATAGTGAGTTTCAGTGTTCCTTAAGCGTTCTGAGCAATTTACAGTGAATTCAGGCGTATGGAGGATGAACTATGAGAAATACCTGGCTAACCGCGAACAGAGGTCGTAAATGTGGGTGGAATTGGTGCTCTGGAGGTCTTCAGGTCGTTTCCCGCAGGTGGCGCAGTTCATGACGTAAAAATAGCATGCAAAGGAAACAGTAGCAAATGAGTGAAAAGTACAAAAAAACGCGTTTTTTGGCTAAATATGGACTTTTTGCAATTTGGCGCTTTTTCTGTGATGACGTCAGCATGACGTCATAGGGTGGGGTCAGCCTTGGATGACGTCAGCATGACGTCATCGGATGAGGTGGCGGGCTGCCATTGGTCCATGGGGTAATGAGGTGGCGGGCTGCCATTGGTCCATGGGGTAATGAGGTGGCGGGCTGCCATTGGTACAGATGCGGACAAAGTGTGATGCGGTGGCAGGCATGGTGCTGACGTGGGGATGGCGCTGGACCCGCAAACCGGGCGGTGAGTGACCTAACGGTTACGGTTTAGCCCTAGCTGCCACGGTTTCTCGGGGCGGTTATGATACGGCCCCGCACTTGTCAGAGTTTGCTCCGAGAGCCCTCAATGGGCGACGCGTGGCCGCGCCCTGACGTAACGCAACGTCACTTTCTCGGGCGCTAAACCTCTGTCGCGGGGGCCGCTCCGATATTAATACGGACCGTCGGATCTCTTGGATCTGATCCGACGGTGGACGGGGGAATGATATGTTCGGGGGATACGCATGCGGGCGGACACTTTTTTATTATTTATTTTTGGGAGCAGCGCCCGGCGGAAACCTTCGGATATGGGTTTTCACAATGTTTTCAATGTATTTCAAAAATAAACCAAATGCATGCGCCAACTTTGGTTTAAGCGGTCAAAAGTGGGTTTTTTGGGTCTTTTCGTGATTTGAAAGGGGTTATGGGTAAAAGGGGCTTGTATAGGGTTTTTCTTGGCAAATAATGGTTTAGTGAGTGGAATAACTTGAGGCAAGGGGGGGGTAGATGAGGTGTAGGTTCATCCAAGTGGCCAGATGTCACTTTGATCCCTGACAGAGAACTTATTGGCTATAATGCCAAAAGGAGGGATATTTATACAAATTTTGGGGTTTATACACCATGGTGTTTAATATTAGTAGGGGAGAGGTGATATAGGGATTTATATAGTAAAGTTAGAGTTAAATATGGATGGGGGGTGAATAAAGGGAGAAAACACTGAGTTTGTTTGTAAAACACTTGGTTTAAAGAGTAGATCAAAATGAAAAGATTTTTACACAAGAAATGTGGCTTTTGAATGAACAAGAACCACCATGAAACCATGATCTTCTTCCATGAATCTCAGCTGATGAGGGGATGTTAGTAATGAAATGGAAGGGGGAAGGAGGGAGGTTAGTCATGCTCCCTGCTGCAACTTGATGCAGATGAACACCTTGTCAATTGATTGACTTTGCTTTGGTAAACCAAGTCAGCACACATACAACTTGTAGGAAATGACCTTTCTGCAACTCCAACTGCCTACCCATCTATTTGCCTAGCATTTTTTATTTCTTCTTAGAGGGTGCACTTGGACTTGCAAACCCTTACTTGCCTTTTCTTTTCTTTGGCCTTTTCTTTTGTTTTTTCTATCTACTTCTACCCTTATCTCTTCCAAGGTCCCAGATTAAGCTGTTGGGAGCCTTTTCTTCTCTACCTGAACTACTTGTCTGCCAAGATTAAACAGTTTGGACAGACTTCCTTCTCTATTCTACAACTGCAAATTTAAACCATGGAATGATCCAGATTAGACTGTTGGACTATCCATCAAAATTTTAAGTCCATACCAAGCTATAAACATAGATTGGATTCTCTAGGAAATATGTGATCTTTGAGTCATCAAAGCAGAGCATATTTGGACCTTCCATAGTCAATCATGAAATATGAAACCTATTGGTATAGGTATCTAACACTAGTGTCGAAACAAGTAAATCATAAAGTGTCGTAATCGTCTTTTTGATTTTGAAAAAGGAACTTGTTTATGTTTTCACTTGAAATCGAATTCAAATTTGTACAACAACTTTCTTTTTAGGCATCAATATTAAGGAAGCAAAAAAAAATACATGCATTTGTGCATTTGCATTTTGATAGTTTGCACGCTTTGATTTAGGAAAAGTGCATTACATTGTGCTCTATGCTCTTTGAGAAAAGATTGTGTCTTTCTTTTCCCCTTGTAGCTAGGATTTTCATTGTTGAAAAGATATAAAAGCTTGCTTATCATCTTTAGACTGCATTTAGGAATTGTATCATACATCTCGTGGTGATCCAAAAAGGCAAACTTCTAAGAAAGATCAACCTAAAATAAATTGAATGAACTTAACAACGCTTTGTAACTTAACGCACAACATAGAGGTCTAGGCTAGAGACGTGTTCCGGCATCGTAAAACCTGGTGACTGTCGATCTCGCTGATGGTTGGGTGATTCCTCCTGAGAGACGATAACGCCAGTACGGATTGTGCTCCCACGTACCGTCGAGTATATATTGGGAGACCCCTATAGGCATAAAACCTTTATCCTTAGGAAGCCGTGTTGGCCGCCCTACTGATCGTAATGCACTGAACACAGCATTCGGCAAGGTTGACCGCCTGTACCTTAAAAAGTATTCTGCGGTTTTGCGAAAAGTTTGGCACACCCTCTACCTAGAACTCCAGAGCAGTTCCTTTTGGCCTTTTTTAGACTCTATAACGGAAAAATTCCATCCGAACATTTGTCACTTCGGGCTCGTTAAAACATCGAAGGAGACTAGAGTCATCTTTAGCTTTTTCTCGACTCTTTAAAACTGAAAAAGCAAGTTGTGTCTAAAGCGTCGTTAAAATTTATTTTAAACGGAACAATCACCCATTTTTTTTCCTGCGTTGATCTTTAGGTTGAGAAAATGGAACCCACCAACCAAGGAATTCCCCTTGGTGGAAATCCTAGTCCCTTCTCCTCTTGGGGCGATGTTGGTGCGCCCCATATGGCCACATTGTCGCTTCCAGGATTGAAAATTGGCTTGCCGGTCTAGCTCTTCTCAACCAATGTCGTTCAGAACACCACTATTCCTGAATAGTCGAATCAACAGTTAGACCAGACCAGAGTTGCCCACCAGCCTTCTACTTCCTCTAACTCTTCCTCTCCTCCTTCCTCTTCGCTTGACGGAACTGGTAAAACAAAAAACCAAGTTCCTAAGGAGAAGAAGAAAAAGAAGAAGAAAGAGAAGAAGAAGAAGGAGCCAAAAGCGACTGGGGGCAAACAAGTGTCGTCTGACAAAAATCCACACATAGCACAGACTAGGCCTAAATCGCCATGTGTCATATGCAAGGGAGACCACTTCCACAGAGATTGTCCTTGCATCCCTCGGATACTAAGGGACTGGTCTCCCCGTTTGCACAATCCGGTGGCATCAACCTCTGATAGCCATGTTGAATGCATACTGTCAACTAGCGAAAGTGAAGTCCTTGGACAAAAAGGGAGAGCTAGATCTCCTTGTAGACTGTGCGAAGGAGATCACACCATCCACCATTGTCCCTTCTTAGACGAAGTGAAAAGAGTTTTGGATGATCGTCCGGTTTCATCATTACGACTTCCTCCTGGATATAAAAAACTCTTGCCGAGTCCTTCGTTAGTTGAAAATCCAGCTGGCCCACTCAAGTGGTCGGCTGAAGCGCCGGTCATTGAAGATGAACCAGCTGAATCCATACCCGACGAAAGTCAAAAGGTCGAGGCGGCAGTTGACCCGGTCTTGCCTTCAGAGGATTTATCTTCGAATGATACAGTCACTGAAGAGGATAAAGATGACACCATCCAAATTCTCTTCATCAACACAGACTCCGACGAGCACGGGGGCACTCCCCCCATTCCTTTATCGCAGGAAGGAAGTTCGTCAGAGCGATACCCGGCCATTTATTCGGTCCCACCACCAAGCAACCTAGTTGTCTCCTTCGACTGGAACCAACTAGGGAGATCCCGTGTGCCAGCAAGCATACCATTCGGAATTATCGTCGAAATATATGAAATGGTCATGGCTGGCACCATCATTGATGAAGGGGCATCTGTGAGTATCCTTTCCTCCACTGCTTGGAAAGCGCTTGGTTCGCCAGCGCTTTTGCCTGAAATGAGAAATCTGACAGGCTTTGATAAAGGAACTAGTCGACCTTTAGGGATCCTCCCCAATGTGCCTATCACATTGAAAGGGAAGATCGTTCAAATGAGTGTGATGGTTGTTCAAGGACCCTTGGATTATAACCTACTCCTTGGATGAGACTATATATATTGCATGGGAGCCATCGTCTCGTCACTCTTTAGAGTAATGTGTTTTCCGCACGAAGGAAGAGTGGTCAAGCTCTTGGACCAGCTTTCATTTCCCGGATCACACATCGCAAATAGTCATATACCATCCCTAAATGGTCTCTTCACGCAAGAAATGTCTCAACCCACGGTCCGTCCTCCCGATGAGCGCGAGTAATTCGGAAGGATATGACTGGAACCCAGGGGGCATGCGTCCTGGTCTGCTTCGGCAGGAAAACTTTGGGTATAGGGTAGGTTTCCGCGGGAGAATATGACTAGTCTGTACTCCGTCCGTCTTGGAAGAGGGGTTATTCTAGAATAAGATTCTTTTGTCAAAGTTATGTGTTTGGCGCTTGTTGTCACTCACCTTTGTCTATCTCGGTAGACATCGCCAAAGAAATGTTTTGTTTGCTGCGCAAATGAGACAATCTTTGGTATTTTGAAAGAGGTAGGCCTCTCCCGGTAAAACAAATGTTTTATTGGACTAAGAAGGGGTAACCTTGAAACCATATTTTATACCTGGGGGCATGCAAACCTTTTGGAGTGCAAGCAAGGGGCGACTATTTATTTTTTATATTTTTAGGTCCTCCCTTTAAACCTGTAGGTCTAACCCTTTAAACTCATAGGATTAGTCGTTTCCGAACTTGCATAACGAAAGGATGCGGGGCATAGCTTTGGTAAGGCGCAAGCTCCATAAAAAATGGCATCTTACATGAGACATTCTTATCATATGACTGGATTATTGAGCAGTTTTAGCACATAGTTCATGCTCGTTAAAAAATAAACATAAGACCGAGCAGTGTTTTTCCGTGTTTAAGCTCGTTAAAAAATGAACTATCCTCCGGTAAATAACCACCGTGAATGTAACATTATCAACCATTAAAGCCTTGGTCGTGTTTGCACCGTCACCTCTACTTTTCCATTGGCCGATCGTTCACCTCCATATGATTGTTTACCCATTTTGAGGAAGAGCTATGAAGAGTGATTTCACTAGCCATCCTTGTGACACTGCCATGATTGGAAAATTCCAACCCTTACCTGGAATCAGCTGCTAACCCGTTCTATCACTCGTTCCTCAAAAGACGAGTCTTCTTTAAGCTCTTTTCATCTAACTCCTAAAATATGAAAAGATTGCCGAGTTTTGGCCCTCCAGCTCGTTAAAGCGACCGGAAGTGCCATCCCTCCTCTAGATTTTAATCTTTTTGGACTTGAGGGATTATTGCACAAAAAGATCGAGCGCTTTTTTGTTCGGCTCGTTAAAACTATCAAAAATTCATCCCTTCTGTATTGTTTTATACTTTTTCGGACTTAAGGGATTAGATGAAGAAAAAGGACTTTCGGAGTTGACTTTACGTACCTTTTCAGACTCTCTAAAAATGAAAAGGACCGAGTTATCTTTGTCGTTAGACTCGTTAAAAACATTAAATAGCGACAAACTTGTCTTTAGACGAGAACGAGTTTCACTATCGCTAGGCTCGTTAAAACATAGCGATGGGTTTGCCCGAAGGGAAAATTATAGAACAAGCATATGTTATCCTCCTCAAGCTTGAAAAAAACAAAGAGGTACTGGTCAGCAATGACTGGGGAAAAATTGGGAAGAAACTCAAAGAACTTTATTGGTAGCAAGTCGCTCTTGAACATGACACTTCCACTCCGTGCCTGAGTCAGGTTGGGTTGTTTCATTCACCGGTCACATCGCCATGGTCTCGCCATACCATCCACCTTTGGGGTAAATGCTACCAATCCATCACACAAGTGTCGCCGATATGTTCAAGAGAAGTCATCCAAAGAAGTCAACTGTGTCCCATCCACTACCATACATTATCCTTCATTCTTTCATGACCGCTACCCTGAACCATATATCATCAGATCGTTTTCACATCCATCAAAATCATTTGCTCCGTTCCCTGTCACTGGTGTGGGATACATCAAGGCCCTCCTTTGACGGATAGCTTCTTGTCGACATCAGCTCATTATCCAAGAAGTTGATCTAGGAACAACCCCCTTCAGTACTTTGAAGCTTGCATGCCTCAATGGCAAGTTTCTCACTTCCGGCGACAGGTATACATCAATGACCTTCGATCGAAAGATTTTGCGTGGTGTTCGACGCCAAGTCCTTTATTCACACCACGTGAATTGTACTGCAGTACCTTGAGGGTCATTATCATTATCGGTGATTCCTCTCGAGCTTGTTAATGGTTTACCTCATTGACTGGTAATCAAGCGATGTCTTTCCATGTTCGACTTCAGAACATTTCTCACATGGATCGACTTGTACTTAGGGAGAAGATCGAACGAGTTTGAAGACCCCGGATCTAGTTTCATCCATCCGGGCTGCGATATATATTCAGGAAAAATAAAGACATTGACATGTACAGCATTGCAGCACAGACAATCATCCTACCAAAGGATGATGATTTCAGCAGGATCATCAGTCTATCATCAGACAATTGTCTGTCCTATGTACACAAAAATGAATTTATAAAGCTCAGCATGGGAATGCCCGCCTCAGTTAGATCATGAAAACAATATGAAAAATAATGTATTGTATTGTATCTTATTACAGGTCTCCTCCCAGCATTGAATGAACTTCGGATCCTCCTAATAAAGCATTTCACCCGATAAACGGCCTCATACTTTAGGGGGAAACTGTTATAGACATTTTTGTGCCTTACAGCTATAAGCATGAAATTTCCATAATTCAAGGGATCCAAAGTCCCTAAAGATGTTGTTACAGCTCCTAAAGGAACAAGGTCAACCAATGACAGCTTCTCCCAGAAGTTCTCCACCAAAAACCACTCAGAAATAGTCAATTCAGGATCAATTCAGAGGCTCCACTAGCTGCCTGCGTTGAAATGCAGATTCTACACTGGCTAGGTGCACTGCAACGCAGGTGGAAGCACTACCAGGGTGTGCTGAGCGGGAAATGACAAATGGCAAGCTCATTCAACGAGGTGGAAAGACCCTGGAAGCTTCCAGAATCTTCTCCAATGACACTTGCCTCAATGAATTCGACTAGTGATGAGTAAGAGGTTCTCAACCTCCAAGTGGAAGCAAGAACTGACAGTGAGAAGCCACAAGTCAAAAATAAGTTGACTCATCCTCTCTGCTTACATCTATATATGGATCTCTCACCCAGAGGTTCAGGAGGCTGGAATTTTGTACTTTGCAGAGAATTGCTGTTGGTTTGAGATTGAGATTAGTACATTGGGTGATCTATGCTTTGTTGGAGGAGAGGAAGGGATTCCTTTGCTGGGAGGTAGATGCTGGATCGGAACTCACTTGGTTGTATCTCCTCTTGGACTTTATTATCATATCAATAAACTATTTGAGTTTCTCCTACATGCTGTGTATCAATGATGTTTTGTTATGCTTACATGTTTAGCTTAATCTGATCTTGAGCTTTTTATGAATATATATCTGTATCTTTGTGTAGTTTCTCTCTCTTGTGATCTTGCAGGAATTCGGTGAAGCTGGGCTGGTGAAGGAGCAAGAAGCTGGGAGCTACTGAAGAGAGGAGTGATTTTGATCGACAAACTACCGGAAGACACAGGTTAGTTAGATCCTTCTTCCTCATTTACATTTCATAAAGAAGAATACTCAATTAGTTTACCTCGTTTGTTTCTAAGGCACTATCACACCTTAGAGTGGGATAGGGGCATTCCGAATTGGATACTTTTCCCAACAACACACCGACCAGGCCTAAATCGCCATGTGTCATTTGCAAAGGAGACCACTATCATAGAGATTTTCCTTGAATCCCTCAGATTTTAAGGGACTGGTCTCTTCGTTTGCACAATCCAGTGTCGTCAACCTCTGATGATCATGTTGAAAAAACACCGTCGACTAGTGAAAGTGAAGCCCCAGGAAAAAAAGGAAAATATAGATTTCCTTGTAAACTATGCGAAGGCAATCATGCCGTCCACCATTGTCCCTTCTTAGACGAGGCTAAAAGAGTTTTGGACGATCGTCCGGTTTCACCGTTATGACTTCCTCCTAGATATAAAAAACTCTTGCTGAGTCCGTCACTATTTGAAAATCTGGCTGACCCACCCATGTGGTCGGCCAAAGCATCTATCATTGAAGATGAACCATCTGAACCCATACCAGACGAAAGTCAAAAGGTTGAGACGGCAGTTGACCTGGTCTTGCCTTCAGAGGTTCCATCTTCAGATGATACAGTCACCGAAGAGAATAAGGATGACACCGTCCAAATTCTTTCGTAAGCACAGACTCCGATGAACATGGGGGAAATTTACCCATTCCTTTACCGTAGGAACGAAGTTCATCAGAGTCGTACCCGGCCATCTATTCGGTCCCACCTCCAAGCAACCTAGTTTTTTTTCTTTGACTGGAATCAACTAGGCAGACCCCGTTTACTGGCTAGTGTACCATTCCGAATCATTGCTCAAATATATAGAATGGTTATGGCCGGTACCATCATAGATGAAGGGGCTTCTGTGAGTATCCTTTCCTCGACTGCTTGGAAAGCGCTTGGTTTGCCATCACTTTTGCCTGCGATGAGAAATCTAACAGGCTTTGACAAAGGAACAAGTCGACCGTTAGGGATCATTCCCAATGTTCCCATAACATTGAGAGGGAAAACCATTCATATGAACGTAATGGTAGTCCAAGGACTTGTTGTGGCCACCAAAAACCCCCCTCTTTGTTTAGTATTAGCAATAACACTAAGAAAATGGGGACCCTTAATAAAAAATTAAAAAAAAAACATTTTGTAAAACATTTTGTATTCTACTCCTTGAAATTATGTCGCATCGCGTGGAGAAGATAAAACACCCCCTGATGAGCATAATAAAAGCTGCGAAGAAGCGATGCGAAATTCATCGCATCACACACATTAAGAAGCGCTCTTAAATGAAAATCTTAAGAAATCTCCGACGGCCGATGTGCGACGTCGCATATCGCAATATTGCATAAGCAAAACACACTGATTTAATGACCCATGCGATCCACGATGTTGCGATCTTGCGATATCTGCGATAAACGCGATCTGCAAAAAACGCGATCTGCGATAAACGCGATCTGCGATAAACGCGATCTGCGATAAACGCGATCTGTGATAAACACGATTTGCGAACTGCGATAATCCTATCTGAAAAAATTTGTGATGACACATCTAGGTAATGTGATGACGCGATGCTGCTATTGCCCATCGCAAATTTCCTCGGCTCAAAATTCAAGAAAAGCTGTCTATAAACCAAAATTAGGCGTGTGCCTTAAAGGAAATTAATGAACATATGCCAAAGTGTCAATGAAGGACAGTTTTGTGTTTTTTGAAGAGTCAGTTCATGATGGGTGTCATGATTTTATACATTCATAGAGGTTAGACCTTTCGTATCAGTATTTATTATCATTACTCTTTTCCTTTGCGTGAACTGCGGGAATGAAAAATAGGAAACAATATGAAGCAATGAGCAAGAAACATCTAAGGAAAAGGGGAAAGCGCAAATGCTCGGAGAATAGAGAAGAGATGCCTTCATGAACGGATGTCGCATGCAATAGAACCACAGATTCCAGAGTATCACTCAATAGATGCTGAGGTCGATAGGTGATTCAACATTCAGGGTCAGAAAGCTCACAAAAGCAACATGTTTACAAAAAATCCTGAAACTTCTACCTGGTAAAGGAAAAAGGCGCTAAAGAAGGAAAACGCACCAGAAAAGCCCGGATCAAAGAACAGAGGCAGTTTTCGATGCGCGATTAGTGCCTAGCGCTAATCACGCATCGCTAAGAAAATTGTTCAGAAAGCAAAGTCCCTAACTTGCTTAGTCATTTGCAAGTCCGGAAACTGAAATAGAAAAAGCAGAAGCAGTTGAGGGAAATTTGGGTTGTTGCCAAGTATATACGCAGTAAATTCGCCCAACCAGAAGATAATTCTCAAAAATATCTTCTAGTGTACTAAAAAGTGGTGCCAGCGCTTGCCATTTCTGTTTGTGTAACTCAAACAAAAGCAGAAGGCAACCAGCCGGCTCTTCCCAGGTGAATGTTGAATGCTCGCAACATTTAAGGAGCAAATGCAAAAATAGTTAGGAATTAGATTCAGTTTTTAGAAATAGTTTTGCTTAGAAGAAGGGAAGTCATTTAAACCGTATCCTAAATTTATGTAATTAAGTTAATTAGTTAGCAGTATTTAAACCCTTCTCATGCATTTGGAGAAGGGTCCAGAAATTTGTCAAAAACTTGTCCTCAGAACATGCACTTTTGCACCCTCGGAGGGGGTTTTGATGAATGGATGGATCAAGGTTTATTAATGTTTGCATTTGATATCTGCTACTGATGTTGCACTTCTGTACTCTTAGTAGATGTTAGAGCAAGGAGAGATAAATCATTGTTGCTTGAAGCTTATGAGTAGGATCAGTCATAAATGGTACTTTTATCTCTTGGCCATTTCTGCTTATATTCTTAAAGTGATATACAGTTTTAGTTGTTTATATGTTATTGCATGAATGTGTGAGTTACCATTTGGCACTTTTGTATGGTGGAGCCATTTATTTATGTCTGATATATGAATAACGTATTATGCGATATGCTGTTCACAACTGTTTTGCCTAACTTTTTATGCAAAGTAGTTCATCTTAATTGATTTCTATTCTTATGATAGCTGAATGATCTTTATTACCAGTTATTGTTTGAAATCTTTTTAGATCGCATAATAGAAGAAATACACCCCGGGTTAGCATAGATTAGATGTGCTTTTTTTCATTAGATTATAATAGCATAAATTTAGTTTAAAAGTTTGAATTAGATTAGCCTCAAAGTATTCTTAGATCAGCAACATCCAACTCTGCACACACACACACACCCTTAGATTGGGAAATTGGTCCCATTATCCCCAGTCGGACCTGCTATACCAAACGGATAAGGAGCTGCCAACCAAGTTCCGGGCCGGGTGGGTATCCCCCTTGTTGTCGACCCGATTTTCGGGGCCTCAACATATTTGGTGCTAGAAGGAGGGCCTGAACTATGAATGGCACCTAAATCAAAATCTAAATACCATTCTGAGAGTAAATCACCCTCATCAACTCCCTTGACTTCCTCAGTACACTTAAATCCAGAGTCAGAAGTCGCTCGAATATCAACCGCTGCTACACAACCTAATATTTTAGACCAATCTATGATTGAACCCCCTGAAGTTCAAACTCTGATTCACAAACTCCAGGGATTTTCCATTTCTACTCAGAGGTTTGATAAATATCAAAGTAGCGTGACTTCGCAGTACAATCCTACTCATCCCCTGACCAGATTAAAGAGTGAAAAATTTGGCATCTAGCCAACTGAATTGCCTCTCCCCACCAGGAAAAGAGTGAGGAAAACACCACAAGAGTCTGATAGTGAGACTCTTTCATCTACATCCTCCATTTCAACTCCCTCACTGCGCAGTCAGCCACCCACATCCTCATTCAAAACCATCATCCATCCGCTTACTGGAACTCCCAAAACCCCTCTTTGATCACCTACGATCATAGTGTACTCATCCTCCCAGCCACAGGGATCATCTTCTGCACTTTCATTCACTAGCAACTCAACGATGGCCCAGTCTCCATGGAATAATCCTGGGGCAGTTTTAATGCCTCCACCCTTGAGTCAAATACCGGCCCATCCTGAGAAATGGCTACCCAAATTCAATCCAGAAGTAGGCATGCTAGCTGAAGAACACATAAACAATTTCATGCTTTCTGTCAATCTCAACGGAGTTACTAACGAAGATGCTGTTGTTCGACTTTTTCCCTATACAATGCAAGGAACAGCTGGGTCATGGTACTTTTCATTACCCTCCAGGTCTATCACAAGTTGGGACATTTTCCAAAGTCAATTCCTTACCAAGTTTGGTGATGACAGATCAACGACAACGTTAATCAATGACCTATCCAATCTTAAAGCCGAGGCTAGAGAACCCATCAAAGATTTCAATTTACGGTTCAATAAGATCCTCAACAAAATTCCCACTGCTTCCCAACCCAGCGAAGAAGTACGCTGTGAATGGTATATCATGGCCTCACCATCAAACTTAGCAATCTTCGTGGATAGGGCAAATAAAACAACCTTAGTTGAAAACTTGACAGAGGTGATAGCAGTAGAGAAACGCGTAATAGCCCTGGAAAAGAGATCTGTGATAGAGGAACGCAAGTCTAAAAAAGTCACCTTCAAGGAAGACTCCAAGAAGAAACAAACGAAAGACCCTTTCGATTTGGAAGGATTGCAAAAATTATTAAAAACCATGTCCAATCTGATGATTGACATAAAAAAACAAGTAGCAGAAACTTCTTCGAAAAAGCCCTATAGAGCTTTTAAAAGAGGTCCTTCAATGGATGTGAAACCACCCAACGCTATTTCAAATGTCGAATCCGAAGAAGAGGAAGAAGAAGAAAGTACCACTGAAGGGCAGACTGATGATGAAGAAGTTGTGGAATTACAAGGAATGTGGGATTTCATCCTCCCACAAGAAGAAGATCAAGAAGCATTTCCGGTTAGCACTCGAAGCAAAAATCAACTTGATCCTCCCCAAACTACCCCTAAGCAGAAGAGCACAAGCTCTGCAATAAACGATAAAGTCGCAACAAAAAAAACGACCACTAAAGCGACTCAACCTAGCCCGGTCCGATCAGATCAGACAACTCCATCAAAAACACTAATAGTGTCGGATGAAATGGAATACAATATTATTGACGACATGAAAAAGACTAGGGCTAATATTACCCTTCACGAATTAAGCAAATTGAAACATCAACAAAGATAATGATGAAAGAATTACATGCCGTGCCTATTACATCTTTGCCTACAGCTGTAACTTCCCACAACATGGGAAAACCTCCAACCAACACGATTAATAAGATTGATCCTAATGACATCGCCTTGATTATAGGAAGATCAAGGTCTCACACTCCCCCTTTCCTTCTCACTTATGAAATTTTCAATAAAAATGTGCACAATTGTTTGGTAGATTCTGGTGCTTCAACGAATATTTTACCCAGATCAATATGTGCCAAGTTAAATGTTCAACCACAAAAATCCGCAGAGAGCATAGTTCAACTTGATCGATCTCAAGTCGAAGTGATTGGTGTACTTAATCAAGTAACCATAAGATTGTCATCCAACCCAAAGGTATGTCAGGTTATTGACATTCTAGTGGCTGATATCCCAGAATTCTATGGCTTGATTCTTAGCAGGGATTGGTCCGAGAAACTCCATGGATACTTTTCAACCGACTGGTCACACATGTGGTTACCCTACAATGGTAAACCGAATCAAATAAAGGTTGAACGAGAGTTACACCAGAAGTACATAGTAACGGAATTGGAGGGAGAAAATGAAGCAGTAGCGTATAACAACAGTATCATAGGCAATTACTCGGTAGATTCTTTTATCGGCAATTTCAATGCTCATACATCACCTTACTTAGAAAATCCAGTTTTGTCCCAAGTTGAAAATTTTTCCCAAACTAATAATTCAAAGTGTGTTAATTTTGTAGATAAACCTATAAATACATCTTTGTTTTGGAAATTATATTTTGATGGCTCTAAATCTAACGAAGGAGCAGGAGCAGGATGCGTTTTGATTAGCCCAGAAGGAAATAAGACCATGCTTACGTGCAGACTCGAATTCGATTGCACAAACAATACAACAGAATATGAGGCCTTGGTGCAAGGCCTATACAAAGCAATCGGGTTGAACGTCAAGTATCCTCAAGTCTTCGGAGACTCTGAGATTGTTGTCAAACAGGTACGTAACACTATTCATTGCATATCAATTCATTTAAAACACTATCAATCTTTGGTGCAATATCTGACTGAGCATTTCATAGCATTCAATATTTCTTCAATCCCGAGACTCCAAAACGCAAGCGCGGACCTTTTGGCTAACGTAGCCTCTAGGCTTATTTCCTCAGAGGAGTTTAGTCCAGATAGATTCTCAATAGAATTAATCTTCAGACCATCAATCCCTGACAACATTACAAATTGGAGAGTATTCAATGACGATCCCGATATTGTAAATTTTCTCACTTCCGAAGGATCCTACTCCAATCAGATAATTGACGAAGACCATCACGATCGACAAATACAAAAAAATGGCACTGATAATGCTATACCTAAATCGGTGGTTAAGTTAGAAGACTTATACGATTTGAAAAATCAGTTTAAAAGATCTGCCAATTCAAAGCTCTGCAGTTCAACTCTGAACTACGAATTAGTAAACCTAGGAACCGACGATAAACCACAAAACATTAATCTAGGCATCGACTTAGCCCCTGAAGAAAAACTAGCGTATATTCGTCTTTTGAGACAATATAAAAATGTCTTTGCCTGGAATTACGATGAGCTGAAGACGTACGACACTTCTATCATTCAGCACACTATTCCTATGATTGACAACGAAAAACGTGTCCAACAGAAACTGAAAAAGATCCACCCCAATTTAGAAAATCAGATAAAAACCGAGCTAAATAAGTTGTTAAAAGCGAGAATAATTTTCCCCGTCATACATTCCAAATGGGTCTCCAATATGGTACCCGTTAGAAAGAAAAACGGAGATATTAGAATCTGCATCGATTTTTGGAATCTCAACAAAGCCTGTCTAAAAGACAATTTTCCTCTCCCACCTATGGAGCAGATATTACACGCAGTAGCAGGCTCAGAACTGATGTCTTTCTTGGATGGATTTTCAGGATATAATCAAGTGCTAGTACATCCCGATGATCAGTTGAAAACCACATTCAGAACTAAATGGGGCACATACGCATATCGGAAGATGCCATTTGGTTTGATCAATGTCGGTGCTACATTTCAGAGAGCCATGGACACCGCATTCAAGGGTTTAGTCAATAAATCCGTAGTAATTTATTTGGATGATATAACAGTGTACTCCAAGAAACGAAGCGACCATCTCAGAGACTTAAAACAGATCTTTCAACGATGTTTAAGGTATGGGATTTCACTTAACCCAAAGAAATATTTTTTCGCACTAAGTGAAGGGAAACTTCTAGGATTCATAGTGTCAAAATCTGGTATTCACATCGAGCCTGACAGAATCAAAGAAATTTCTGAAATATCCCTACTTCATAATAAAAAAGCCATGCAATCTTTCCTTCGTCAAATCAATTTTGTAAAGAGATTTGTCCCAGATTTTTCATGAATTGTGTCTCCTTTACAAACCATGATTAAAAAGAATTAAAATTTCAAATGGGGTCAAGATGAACATGAAGCATTCAACCTGATCAAACAAGCTATCATTAATGCTCCATCTTTAGCAACCCCGAATTTTTTAGAATCTTTTATCTTATACACATTTGCCTCAGAGAAATCATACGCTACGATTCTAACTCAAGCAAATCAAGAAAAAGTGGAAGCTCCAATCACATTTTTTAGCTCGAATTTACAAGGTGCTGAACTCAACTATTCAGACGTGGAGAAACAGGCATATGCTGTTTTCAAAGCGGTCAAATATTTCAGACCTTTCCTACTTAAAACCCATACTAAGATCATAGTACCGTTTCCAGCGGTAAAAAATCTTCTAGTACAGAGGATGTGGGTGAGAAAAGAGCAAATTGGATCACTGCTTTACAGGAATACGACCTTGAGATCAAGCCAGCAAAAATTGTAAGAGGTCAAGGCTTCTGCAAAATGTTGGCCGGAGCATCGCAGATTTTTGAAAATTCATCTGAACAGGTACAAATGTATGAGGTAAGCCTAAACGATGCAGAATCATTATGTGCTGACATCATTTATTATCTTAAGAACGGATATGCTCCATCACACCTAGATCACACTAAGAAAAGAGCTCTGAGATTGAAAGCTAAACAATATCAGCTCATAAATGATGTTGTTTTTAGAAAGAATTATGATTCTGTTCTTCTTAGATGTCTTGAGAAAACTGAAGCTGAAAAAGTTTTGCAGGAACTCCACGACGGACCAGCAGGCGGGCACTATGTCGGAGATGCTACTGCACATAAGATCTTACGTGCAGGATATTACTTTCCTACGCTGTTCAAAGACTCACACTGTTACGTAAGGAAATGTTAAATCTACCAAACAACTGTTGGAAGACAAAAGAAGTCATCCCTGCCACTACAGCTGGTAAACATCGAGCAACCATTCAGTCAGTGGGGCTTGGAAATAATAGGTGAGATCGTTCCTCACTCTTCTAAGCAGCATAGATACATCCTCACGGCAACAGATTATTTTACTAAATGGGTAGAAGCAGTTCCTCTCAAGACAGTTAATTCTGAAAATATTATTGAATTCATAGATCAATTTATAATCACTAGGTTTGGATTGTGAACGGCTTTAATGTTTGATAATGCATCATACTTTTCTAGAAATGCAATGACTGAGTTTGCACTTAAAAGAGGGTTCAAACTGAAATATTCGGCCAACTACTATCCGCAAGGTAATGGGTTAGCTGAGTCAACAAATAAAAACCTAATCAGGATTATTAAAATAACAATTGACTAGAACCAAAAAAATTGGCACAAAGTTTTGGTAAATGCTTTATGGGCAGATAGAATAACGAAGAAAGCTTCAATCGGCACTTCTCCCTTTAATTTAGTTTATGGGAAAGAAGTGGTTCTTCCAACTCACTTAGTCATCCCCTCTTTGTCTTTAGTACAATACATCGATGAAGTATCTACTTCCTCCATACAACTAAGACAAATGGAAATAATTAAATTAGAAGAAAAACGAGAACAAGCTAAGGAAACCCATGCTCATCACCAAGCACTAATAAAATCCTCTTTCGATTCAAACATAATAACCAGAAAAAGTTTTCAGATGGGAGATTTAGTTTTGAAATGGGATAAGGCTCATGAAGAAAAGGGAAAACATACGAAATTTCAAAAGATGTGGCTTGGTCCTTTTCAGATTGTTGAAGTCATAGGTCCATCAATGTTTGTGTTGCAGGATTTAGCAGGTAGAAGGGATTCTTTGCCTGTTAATGGAAAAATCATTAAAATATGTTTTCCATAGAAGATTATTCTTCTATTTTTGTAGAATAGTTTTTCTTTTCTCTTTCATAATAAAACCAGTTGTGAGTGATTGCTACAGGTATTCGTGGAAAAGACACCAATTCTATTTCAGATTTTGAGCTTTCGCTTGTATAAGTAGCAAAAAATTTTGAAAATCTGATTTTTATTATTGACAGATACAGTTAAAAACTTTAGCCTAGAGATGATACTAGTTTCAACTTCAAAATTTTATGAAAGCAACCTTTAGCGAAGGAATTGTTTTATATCAGCACAATGAAAGGCATCAATAGCAAAATAAGGCTTCTCTGTAAGACTACTATTTTCAAACTCTATTATTGTCGTCCAGAGATTTCTTAAGGAAAAACAATGACTTCCTCCCTGCTAAAGAAAATCACAGCATTCAGAGGAACAATCCGAGAAACACTATATCTCAAAGAATAAGAGGTCTCATCACGAGCCGGCTTATCATGATCACAGATATTATAACTTGCTGACTTTGCCAATACTGTCCACCAAAACAAGGCAACGACTCAAGATTATTGCAATCAAAAGACAAGGGGTCTCATCACGAGCCAGCTTGTTCAGCAAAAGTATAAATCAAGTGAATGACTATGTCATAATTTTGGCTACCAAACCAAGACATTGTTCTTTGAGAATAAAAAGGAAAAAGTGTCGATGTGGATTTTTCTTCGAAGGCTGTAGATAGCCTTAAGCAGGATAAAGGATCATTGTTGGGTAACAGGTAACCCTGTCGAGGATATGGACGCTTGTTGGCAGCAGAGGCTCTACCTACGACAAATGAGCATATTTTAAAGCCAACACACAGAGAAGACTTTATTTTATCTTTAAAAAGACCAAGTAGTGGCTAATATAAGTACAAGAACAAGCCTGAGGAAGCAAACAATTAGAATAGGAAGAGGTTGAAACAAAATATCATTGATGGGATAAGGCATAATGTACTCTATCTGTCCATAACAAAGCTTAGATTTATGAAAATTTTTCTGTTTTGAAAGTTTAGAAAAATTCAATAGAAAATTAGAGATAACTGGTTCTTCCAAGTGAATCACCATTGTTGTGGCCACCAACAACCCCCCTCTTTGTTTAGTATTAGCAATAACACTAAGCAAATGGGGACCCTTAATAAAAAATTCAAAAAAAACATTTTATAAAACTTTTTGTATTCTACTCTTGAAATTATGTCGCATCGCGTGGAGAAGATAAAACACCCCCTTATGAGCATAATAAAAACTGCGAAGAAGCGACGCGAAATTCATCGCATCGCACACATTAAGAAGCACTCTTAAATGAAAATCTTAAGAAATCTCTGACGGCCGATGTGCAACGTCGCATATCGCAATATTGCATAAGCACCACACAATGATTTAATGACCCATGCGATCTGCGATATCTGCGATAAACGCGATCTGCGATAAATGCGATCTGCGATAAACGCAATCTGTGAACTGCGATAATCCGATCTGAAAAAATTTGCGATGACAAATCTAGGTAATGCAATGACGCGATGCTGCTATCGCTCATCGCAAATTTCCTCGGCTCCACATTCAAGAAAAGTTGTCTATAAACCAAAATTAGGCGCGCGCCTTAAAGGAAATTAATGAACATATGCCAAAGTGTCAGTGAAGGATAGTTTTGTGTTTTTCGAAGAGTCAGTTCACGATGGGTGTCATGATTTTATACATTCATAGAGGTTAGAGCTTTCATATCAGTATTTATTATCATTACTCTTTTCCTTTGCGTGAACTACAGGAATGAAAAACAGGAAACAATATGAAGCAATGAGCAGGAAACATCTAAGGAAAAGGGGAAAGCGCCAATGCTCGAAGAATAGAGAAGAGATGCCTTCATGAACGGATGTCGCATGCAATAGAACCATAGATTCTAGAGTATCACTCAACAGATGCTGAGGTCGATAGGTGATTCAACATTCAGGGTCAGAAAGGTCAAAAAGCAACATGTTTACAAAAAATCCTGAAACTTCTACCCGGTAAAGGAAAAAGGCGCTAAAGAAGGAAAATGCACCAGAAAAGCCTAGATCAAAGAACAGAGGCAATTTTCGATGCGCGATTAGCGCCTAGTGCTAATCGTGCATCGCTAAGAAAATTGTTCAGAAAGAAAAGTCCCTAACTTGCTTAGTCATTCGCAAGTCCGGAAACTGAAATAGCAAAAGCAGAAGCAGTTGAGGGAAATTTGGGTTGTTGCGAAGTATATACGCAGTAAATTCGCCCAACCAGAAGATAATTCTCAAAAATATCTTCTATTGTACTAAAAAGTGGTGCCAGCGCTTGCCATTTCTGTTTGCGTAACTCAAACAAAAGCAGAAGGCAACCAGCCGACTCTTCCCAAGCGAATGTTGAATGCTCGCAACATTTAAGGAGCAAATGCAGAAATAGTTAGGAATTAGATTCAGTTTTTAGAAATAGTTTTGCTTTAGAAGAAGGGCGATCATTTAAACCGTATCCAAAATTTATGTAATTAAGTTAATTAGTTAGTAGTATTTAAACCTTCTCATGAATTTGGAGAAGGGTCTAGAAATTTGTCAAAAACTTGTCCTCAGAACATGCACTTTTGCACCCTCGGAGGGGGTTTTGATGAATGGATGGATCAAGGTTTATTAATGTTTGCATTTGATATTTGCTACTGATGTTGCACTTCTGTACTCTTAGTAGATGTTAGAGGAAGGAGAAATATATCATTGTTGCTTGAAGCTTATGAGTAGGATCAGTCATAAATGGTACTTTTATCTCTTGGCCATTTCTGCTTGTATTCTTAAAGTGATATACAGTTTTAGTTGTTTATATGTTATTGCATGAATGTGTGAGTTACCATTTGGCACTTTTGTACGGTGGAGCCATATATTTATGTCTGATATATGAATAACTTATTATGCGATATGGTGTTCACAACTGTTTTGCCTAACTTTTTATGCAAAGTAGTTCATCTTAATTGATTTCTATTCTTATGATAGCTGAATGATCTTTATTACCAGTTATTGTTTGAAATCTTTTTAGATCGCATAATAGAAGAAATACACCCCGGGTTAGCATAGATTAGATGTGCTATTTTCCATTAGATTACAATAGCATAGATTTAGTTGAAAAGTTTGAATTAGATTAGCCTCAAAGTATTCTTAAATCAGCAACATCCAACTCTGCACACACACACACCCTTAGATTGGGAAACTGGTCCCATTATCCCCAGTCGGACCTGCTATACCAAACAGATAAGGAGCTGCCAACCAAGGTCCAGACCAGGTGGGTATCCCCCTTGTTGTCGACCCGATTTTCGGGGCCTCAATAGGACCCCTGGATTATAATCTACTCCTTGGACAAGACTATATTTATTGCATGGCAGCCATTGTCTCATCACTCTTTAGAGTAATGTGTTTTCCGCACGAAGGAAGAATGGTCAAGCTCGTAGACTAGCTTTCATTTCCTGGATCACACATAGAAAATAGTCATATACCACCCCTGAATGGTCTTTTCACACAACGAATGTCTCATCAATCCCAGTCCGTCCACGTGATGAGCACGAGTGATTCGGGGGACATGAATGAAACCCAGGGGGCATGCACCCTGGTCTGCTTTAGCAGGAAAGCTTCGGGTATAGGGTAGGTTTCCGTGAGAGATATATGACTAGTCTGTACTCCCATCCGAGATTAGAAAAGGGGGTTAGAATGGAATAGGATTCCCTCATCAAAGTTATGTGAGTGGAGGCATCTGCACCGCTCACCTTTGTCTATTGTGGTAGGTATCGCCGAAGAAGTGTTTTGTTTGCGGTGTGAATAGAACAATATTTGGTAACCTGAAAGGGGTAGACCTTTCCTGATAAAAAAAATGTTTTGTCGGTAGAATAAAATGTGACCTTGAAGCTTTATTTTATACCTGGGGTCCTCTAACCCTTTAAACTCGTAGGATTGGTCATTTCCTAACTTGCATAAAGAAAGGATATGGGGCAAAGATTTGAAAATTTGCCATTTTCATATATAAGACATTCTTATTATATGACTGGATTAATCGAGTAGTTTTAACGCGGACTTCATGCTCGTTAAAAAATAAACATAAGAAATGAGCAAATGTTTTCCCCAGTGTTTAAGCTCAATAAAAAATGAACCAATTCCCGGTAAATAACCATCGTGAATGTAGTACTTCAGCCTTTAAAGCCTTGGTCATGTTCCCATCATCACCTCCACTCTGTATCGGCCAATCATTCACCTCCATTTGATTGTTTACCCCTTTTGAGGAACAACTACGAAGAGTGATCCCGCTAGCCATCCTTGTAACACTGCCGTGATTGGAAAATTCCAAGCCTTACCTGGAATCAGCTGCTACCCAATTTTTCACTCGTTCCTCAAAGACGAGTCTCCTTTAAGCTCTTTTCAACTGACTCGTAAAATATGAAAAGATTGCCGAGCCATTGGCCTCTCCATCTCGTTAAAGGGACCAGAAGTGTTATCCCTCCTTTAGATTTTAATCTTTTTGGACCTGAGGGATTATTACACAAAAAGATCGAGCACTTGTTTTGTTTGGCACGTTAAAAGTATCGAAAATTCATCCCTTCTGTATTGTTTTATACTTTTTCGGACTTAAGGGATTACATGACGAAAAATGATTTTTGGAGTTTCCTTTACGTCTATTTTCAGACTCTCTAAAATTGAAAAGGACCGAGTTATCTTTTTCGTTAAACTCGTTAAAACCTAATAGCGACAAACTTGTCCATAGCAGAAAAGAACGAGTTTCACTATCGCTAGGCTCGTTAAAACATAGTGATGGGTTTGCCCGAAGGGAAAATTATAGAACAAGCATATGTTATCCTCTTCAATCTTGAAAAAGATAAAGAGGTACTGGTCAGCAATGACTGGGGAAAAATTGGGAAGAAAACTTGAAGAAACTTTGTTGGTAGCAAGTCGCTCTTGAACATGACACTTTCACTCCGCATCCAAGTCGG
Organism: Pinus tabuliformis; assembly: GCA_031772625.1. Lineage (NCBI taxonomy): Eukaryota > Viridiplantae > Streptophyta > Pinopsida > Pinales > Pinaceae > Pinus > Pinus tabuliformis. The sequence goes on from CM062812.1 coordinate 14,487,739, forward strand.
GTTGGGTTGTTTCATTCACTGGTAACATCACCATGGTCCCATCACACCATCCATATTTGGGGTTAATGCTACCAATCCATCACATCAGTGTCGTCGATATGTTCAAGAGAAGTAACTCAGAGAATTCACCTGTGCCTCACCTGCTGCAATAAATTTACGCTCCATTCTTTCCTGAACGCCACCCTGAACCTTATATCACCAGATCGTTTTCACCTCCATTAAAATCATTTGCTCTGTTCTGTGTCATTGATGTGGGATTCATTAAGGCCCTCCTATGATGGATCGCTTCTTGTCGAAATCAGCTCATTATCCAAGAAGTCGATCTAGGAACACCCCTTTCAGTACTTTGAAGCTTGCATGCCTCAATGGCAAGTTTCTCACTTCCGGCGACAGGTTTACATCAATGGCCTTCGACCGAAAGATTTTGCGTGGTGTTCGATGCCAAGTCCTTTATTCACACCAATTGAATTGTACTGCAGTACCTTGAGGGTCATTATCATTATCGGTGATTCCTCTCGCACCTGTTAACAACTTACATCATTGGCTGGTAATCAGGCAATGTCTTTCCATGTTCAACTCCAGAACACCTCTCACATGGATCGACTTGTACTTTGAGTGAAGATCGAACGAGATTGAAGACCCCAAATCTAGTTTCATCCATCCGGGCTGCGATATATATTCAGGAAAATAAAGACATCAAATGTACATCATGGTTGCACAGATAATCATCCAATCAAAGGGATGATGGCTCTACCAGAATCATCAGTCTACACTTAGACGATTATCTGTCTTATGTACATGAAAATGAATTTGTAAAGCTGAGCATGGGAATGCCCGCCTCAGATAGATCATGAAAATATTATGAAGATAATGTATTGTATTGTATCTTATTACAGGTCTCCTCCTAGCTTGAAAGAACTTCGGACCTTTATGATAAGGCATTTCACCCGACATCAAAAAAAAGATTAACAACCTCATGCTTTAGGGGGCAACTGTTATAGACATTTTTGGGCACAGCAACCCCAAGCATAAAATGTCCATAAACCAAGGGCTCCTAAGTCCCTAAAAGTGTTGTTTCGACCCTTAAAGGAAAAAGGTCAACTGATTACAGCTTATCCCAGAAGTTCTCCATGAAAACCTGCTTAGAACTGGTTAAAATAGGATCATTTCACCTGCTCCATAGGCAAAGTGCGTTGCATCTCACCTAAGTACACTCTGTGGGTGCATTGCATTTCAAAAAGCCCTTCTATGGGGTGCGATGGGCGAGAAGTGACAAATGGCAGTGTCAATCCACGAGGTGGAGAGGAATGGAATCTTCCAGAAACTTCTCCTTTGACACTTTCCTCTCTGAGTTCGACCAAGGATGAGTAAGAGATCATCAATATTCAAGTGGAAGCAAGAAATATCAGAGGGAAGACACTAATCAAATCACAAGCTGACTCATCTCCCTTACAGATATCTATATATGGATCCCTCATCCCAGAGATCCAGAGGCTGGAATTTTTCATCTTGTAAGGAATTGTTGTTGGTTTCTTGAGGCGACATCATAGTGTTGGGTGATCTAAGCTTTGCATGAGGTGAAGAAGGGCTCACTTACTGAGAGGATGATGCTGGGTCAGAACAACTAGTTGTAACTCTCTTGGCTCTTTCTTGATTATCAATAAAGCTATTCAAGTTTTCCTCCATACTCTTGTGTCATTTATGTTTTATGCATTTGTATGGTCAATTTACATCTGATCCTAGATTGTTTATGATAGTAGATCCATGTTCTTATATAGTGTTATGCTGCTTTGATTCTACAGGTACTCTGTGAAGCTGGGTGTACAAGGAAGCAAGTAACAAAGGACTATCAGAAGAGAGACGAATTGAACTAGGAACCAAGTGCAAGATAGAGGTTGGTCTCCTTTATTCTTCTCTAATCTATATTTCATAAAGGAAAATGAAAGTAGCTTTACTTTGTTTGTTTCTAAGGTAGCTACCACACCTTAGTGGGATTAGCAGTTCTGCATAGACACTTTTCCCTGTAACAATTATATCACAACAACTGGAATACAAGTAGATCCAGCCAAAATTCAAATAATTTTGTTAATAACTACTCCAAACAAAGGTACGCAGTTTTCTTGGATTTTCTGGTTATTATAGAAGATTTATAGAACATTTTTCTCACATTGTTGCACCTCTATACGCACTGACAGGGAATGTTGACTTTGTTTGGACAGATAAATGTGACCGGGCTTTTGAGGATCTAAAAAAGCTTGTGTCAACAACCCTAGTACTCAGAGGTCCAAATTGGGACCTGCCATTTCAAATTTCATCAAACGCTTCAATTACAGCTATTGGAGCAGTCCTTGGGAAAGAAGAAGACAAAAAACCATATGCAATTTATTATATTAGCAAGAATTTGTCTGCTGTTGAGTTGAACTATATTGTTACTGAAAAAGAATTTTTAGTTGTAATACATGTTGTGAATAAATTTAGGCATTACATCACTGGATATCCTGTTGTTTTATATACAGATCACTCTACCATAAAATATTTAGAAAATAAACCAATCACAAACGGTAGAGTAACAAGATGGCTGATTTTGTTGCAGGAATTCGACATCACCATAAAAAACCGACCCGAAAAAGAAAATCTTGTAGCTGACTTTCTTTCACAAATGCCAAAGCCAGTGGATGCAGCAGCGGTCGAAGAACAATTTCCTGATCAACATTTGTTCACTGTCACTGTTAAAACACCTTGGCATGCTAATGTTGCGAATTATTCAGTAGTAGGCAAATTACCAAAACATTTGACTCCCAATGAATGGAAGTAGATTGTCCAATGTAGTACCTGATTTTCTTGGATTGGGGGCTACTTATTTCATATAGGGGTAGATATGCACATCAGGAGATGCGTTTGAGAGGATGAAATTTTTGACATTCTGAAAACCTATCACGATGGACCGTGTGGTGGACACTTCACAGATCGATGAACTGGCCACAAATTTCTGCAAACAAGGTATTATTGGCCGACAATCTTCAAAGATGCAAAGAAATTTGTTCAAGCCTGTGACAATTGTCAAAGAGCAGGATGCTCTGGACAGTCCAACGAGATGCCTCTGAACCCACAGCTAGTCATTGAGCCATTCGAACGTTGGGCGTTCGATTTTGTGGGCCCAATCAATCCCTCATCAAACCATAAAACATATATTTTGGTAGCAATCGAATATGTCACTAAATGGGTTGAAGCAGAGACATTGTCAAGAGATATAGAGGATTCCGTCATTCAGTTCCTGTTCCACATATTTGTGCGATATGGCCTCCCAAGAGACATAATCACGGATGGAGGACCACATTTTGCTGGTAATAAAGTTGTTGTAACACTGAAAAACTATCATATTCAACATAAAATTACCTCTCCTTACCACCCACAGGCAAATGGCCAAGTAGAGAGCACGAACAAAGTAATAGAAGCAATATTGACAAAAACCATTGCATCACACAGACGCGATTGGGCTACAAGATTGTCGGAAGCCTTGTGGGCATAAAAAAAAACATGGAGAAGCACTACTGGTTATTCACCATATCAGCTAGTATTTGGAAAGGAACCTATCTTTCCAATAGAATTTGAAATACAAACCTTGAGAATAGCACAAGAAGTCGGTCTAGATTTAAAGGAATCCCAGATTAATAGATTACAGCAGATCAACGAGCTGGTTGAAATCAGGCTTTCTACTTTTCAACATACTGCATTGATCCAACAACAGAGAGCCAAATGGCGCGATGCCCTCATCAAAAAGAAAGTCTTCCACGAAGGAGATTGGGCCCTCCTATACGATTCCGGGTTTCAGGATTTTTCGGGGAAACTTCAGACTCGCTGGCTGGGACCACAAAAAATCCAGAAGGCACATGATAATGGCACCATTACTCTAACCACCATTGATGGATCGGGACATACCTTTAAGGAAAACAACCACCGAGTTCGATTATACTATAAACCACTTACTCTGGAATCCTTCTGCCAACAACTCTGCGAAGACTCCGACATGCAGATTCTAGTTGAGGAAGAGAAATATTCCTCACCTTTGGTTCATTAAGTGATTTGATTGTTTTTACATTTTGTACATAATTCTTTTGTTTTGCTTGTGTAAATTACTTTCTATACATTTCTGCATTTTTGCAACTTTTTCATTTTGCTGTTCCATTTGGATGGAACACCGTTTTTCACCATTTTTATATTCCTTTTTGAAGGAACAACAACTCTGCATTTTTCTATTCCTTTCGGAAGGAACAAAATTTTCACTGTTCTGTTGTTTCTTTTTGAAGGAACAACACTTCTGCATTTTGCTGTTCCTTTCGGAAGGAGCAACATTTTCACCGTTCTACTGTTCCTTTTTGAAAGAACAACGCTTTTGCATTTTGTTGTTCCTTTCTAAAGGAACAACAGTTCCACCATTTTTCTATTCCTTTTCAAAGGAACAACTCTTTTGCATTCTGCTGTTCCTTTCCGAAGGAACAACATTTCTGCCGTTTTTTTGTTCCTTTCTGAAGGAACAAAATTTTCACGTTTTGTTGTTCCTTTCCGAAGGAACAACACTTCTGCCTTTCTGCTATTCCTTTCCGAAGGAACAACACTTTTACGTTTTGATGTTCCTTTTCGAAGGAACAACACTTCTGCATTTTTGTTGTTCCTTTCCGAAGGAACAACACTTTCATTTTCTATTGTTCCTTTCCGAAGGAACAACACTTTCATTTTTCTACTGTTTCTTTCCAAAGGAACAACACCTTCATTTTTCTGTTGTTCCTTTTCGAAGGAACAACATTTTCACAGTTTTTTTTACGCTTTTTTTCCTTGTTATTCCAATTAACAGAGAACTGCTATTCCTCTCAATTAACAGCAGTTTCGAGTATATTTTTCTATTTGATTGCGATTTTTTGTACAATAGTTTTTATATCTTTTTAGAGTGCATTTTCTTCTTTGTGTGTTTTACCATTTAGATCATTTTTGAGAGTCATGGTCATTTAGAGAACAACTACACATTTATGCAATGAATGCAAAAACTAGAGGATAATGAAATCAGCAAAATACATAAAAATCGTTATCTTTAGAAGAAAGTGCTTTGAATTGATAAGAGGAAAGAGGAAAGGACACAACTATTGATCATCTTGTTGTCATTATTCTACTAATATCGATATGATTGATTATTTTTATCATGACGATTCTTTCTAAATCCCCATAATTCTCCTTGATCATTATTATTGAATAAGAATAAGGGCATATTTTTCTCTATTGAGATGTTAAGACTTCTTCCACCATTCCCACTCTTAAGGAGTGTTGAACCACCCTATGTATATAAATAGGAAAAGTGATATATAAAAGAAAAAAGAAGAAATGTTTATATGATTGCTAACATGATTTGTTAGATGAAGGATAGGGGGTCCCATCAAGAACCAGCCTACCACGATCATAAGGAAGAAAGTGAAGTGGCATTCCCACTATGGCCACCACACCAGGGATATGATCCAAGAGGCACATCAGAAAAAATAAAGAGTCCTTGGAACAAGAGGTCTCATCATGAGCTAGCCTGCCCACTTTTCACTCCTTCTTGGTGAATGGAATTATGGTTCATATGGTTACCAAGCCAACATAATGGCCTCCATTCTGACACTGCACAACACTTTCCTAGGCATACACAAAGGAAAATGGTTCCAAGGGTGAAATAAATAACTCTGTCAAGGTTATGGACACCTATGGCGACAGAGCTCTGTTGATGGTATTAAAGTCATATTTCTTATACACAAATAGCAATTATAAAACCTGTTATCACCCCAAGCAACTCTCCTAGGTTGTAGCTCGGAGATGCTCAGGAACATTACAAACTCAACTTAATGTTGGAAATGGATGAATGGAAGGAATGATGCTTATTCAAGCCAGATAACCACTTCTACTATGCTTAACTCCAAACATGCGTGAACACCCCCAAACTACAAGGCTTTAGACCACCAAACACTCACAGTTTAAAGATTTGGTGATTATGGAGATTACTGACCACACCAGCAAATGCACAAGACCTTGTGATGGTCAGCTGAAACCAGTAAAGAGGTCTGCAAATCTAATTCCCTAATGCACAAACTGGATGAAAACTCTTTGTCACTAGGTGAAAAGAAACCTGAACAACACATTCACTGATACATACAAGATTCTAACACGGAGGTAGGATGACAGCTCCTCTAATGCTAAACATCAAGAGTTCGGGAAAACTACATAACAGGCACAACCTAGAACATAATAGAAATGGAAAGTGAGAAATTAATAGCAAAAGAAGATTGTATTAGCTGAAAATGAAGACGAGACACTACAAGTATCAAAGTAGTTACAGTCTCTAGAAGTTGAACCTTACATCAAAACAACAACCATCAACCCTGATTACATCTCTTTTCTTGGTATATATAGAGTTTCAATACAAAGGCACTCGGCCATTCTAAGTATGGAGGGGTCATAATCGACCACCAACTGCTTTAACTATCTGGAAAATTTTTGAGTGCAATTGCTTGCTGTAGCATATGGATTTGATCTCCTTGGGTGCTTTGCTGTCCTCTGAAGTGGCTGGAGTGTCATATAAGATAAAATGCCATGCTTGTTAAATGCAATTTCTGCTCAAGCCTTGTCCTTCTTCTTCTCGAGTATACAATCTGTTTAATGCGGTGGTTGAAGTGGAAATGCACCAAGTACAGCTAGACGGTCATCTTCGTCCTTCGGGCGCATGGAAAGATCAGGGCAAGTGGACTGCATGGCGGATGTACGAGTAGGGTGGAGGAGAGACATCAGCCATTGGATCAAATGGATAGACGACAGGGATCGCTCGGTGGAGAGTATCAGGTGATATGGAGGTGGAGTGAGCACGCGCCGTTGGATCTCGGGTGGGCAGATCCAATGGTCATCGGGTGGAGGAGGTGCGCGAAATTTAATGGGCAGGAAAAGTAGTTTCAGCGGCGGGTGGTATCGATCGCACCGCTTTCGGAGGATAAGCAGTAAAGGTACAAGGGTGTGTGATACCATTCAAGAGGTGATGCATGGCGGTGGGGAAATACGAAAACCACTTTTCATCGCAAGTTAAAAAGCTGTTATTTCACGGGTGTGAAGAGAGTGAATGCCATCCGATCGCGGTACAGATGATCGGATGGTGGGGAACCAAACGGGTAGGTTATTCATCGAAGGCGGTGGAGAACCGTTAGATCGGGATGCATTGATCTACAACCATGCTTGCGGCGGAAGGTTTGTGAAGGCGTGCAGCCATATGGGCGCGGGCTTATGGGGGTGTGGGTTCAAGTGCCCAGGGCTTAAGGAAAGAGTTTTATGTGATTTTTTAGTAAAAGCATGGGTAAAGGAGATAAAAAGGGGAATGAGCAGGGTAATGGAGAAAGGGTGGACCGCCACTTGAGGCCTTATTTAAGCATGACCGAGGACTAAATTTGCCTCCAGCTCTAGAGAATATAGCAGAGCTAACACTGGCTCCTTCTGGGGATGAGATCCTCCCTGTGAGGTCTCAAGAACTGCAGACCATTGCCTTTCTTGTGAAAACCAAATTAGCAAAATTTCCTAGTGCTCCATTAAGCATGGATTCTAACTGAGCTTACACTAAAACTAATAAAACAACATATTTACAATTTTAAGGCCAAAAGACCTTAAATAACATAATTTTTCAGAAAACGCCCATTAACTAGGCCATCAAAAACTATCTCCCCTCCCATACTTTGCAGTATGAAGGTATTGTTCCCTTGAATCTGAGAAATGATAAAAGGCCTTGCCCAGAAAGCATCAAACTTCCCATGGTTGTCTTTCTTCTCTTTCAGTGCATCCCACTTCAGAACCAAGTCTCCGACCTGAAAATTATCTGATTTTATCCTCTTGTCAAAAGATTCCTTGATCTTCTTCTGATGTGCCATAGATATTTCCACCAGTTGTTCTCTGATTTGGTGTACCTCTGCTAAAACAGTGATCCTTTTTGCCATGTCCTCTTCCTCATTCTGCTCCTCTTGTAGGAACTTTACCACGTGAAGGGTTAACTAAATTGGAAACACAGCCTTAGTGCCATATACCAGCTTGAATGGAGAATTCCTTGTGGATTTCTTAATGGTCACTGTGTTAGCCCATAGTGCATATTTGAGCTTAGAAACCCAATTCCTTTTATTTTCTTCCAACAAATTTTTAATTATCCTTATCAGGCTTTTGTTGGAAGATTCTGCTAGACCATTTCCTTGAGGGTAATATGAGGTGGAATGAACCAGCTTAATGCCCATTGAGTCACACATGTCCACCAATTCTTTTGCCCTGAAGGCTGCTGCATTGTCTGTGATTATTTTATGTGGGCACCCAAATCTAATGAAGATATTCTCTGTCAAGAACTTGATGACCACCTAATGATCATCCTTTCTGGTAGGGATTGCTTCAATCCATTTAGTGAAATAATCAGTGGCTACTATGATCCATATGTGTTGGTCACTGGAATGTAGATTGATTTCTCCAATGAACTCTAAGCCCCACTGCTGAAAAGGGCCATTTCCATGTATTGGTTTCAAGGGAAACGACTTCAATTGTTATTTCCCTTCAAATCTTTAGCACCTGTCACAAGATTTAAAAAATGAAAAGACATTAGAAAATAAAGTGGGCCAATAGTACCCAGCTCTGAGAATTTTGTGGGCTGTAGTTTTCCAATAGTGGTGTCCTTCACATATGCTGGAATGGAGCTGTTGCATAACTTCAACGGATTTTTCTTTGTCCAGACACCTCAACAACATTCCAGAGGGGTCCCTCCAGTAGAGTAGATTTTCACGAATGAAATATTTGGCTACCTTGAGCTTGATAGTTTTGGCTTGGCTTGAACTAAGACCTGGAGGGGTTTCTAGCTTCATCAAGAATTGGGCTATTGCAGAGTACCAATCACAAGAAGCTTGATTTTCTGCCAATGATTGATTTTTTCCTTGTTCAGCTATTTCTTCTACAGTTTGACCATTTTCTACATCTGTGCTCATGAGATTTATGTCCAATGTTCTACAATTTTCTTTAGCCAATAATCTGGCAAGGCCCTGGCCTTTGACAAGATTGGTGGGCTTCAGTTCTATATTAAATTCAATAAGCTTTGCAATCCATTTAGCCCTTCTTCCATCATCATCAGGCTGCATTAGGACATCCTTTATTGAAGCAGAGGGCACATATGCAATTATCTTGAAATGCAGAATGTAAACTCTGAAAGCTTTCAAAGACTTGATAAGAGCATATGCTTGTTTTTCAATGATATCATACCTCAGCTCAGCATCGCTCAAGGTTTTGCTGAAAAATGCCACTGGATGCTCTGAGCCTTCCTCATCTGCTTGCAATAAAACTACTGCAAGGGTGTCATCAGAGGCAAATGAAAATATATGGAACTCCTTGCTATAATTTGGACTGCTTAAAGTAGGAACTTCCATAATAGCTTTCTTAATGGACTCAAAGTATCTTCTTGCTAAATCAGTCCACTTGATCTCTGACCCCTTTTTCAACATGGAGGTAATATGTTTCACAAGTTCTGCAAAATTTGGGATAAACCTCCTCACAAAATTTATTTTGCCCAGAAAGGACTGGATATCCTTCTTTGATCTTGGGACAGATAAGGTCTATATTGCTCTTACTCTTTCTGGGTCAATTTTGACACCTGCAGCAGAAACAACATGTCCTAACAACTTGCCTTCTTCTAGAGCAAACTGTGAATTTTTAGGGTTGACTAAAATCCCAAACCTTCTACACTTCAGGAACACTTTTTTAAAATGCTACAAATGGTCATGATGGCTGTTGGAGTACACTGTTATATCATCTAGGTAGATAATCACAAACTTATCATTCTCTCCCACAAATGCTATATCTATAACTCTCTGAAAGGTGGCTCCAGCATTTATTAGCCCAAAAGGCATCTTGGAATACTTAAAAGTGCCCCAAGGAGTGGTGAATGTAGTCTTCTCTTGGTCATCTGGATGTACAACAATCTGGTTATAGCCTAAAAATCCATCCAGAAAAGACATCACTTGGACCCCTGAGACCTTTTGCAGCAAATGTTCCATCTTGGGCAGAGGATAATTGTCTTTCTTGGAGCATTTGTTTAAGTTTCTGAAATCAACACAGAGTTTGATTTCTCCACTTTTATTCCTCACCACTACTAGGTTGGTCACCAACTTTGAATATCTGAGAGGAACTATGATTTTGGTAGCTAGTGACTTTTTTATTTCTTTTCCAATCAAAGGGAGGAGCAAAGGATTCATTGGTCTCAGCTTCTGCTTAAAAGGGATGGTGTCTTTCTCTAAAGGGATTTTATGTTGGATGATATTTTTGTCATATGTTTTCAGGTCACTATATTCCTAGGCAAAGACATTAGCAAATTGCTTCATCAGACTGTAGTATGCGGCACTTTGGTCAGCAGACATGTGAGTGGACAGATTTATGTACCTTGGCTGGTCTAGACTCCCTATATTATGCTTATAGACTGCAGATTCATCTTCTTTTTGGGCAGCCTTGTAAGGCACATCATTCTGGTCAAACAAATTTTCTAAAGGAACTAAGCCCTTAGGTATATGATTGCTGGGAAGTTGAACAATGCTATGTTTACCAATTTTTCTTCTAAGCTGGGATTGGGACTTTCTTCCAAGGCTTCGTTCTCTTGGTCAATTTGCATTTCAGAGTATTCATCAATGACTTGCAGGAATCTATTCACTTCATCATCATCTTCAAAAACTTTCGAATGCTGGACATTATCAGGAAAGGATGGCCTATATTTCAGTTGGACTTCATAAACTAGTCTGGGAGGCATGGGAGGAATAAATATGCTTGCAGATACAGCAAGGGAATTAGTAAGCTGATTTTTGGCTCTAGGGATGTATGAGATATAAAAACTATCAAAAGAATCTTTGAGTCTCCATACCTCATCTCTGTATGCTTTCAACCTTGGGTGCCTTGCTTGAAATGTTCTGTTCACTTGTTGAATGATAAGATCAGCATCTCCAAACACCTTTATGTTTCTGATTCCTCTGTCTTTAGCTATGTTAAGGCCAAATATCAGAGCCTCATACTCTACTACATTGTTTGTGACTTGAAAAGCCAGCTTAAAAGACAGATGTGTGCTTTCTTGTTTTGGAGATATCAACACCACCCCTGCTCCTACAGCCTCCCTGGAACATCTCCATCAAAGAAAATTTCCCAAACCTGACTTCCCTGCTCTCCTTTGGCCTGATTCACTAGTTTCTTGATCTGCATTGAGGCCTTATGAGACTCTTCAATTTGGAGGATACATGCTCGAAAATCAGTATCCACAGCATAAATGGGATGATTAGAAGGATTATTCTCATCACTGATGATGTATGCCAACTGTGCTTCTCTGTACAATCTCCTACTTTCTCCTCCAAAGACTGGTACAGTGGCATAAGATAAATCATTCTCTAATGTCCCACCTAGTCTCTAAATGCACCCTCTAGACAACAACATGCCAAACTTGGGAGGGACATCTACTACCACAATATCCATCATCATGCTCTTCATGGGCAGTTGAGTTAGGGTAATAGCTAAGTCTTTGATCAATCCCATAAATTTCACCTTTCTTGAATCAAATGAAAATAAATTATGATATGGATTGGTGATATCAAGGCCTAACCCTTCCATGAAAGCTTTAGGCATCAAATTGTGGCTGACCCCTGTGTCTAGCAGGAAATTGTGGAGGATTTTGTCATGAATGGTTAAGGAGACATAAAATGACGGAGAATTATCATCAGTAGGTTTAGTCATCGGGCTAAGCACAACTGCAGGCTTTTCATCTTGCAAATTGACATAATCAGTGGAGGTTTGTGTGGCTTTCAGCTCAAGAGCCTCAAGGATAGGCTTTCCAAAAACTTCACTCTTTACCAGTTCTATCAGAGGCACAAATATTTTTAACTTCTGGACTTCTGATTCAAAGCTGAAAGGGGAAGGGGACTTGTCAGGACCTCTTACCTCTTGAGCTGGTGCTTTGAGGATGACTGGATTAGCTGATGGTCTTTTCTGTCTGATATTCTGTGACTTTGTCTGGACAACAGCTTTTTGGGCAGGACTCTCCTTGACATTGTTTGCTTTCGACCTCAAATTGTATCTTTGATGCTCATCAATTTTTAGAACAGCCTATCTATCTCACCTTTGACTGTTTTGGTCCTGTAGCAGTGATTCCTCATATGCAGCCAATGTCAAAAAGCCAGCACTGCCTTTATCTTCCATGCAATGAATTTCATCTTCTTCTTCGAACTGCTCCTCCTCCATGACTACATTTTGGAAAGGAGCCTTAAACTTTTGTTATTCATTTACTTCTTTACCCCTCTGAATGATTTTCAACTATTCATTTGCTCTTCTGAATGGATTTGGGTTTCTCGGAGAAAATGTGTTTGGAAGCCTTGTCTTCCCAGAACTCTGTTCAAGCTTCAGCTTAGATATCTTAGCAGCCAATGAATCTATCATTCTAGTCATCTTGTCTAACTTTGGTTCTGAAGAGGAGACAGAGGAAGAAGAAGCCTCACCTCTCTGCCTCCTTCTATCAGCATGACTTTTTAGCTTTTTTGCAGCCATAATATTAGATTCCACCTCTAGTGATGCATCCTGCATTTCAGCTAGAGTGGCACATCTTCTTTCTCTTAAAAGCAGGAAGAAATCAGAGTCAAAAGAAGTGGCATAGGCAAGTTTGGCAGAGGTGGGAGTAGGCTTTACTTCAACTGGTATCTTACTATACATATGATTGAATCTTTTATTAAAATCAGGCAATGATTCCCCATTTTACCTCTTTAGATTACCAAACTCAGTATGGTAATATAGCAAGTCTTTATCTCCCTAGTGCTTCAAAAATGCATCATCTAAGGCTTCAATATTAGCAATAGACCTAGGGGCCAATTCTCTGAACCACTTTCTAGTCTCTCCATCAAGGCTCTGGACAAATACTCTCATCCACACATCATCCTCACTGATATCTAGGTTATCAACATAACTATAAAAAGATTCAAGGTGTTCTTCAGTTGTTACTCCCTCTGTACCAGTGAATTTAGGCATGTATTTCTAGTATTCTCCTGCAGGCATGGCATTCAAAGGAACAGGCAAAATCAAGGGTCCATACCTAGCAGCTATGATTCTTTCCATCTTTGTGGGTGCTTGTTGGCCTGCCATGACTGGGATAGGTGGAAGGATACTGGCAGATTGGATGGTAGGGAGCAGTGAAATAGATGACAGAGACAAAGGGATGTGATGGACTGTATGGGAGACTTTCTTTGGACTCATATTCAAAGGGGAACTAAAAGAACAATGATCTTTATGAATCTCTGAAGGTATTTCTTCACTAACAATGTTAGGCTCTATATGTTCAAAATGTATATTCTCAGCTATAGGCCCCTCTCGTAGTGATTCATAAGATATCTTGGGCTTACCTGATCCTTATGCTCCTTTCTGTGATGTTTTCTTAGCTTTATTGATAGAAGTAGTAGAAGAGAGGATTACAACCCATTGGTCTGACCCAATGCCATCCTCCTAGCATGAAAGCCCTCTTCACCTCATGAAAAGCTAGATCACCCAACAATACAATGTTGCACAGATAAACCAACAACACTTCCTTACAAAATACAAAATTATAGCCTTTGGATCCCTAGGTTGAGGGATCCATATATAGATATTTGTAGGTGGGTGAGTCAGCTTCTAGGATTTTGATTAGTGTCATTTCTCTGATAGTTCTTAGTTCCACTTGGAGATTTCATGATCTCTTACTCATCCCTGGGAAAATTCAGAGAGGCAAGTGTCAAATGGGTAGTTTCTAGAAGATTCTCTGGGTTTCCACCTAGCCAACTGCCTCTGCCATTTGTCTACTCTCACTCATCACACCCTACGAAAGGGATTTTTATTATGCATCGGACTTTTTGCATGTGGCAGGTAAGATGCATCACACCCTTAGCACTGAGCAGTCTGTATGGTCCAGTTTTGACCAGTTCTGAGTAGTTTTTCAGGGAGAACTTCTCAGAGATGATGTAATCAGCTAACCTTGTTCCTTTAGGGTATGAAATAACACATTTAGGGCCTTAGAAGCCCTTGGTTTATGGACATATGAGATTGGGGTTACAGTGCCCAAATACTTCTATAACAGTTTCCCCATAAAGCATGAGGTCGCAAATATTCTAATGTTAGGTGAAATGCTTTATCATGAGGATCCGAGGTTTTTCGAACTGGAAGGCGACCTATAATAAGATGCAATACAGTACATTATCTTCATAATATTTTCATGATCCAACTGAGGTGGGCATTCACATGCTCAGCTTTATAAATTCATTTTCATGTACATAGGACAGATAACCGTCTGTATGATAGACTGATGATTTTGGTAGAGCCATCATCCTTTAGCTTGGATAATTATCTGTGCAGCTATGATGTACATTTGATGTATTTATTTTCTTGAATATATCACAGCCTGGATGGATGAAACTAGATCCAGGGTCTTCAAACTCACTCAATCTTCCCCTGAAGTACAAGTCGATCCATGTGAAAAGATGTTCTGGTGTCAAACATGGAAAGACATCGCCTGATTACTAGCCAATGATGTAAGCTATTAACAGGCATGAGAGGAATCACCGATAATGATAATGACCCTCAAGGTACTGCAGTACAATTCATGCGGTGTGAATACATGAGTTGATGTCGAACACCATGCAAAATCTTTCGATCGAAGGCCATTGATGTAAACCTGTCACCAGAAGTGAGAAACTTGCCATTGAGGCATGCAAGCTTCAAAGTACTGAAAGGATTGTTCCTAAGTCGACTTCTTGGATGATGAGATGATGTAGACAAGAAGTTACCCATTGTAGGAGGGCCTTAATGAATCCCACATTTATGACATGACATAGAGAAAGTGATTTTGTGGAGGTGAAAATGATCTGATGATACAAGGTTCAGGGTGGCGGTCATGAAAGAATGAAGTGTGAAGGTATTGCAGCGGATGAGACATAAGTTGGCTTGGTGAATTCTCTGAGTGCCTTCTCTTGAACATATCGGTGACACTGAAATGGATCGGTAGTGTTAACCCCAAAAATGGATGGTATGGAGGACCAATGGTGATATGACCGGTGAACAGAATAACCCAACCCAACTCAATCATGGTGATGGAGTGAAAGTGTCATGTTCAAGCGCGACCTGCTACCAATAAAGTTTCTTCAATTTTTCTTCCCAATTTTTCCCTAGTCATTGCTGACCAGTACTGCTTTATTTTTCTCAAGCTTCAGGAGGATAACATATGCTTGTTCTATAATTTTCCCTTCGGGCAAACCCATCGCTATGTTTTAACAAGCCTAGCGACAATGAAACTCGCTCTTGTCTGCATGGACAAGTTTGTCGCTATTATTTTGATGAGTTTAATGACAAAGATAACTCGGTCCTTTTCAATTTTAGAGAGGTTGAAAAGAGACAAAAAGGAAACTCCAGTAATCCTTTTTCGTAATATAATCCCTTAAGCCCGAAAAAGTATGAAATAATACGAAAGGGATGACTTTTCAATAGTTTTAACGAGCCGAATAAGACAAGTGCTCAATATTTTTGTGTGATGATCCCTCAGGTCCAAAAAGGTTAAAATCTAGAGGAGGGATGGCACTTCCAATCATTTTAATGAGCTGGAGAGGCCAATTGCTCGGAAATCTTTTCATATTTTATGAGTCAGATGAAAAGAGCTTAAAGTAGACTCGTTTTTTAGGAACGAGTGATATTTTTGGATAGCAACTAGTTCCAGGTAAGGTTTGGAACTTTTCAATCATGAGAGTGTAAAGAAGGTGGCTAATAGGATCACTCTTCGTAGCTGTTCCTCAAAAGGGGTAAAAAATAAAATGGAGGTGTATGATCGGCTAAAAAATAGGAGGTGATGGTAAGAACACGACCAAGGTTCAAAAGATGATAATTATGCGATCGCAATGGTTTTTTATTGAAGGTGGGTTCATTTTTTAATGAGCTTAAACTCTGGTGGAACATATGCTCATTTCTAGGTTTATTATTTAACGAGCTTGAACTTCGCGTAAAACTTCTCGTGATAATAGTCAAAGATGTTCGATTCACCATTAATACTATGTTCTCTTGATGTTCATACTACCTATTCAATTACTCCATCAAACTGATCAGAAATATACATACATGCTTGAAAAATGAGTTAAAAAATCAATACCTTACTTGAATTACGTGAGTAATAACATAAAAGTATTTTTTACCCCTCATTTTACCATTTCATTAAAATTTGGGATTGTTGGAGCTCTGGAGGTGTTTTTTCCCCCTCGATTTTCATCAGCTGATTCTGGGATATTTTATGGACAATTTTTGGCGCCATTTGGACCAGGTAGGAGCTAACCCTGAGCTCTTCAATTGTGTTCTTTCATTTTATGATTCTGAGCATGTTTTCCTACTTTTCTAAGCCTCTAGGGTTTGAAAATTTCATTCTCTCCCCATCGCACCTCGTAGACATCGAAAGGTGCAATGCATACTGAGCTGGCCATTGGCCAGTTAGTATGCATCTCACCTAGTACACAACTAGGGTGTGATCGGTGCAAGGAGGAAAGTTTGTGCACTGATTTTTCATGGGAATTTTACCTGTTTTTTGCCAAATCAAGATCCTAATTCTTCTCTTGTTTGTTTTTCAGAGATTCATCAGAGCAAGATGGTCATTACATGGTGTGAATGTGAGCATGAAGAGGAGGATATGATTGCCTTACGTGATCAGGGTACGGTAACTGTATTACAGAACTATGGCTTGCTCAAGTTCTTCCCCATATCTAGCATGAGGTAGCAATTCAATTTGCTACAATATTTTCTCGATGCATGGGATCCTACCAATGAATTGTTCTAGATTAGAGGTAAATCCATCCCTTTGATTGTTGAGGATGTCTACTTTTTGACCGGTTTTTCGAGGCATGGTTCCCCTCTCTCACTATGAGGTTCCGCCCGTGGGGGCGAATCCATAAGGGATTACATTCGCCAATACTGTAGAGATGGATCTTAGCCAAGCAGGGACAACAAGATCAATATTCGAGACGTTACTGACCGGTCCTCAAAGACTATCTTATTCACGTTTGCTAGATTGGTTGGCAATGTGGCTCTTCACTTCACCAACAGGTCCTATATGAAGTATGCCTTTGAATTCCGTGAACCAAAGGTATTCAAATGGTGTGATGCAGTACTTCCAGTGATAAAAGAACAACTTACCAAGGTGAAGAATGAAAGATCCAAGAACTTTGGTCATGGTTCTATTCTAACCACTTTCGCCTTGGAGAAGATCCCACTGATGCAGCCACAGTACATTTCACTCGAAGTGCCAGTGTTGATAGAAACACGGATGCAGATATGGGTCGATCTCATGGCTAGACATATTGGTCAGTCGCAGATTTCATTCTCTAATGCCTTTTTTGAGTGGTTCAACCATCAGCAGATGGTCTATGCCGAGTATCCATATGCCAGGATGGATTCCCAGGGTGACCCTGATTTGTTGTTGCCGGCTAGTGAGCAGTGGGATGTCATAGGTAAAAATCTCTGACCATGTCTCTATTCATTTATTTTATAATGTTCTTGTGCTTTTTAAATGTTATCAAGACTAATCAGAACTCATGTGTTCATGTAGATATTAGACCAGTGCGACCAACAGTGCGCCCTAGAGTAGAAGCTACCATTCCAACAGGAGGGGCTGTAGGCAGGGCTATCCTTCATGATATGGACATAGCCAAGACCCTTGCAGTATTGCAGGCTCAGATCAAGGGTCTCACCCTCGGTATTCAGGACATGAGGACTAACCAGTTACGTCTCAGATTACAGTGCCATACCACTGTCGTCCCAAGCCGATGGACTAGGCTCTTACATATGATTTCACAGGTGGCGACCTATTATCACCAGCACCATTAGTCTAGGGTGCTTCCTTGCATTTTTAAGTTTTTGAGTTGTATGACCGATTTTGTCCTGGACATAGAAAATTATGTAAAAACTATAAACAGTTATATATATTTTTTATTTTTGAAGCTTTATTTTGGTCAAGTTATATGATCCTGATGCAAATGTTGATGAAATGCTTTTCTTTTATAAATGTTGCAAACGTCTATGTAACACATAATTTGCTAATGAGTCAGTTAATGTGTTTAAGTTTCTAGAAATGTGTTGATATTGAACAGAATCAAACTGCCTTTCCAAAAGCTTGACCCATAGGAACATACGATAGATAGTTGGATTCCGAACGGAATAGATGCCGGTAAGCTGTAGAATGACGAGTTGTGAGTCTAGCCTGATGAAAAGTTGACGTATGCCATGCACGATGGCATGAGAGAGGAGCTCTATCAACGCACTATATTCAATGATGTTGTTCATTGGCAGATCAATACATACCCCTATGAAACTCACTAACTTGCCGCTTGGATCAAAGATGGCCTAGACTACAGAAGATAGGTTCTGCGTACTATGAATAGCTCCGTCAGTGTATCCAAAAAATGATTCCAATAGGTTCGACATCTGCAACAAATGAAAAAGTGGATTACCTAACCAAAATGATCACTCTTGACGAAAACAAAAAAGTAACAAAAGCATATAAAGAGATTACTAGGCTTAGTCAAGCATAGTAACGCTTAAAGTACAACCTGTTTCGGGGTTGCGACAGTGGAATCCAATCGTAATCTACTAGCTCGTAGGCTCCTTTTGCTAATACATGCTTAACAATATAGGAACCTGTTAACACCCAGGTTGTTCCCTTTGACTCCCAAGGGAATACGGCCGGGGTAACCACTAACCAAGCTTTAGATTATAGGTCCTAGCCTACCTATAATCAGAGAGGGCTCTCTCTTTAAGTTTTAGCTCTGTTTTGTGAAGATTTTAGGCTAGTTGTGAGTTTCAGTTTTTGTTCAAGGTTTTGGTTGAATGATGTCTTTCAGTACCTAGGGTGGAAATCTTCAGATAGTATTAGTTCATTGGGCAATGGAGTTCGTGGCTACAGGTTGTTTGAAATATTGAGTGGGGATGTTGAAACTGCAGGGCCATTTAACTATTTCATGAAACAAACTTGAAATTGTGATGGTGAAGCATGTTTAACCAGTGAAAAGCAATTAAGAATTTTCCACTAAGCTGGGGTGTGAGAAAGAGATCTATTGCACATGAGCAGATTTGAATTCCTGAAAAATAGCCCATGTGAAAGATATAGTTTGAAGATGCAGCAATTAAGAATTACACCTTTATAACTATAACTGAAGAAAACATTTATAACAGCGTAGATTGAGTTCAGGGTATTCTATCAATAAATCCTAGAACTATTCTTTTTCTCTGCCATTAAATGTGAAACATAGCATATGATTGGGTTATGAAGAAGTAATAAAAACACATAACGAAGAGTTTAAAGGAAACTTATTGAGCCATGAAATACGCAGGAATCCTGTAGCATTCAACAAACACACTACAATGCCTCAGACAACACAGAACTTCGGAAATTCCATTAGCCTTTGTATTAATCCTCTGAAAATTTACAGCATAAGATCTCTAGAAGAGAAAATCAACAACCCCTGCAAGCTTATGCGAGGGGGAATATATACAATCGGTTACACAGAATATCTGAACCGCTGAGTCACTTGGGAAGTAAATATGTTTACCAACTTTACAGAATAGCAGATAAGGAAGTTATTGCTGCTCTAAAATACAAAATGAATGCTTTTTAATTCTGTCAGAAGACTTTTTTGACCTTTGGAGGCCACTGAGTCGGTTGAGCGTTCTGCATAAATGCTGAATGATGTGTCTTTATGCTTTGTCATGCTGTAGCTTTCTCGGCCCTGTCATTTGCAGCTGTCAGTATTGCTTTAGTGGCCGAATAGGTTTGCTGAGTTGGCTCAGTCCATTCTTCTTCAGTCATAGTGTATACATCACATTTTCTGATCCTAGTGACTTATGTTTTTGATGAAAAACGTGATGAGAGGCTCTTTTTCATAGTATCAACTGTATCATTTTGGTCCACCATTCCTGTGTGGGCAATTGATGTCTCAAAATTGTATGTAAGGTCTCATCTGCCTCTGTATATTTGTAGAAGTTTGGAGGTACTTCAAACAAATGTTTGATCTCATTCATAATGAAAAATAAGTTCTCTACTCTGTTATAGAGACTTTGCCCAGATGTTGGCCCTATTTCTTCTGAGGTACTTGGTCTTACAGTGATCTGATTGGTAGCAAATGTATTGACCCTTTTAGCATAGTTCTCATGTGAAAGTAGTCTCCCTGCACTGTTCAGTAAGCCAGGAAGACCTCTGCTTTGTAATGCTGCAAACTTGTCCATAAATTTGTTTACTTCTGTCTGCATGTCCTGGCTTCTTCTTTCCAGTGTTTGTACCAGGCTTCTCAATGTAAGGACCCTCTTTATCAGCAGGATAGTGTCAGTTCTGTTAGGGATTCCTATTGCTGCCAGCTGAGGACCTGTACGGTTATTTAGCACGTTAATCATTCTATTGGCTATCTCACGCATATTGCCTAGAGATGCCCTTGCTCTCTGAACTTCCCTGTGTGCTTTGCCTATGAGCTCCATTTGCTCATGAATGGTCTCAATATACTGCCACTGATCTGTGGTTGATTGGCCAATGTTGACCCATAAAATTGTCTTGAGCTCAGCCACCACTTTGTCAAGGGTGAGCTCTTTCTCCAGCTCCTTTATCTTCTCTTTGAGAGCCTTCACTTCTCTTCCCTTTTCAGCTATGCTTTGCTTTGACTTGTCATATTTTTCATTGAGATTAGCCAAATTCTCCCTAGCTTCATTTAACTCTGCCATTTGGGCTTCTAAGGCCTGAATTTCATTCTTCATCTTCTGCATATCAAGGCTTGAAGCCTGCTCTGTTGTTGGTGTTGGTGCTGATGTAGATGGCACTGTTTGAGCTGTCTGCTCTGTAGGAGGAGTAGTAGTTTGGGGAGATTCCTCAAGGTTGATTATTTGTGGAGGGGGCTGTGATGTTTGGCCTCCTTCCTTCTGTTGTAGGGCTTCCTGCAGCGCAGCCTCTAACTCTCCCAACTTCTCCTGTGTCTGGATCAGCTGTTTGTATAATGATACCAGCATAGCTGCTGCATCTTGTTGATGCCTTAGCTGGGCAACCTCTTCTGTCTGAGGATGAAGAGTTGCTGGGATCTTGATCATTTTTCTTAATGCTGCGAGGTCTACATCTGTTAATTTCAACAGCGCTTGTATTGCCTTGGTGTCCTTGGGATCATGCCCAAGCTCTATGATGATATCCTCCAATGCTTTGATTCGGTTGTCGTTTGCCTGGGAGGATGCTTTCTCCAACTCAAGTTGGGCAGCTGTGTTGTTTAGGCTATTTTCCAGCCTATAATTTACCAATGTTTTGTCTGCAAGGGTGGCATATACTATCTCCCCCGTTTGCTTGTGCAATTCAATCTGATCCATAGGGTGGATGTCTTTTGCAAGGACCTCAAGGTTGGTCCTTATGTAGTCTGCAGCTGACTGTGGCTGCAGCATGGTTGGCATGAAATGACTCATTACCATTTTGCCCTCATGTACATCATATGCAGACATCAACCTCTGTTGGTTTGTAGGAGCCATTTTCAACAAGTGATTGTAGAGCTATATCTTGAGTGGCTCATTCCTCTTTTTGATATCAATAAATTGTTGTTTGATGCCTGCTTCAGCTCCCCTTTGGTGGCTTGAGGAGCTGACTTCTCCTCCAACTGTCCTTTCCTGTTCCTGTTGAAAGGAACTTGCAGATGCTTCCATGCTTGGTTGGCCCATGCCCAAAGATTGCCCCATAGGCATTTCTTCTTCTGAAAGGGGATTTAGCCTCTGTCTTTTCTCCCCTTGAGTTGAGGATGTGGTGAGGGGAGTCTCCTGCTCTCTATCCCTCTTCCGATTTTTGTCTTCATTTTGTGGGGTTTGGAGGACCGAGGCCTCCACTGTCGTTTCTTGCCTAGGAGGCACAGTGTCTTGTGCCTGCTGCCCAGTGGATATTGGGGCTTCAGCTGTTTGTTCTTGCTGCACTGGTTGCTCCTGTTTTTGTTGTTCTTTTTGCTGCTGAAATTCTTCATGAGGTGGCTGTTCTGGCTCCATCTGTTTCTCTTTGCCTTTGCTGGAAGCCTGATAAGTAGCTTTGGCTGCTTGCTGATGTGCTGTAGAAGATGAGGCAGCTGCTCCAAGTTACCTTTGATATGAAGAGGAAACCTATCCACAAGTTTCCAAGTCAGCCTCCTTTTCAATATTCTTTGCATTTCTTTGTATCAATTTCTCTCTAGTAACTGCCTCTTCTAGGGTTCCCTCTTTCCAACTTAGTAGATTGGCATATTTCTCAATGTGAGGCAATCTGACATGAGCATAGCCACCCAATTTATGTTTTACCCTCCTGAGAGAAATGAAATGATTAGGGTCATAAGGTACCCAGCGAGAACTGGTTTCCAATCGGAGGGCCTCTAACATACCATCTGCTTCCTTCCATCCCTCCTCCCTTATGTTGTAAAGAAAAGGGACTAGCTGGTTCCTGACCTTTAGTTGCACTTTCTTGTTTTTACTATGGAAATGGATCTGGTTTGCATTTCCAAACTGTCTAAAATATTCCAAGGAAAATAGTCTCATGGGGACATATCTTGGCAGCCTATAAGGGTCCAACTCACAGCCATATATTCTGATTACTGTATGGTGTTGGTAAAAGTACCAATCACCAATGTTGTAGGACTTAGAGAGATGGAGAATTCTTTGCATTTCCTCGGTCAATCTCGGAGGAGGAACACCATATAACAAGGTCAAAGCTGGATGAATGAAAAGGTCTATGAATTCACAGTATGTGTATGGTGAGCAAGAGGTGTGATGAAAAACTGAAGTCCAAAACACAACCGACCTTGGATTTCCCTGGGCATCAAGCTTCTTGAGAGGAATAGGGACACTGTCAAGTTGATAGAATAAGAACAGATGATATATGTATGAGGTGTATCTAAACACCTTTTCCCTTTCTAGATTCATCAGTTGCTCATGAATCTTGTTTGCAATGTATTCAGCATAGTCATAGTGCACAGCAGGAGGCTTCCGAGGAGAAAATATGGACAGCATGGCCATAATGGTGTTATCAACATCCTCAACTCCCTTGTAGCCCAGGACATAGCTAATCAAGTCTACAAGCATTTTGCGCAAGTCATTGAGATACGAATTTCCAATAGGAGGCATTCTCACAGCTTCAGAGCTTGGTTTAATAAATAACTGGTTAATTTTGATGATTTGGGCACTGGACAGGTTGCCTCCCTTCTTTAATAAATCCAACATGGAGAGAGGAGTCAATGGTCTTGCAGTGTGGAAGTGCAGCATCTCCTTTATGGCCTCAGGGGTAATATGAAACAAGACTGAGCCTGTGGGATTGAGAACAGCTCTCTGACATGGATCATAGCATTCACAGCATCTATGGATCAAGTCTGGAAGGGAGTTGACTTGAGGAAGGTTAAAAATGGGCAAATTGGAGTCCCAAATCCCAAAGATATCAGCTCCACTGAGGTGTTGGGCCTTTAACTCATTCAGCAGATGGATGTTAAATTTGGAATTCATTGGAAATGAGTCTATCATCTGATAATCTTTATCCCCCAGGGCCTTCCATTCTAACTCTCTCTGTGGGGCATTGAGAGGTGCTATATTTAATGCTATTGGTGTTTCCATGGCTAATAAGGCCTCTGATTTGTATGTGAACCGGTGTTACTGAACAGAGCAACACAGAGGGGTATTTCTAGAACAGAGAGGTGAATTGCAAAGGAACAGAGGGTAACTGGTAGTGGCAGCAACTGAAAACCTGCACAGAGGACTGATAGAGCGAATGCCGGGACTGGTAAACTCTCTCCAAGGTGAATTAGTGGAGCTCGGGTCTTTAAGTTCACGAATGCGCGAACTAACTGTGAATTTAGGTAAATTTGGCTAAATGCAGGTTCTGCAGAGGAATTTCGTCCCAACCACTGAAAAATAGGCCTGGTTACTGGGATTTGCTGGTAGGTAGAGTGCTTTCTCACTCTTTTTAAGCTACGTTTGGAGAATTATGGACAAAACCAGGCACGAAGGGAATGATTCGGATAAATACCTTGTAAATTGCCGGTAATGATTACAAATGCAGGTAGACTGGATGCGCCCACGGTCTTTGTAGCGATTTCTGCAGGTTGGCGACGGATTGGTCGTAAAATGCATGCAGAGCAGAGCAATAGTCTTTTTGGTGAAAGTGACAAAAACACGGTTTTTTGGCGAAAATATGGACTTTTTGGGATAATGGCGCTTTTTTGGATGACGTCAGCATGACGTCATCAGGTGGGGTCAGGGTCGGGTGACGTCAGCATGATGTCATCGAGTGACGTGGTGGCTTGTGAGTGGTCCACGGGGAATGGTGAGGTGGCGGACAGGTCAGAGCATTTGTCGGACAGGGGCGCTGATGCGGCGGCGATGTGGCATGACGTGGCGGTGACGAGGATGTGACATGAGCGCGACTGGTCAGCGGTAAATGGTAGGCGGTAAATGGTTTTCTCGGACCGCTCCGGATACAGAAGTAGTATTGTCAGAGGGCGGCCAGAGAGAATATGGGGGTGACGCTTAGCAAAGGCCTGACGTCACCCTCTGACAGTTTCTCGAGCGATAATGGAAATACATCGGGACCGACTCGATATGGATATGGGCCGTCGGATGGGAAAACCCAGATCGGACGGTCGACGGGTCATCAACTTGTCAGGGCGATACGGCAGCAGGCGGGAGAATAAAATAATGTTTTTTGTGAAATGCGCGCCCAACGGAAACTTTAGAAAAGTGGGTTTTCAAGATGTGTTACGGGCAAAATGTATTATGCGCGGGTTTATTAACAAAGCCGGATTAAGGTTATTAATCCAAGCGGATCTTGGATTAATCCCAGGATTAATATGTCAGCGCTCTTTGGGTCGCGCTATAATGTTTTAGCCCTTAAACCATTTAAAACCAAACTTAGAGCTATAATGCTCGGGGAAGGGGATACATAGGTAATTCGGGGTTTTTTGCATAATTTACATAGTAATAGGGGGAATAGGGGGTATAGGGAGTTAAATAGTAGAAGTTAGGGGTTAATATGAGTGGAAGAGGTGGATGAGGAGGGGAAACACTAAGTTTTATATGGAATCAACTTAGTTTAGGGAGTAGATCAAAATGAAAAGAATTTTACAAAAGAAATGTGGCTTTTAAAGAAACAAGAACCACCATAAGACCTTGACTTTCTTTCATGAACATAACTGGTAATGGGATGTTAGCAATGAGTGTGAGGGGGGAAACAGGAAGTTAGACATGCTCCTTTGTATTGCTGCAAGATGATGGAGAAGAGGAACTTCTCTATCCACTGATGTTTCCTTTATGTTAGACCAGAAAAATTCAATTGAAAGGAATGACATTTCTACAACCCCCTCTACCTACCCATTAACTTGCCTAGCATTTTTTGTTTCTTCATGGAGGGTGCACTTAGACTTGCAGATCCTCATGTGCCTTTTCTTTTCTTTTGGCTTTTTCTTTTGATTTTCTATCTAGAACTACCCTTATTTCTTCCAAGGTCCCAGATTAAGCAGTTGGGAACCTTAATTCTCTACCTAACTACTGGTCTGCCAAGTTTGAACAGTTTGGACAGACTTCTTTCTCTATTCTACAACAAGAAATTGAAACATGGCATGATCCAGATTAGGCTGTTGGACCATCCATCCAAAATTGAGTCAACATCAAGCTATGTACACATATTACCTTCTCTTGAAAATATGGGATCTTTGCATCACCAAAGCAGAGCATATTTGGAACTTTCTTTGCCAATCATGAAATATGAAACCTATTGGTATAGGTATCTAACAGTGGCTCCACATGGGGATGGTTTTTCCATTTGAAAGACCAAGAATAGCAGGTCAGAATGCCTTGGCCCTTGACTTCTTTCACCAAAACTTGGAGTTTTCCTCCTTGAAATCTCAAAATTGTGCTCTGTCATACTTGTGGAACTTGCTGAACTAAAAGCCTTTTCACGGTTCTGCGGGACCTTTCAAACTGAGCTATTTACATGCTGAAAGAAAACATTATATACAATAGATTATATACAGGGGAACAGCCATGCTATATACATGGAAAGTAGTCAAAATAGTGCTTCAACATCCTGCCATTCACAAGACCTTCATCCAAGTCAGTTTCATCCAGATTTTTTAGGAAGTAAGTGTTGTTTCCTTGCACTGCTTGGAAGACAAATGGTCCTCTCCAAAGGGAATCAATTTTTCCATGTTTTCCTTTATCTTCCCTTCTTGAATCCCACTTAAGGACTTTGTCACCCATGTTGAAATCTTCAGCCTTAGTTCTTATATCAAAAGCTTTCTTTAACTTTTCTTGTAAAACTTGAACTCTGCTATAAACTTGGTCTCTAGTTTGCTGCAAACATATTATTTGATTGATCCTTCTTTGCATGTTATTGGGCTCAGCTTGACTTTCTTGAAGTAGTTTCATAACAGGAACCCCTAGTGATGAAGGAAACTTGGCTTCTAATCCATAGGCTAACTCATATGGGCTGACCCCAATGGATCTCTTGGTTGTTAGTCTATCTGCCCATAAGGCGTTCACAAGCTTCTTATGCCAATTCTTCTTATTTTCTTCCAACACCTTCTTTATGATGTTTACAAGGATTTTATTTGATGATTCAGCAAGGCCATTTCCTTGGGGATAGTATGCAGTAGAATGGCCCAAGATAATGTGGAATTTGTGGCAGAAATTCACCATCTTCTTGGATCTAAAGGCAGCAGCATTGTCTGTTATGATCTTATTAGGAAAACCAAATCTAGACAATATGTTATTCTCCAAAAACTGAATGATTGTTGAATCATTTGCCTGTCTACATGGGATGGCCTCAATCCATTTGGTGAAGTAGTCAGTGGCTGTGAGGATCCATCTATGTTGGCCTGAAGATGAGGGATGAATTTCCCCAATGAAATCCAAGCCCCATTGTTGAAAAGGTCTCTCTGTTGCAATAGGCCTCAAAGGAAGTGGCAGTAACTTTCTCTTTCCCTCAAACACTTGGCATTTATGACATGCAGTGGTAAATTTTTTGACATCAGAGAAAACAGTGAGCCAATAGTAACCAGCCCTCAGTATTTTGTCCACAGTGGACTTCCAATACAGGGGTCCACCACAGTCACCTGCATGGAATTCTTTCATGACATTGTTAGTCTCATTCTCAATTAAGCAGTTTAACAATATACCCTCATGGTTTTTCCAAAGCAAATTGCCATCCATGACATAAAATCTTGAAGCTTTCATTTTTAGGAACCTACATTTAGTTCTGGACAATCCTGGGGGAGCACACAGGTTTTGCAATATATAACAGATGTTGGAATACCACAGAGATTGTTCAAAGGCTACATTGATCTTTGGAGTCGCCAGCTCCGATTCACTGTCCAGTTGGTTGATGTCCAAGGCTTGGAAATTTGTTTCAGACATTAATTTGGCCAAACCTTGCCCTTTTATCAGTTTTGTAGGTTTTATTTCAATGTCAAATTCTAAAATGTTGGCAATCCATTTTCCTCTTCTGCCCTCTAAGTTCTCTTGAGTAAGTATGTCTTTCACAATGGGACTTGGCACATAAGCTATAACATGGGAGTATAGGATATAAATCCTAAAGTCTTTGATGGCTTTGACCAAAGCATATGCTTGCTTTTCCATGATCTGATATTTCAGGGGTGCATCTCTGAGGGCTCTACTAAAGAAAGCAATAGGTCTCTCATTTCCCTGATCATCTTTCTGTAATAAGACAGCAGCAATAGTATGCTGGGAGGCAAAAGAGAAAATGATAAACTCTTTGTCAAATTGTGGATTTGTTAATACTGGAGTTTGGGTAAGGGCCAATTTTATTCCTTCAAAAGCTTGATTTGCTTCTACTGTCCATTTTACTTTTGAATCCTTTTTAAGCATGTTATTGAGTAATCTGCTCAATTATGCCAAATTTGGGATAAATCTCCTTAGGAAGTTGATCTTCCCCAAGAATGCTTGTAATTCTTTGATGTTTCTTGGGTGGGGCATTTGCAAGATGGCCTGTATTCTATCTGGGTCAATCCTAATGCTATCCTTTGAAATAATATGACCCAATAACTTGCCTTCTTCCAAACCAAACAGGGATTTCTTGGGATTTAAGGAAATTCCATATTTCCTACAAGTTATGAATATTTGCCTTAGATGTCTTAAATGTTCTTGGTTCGATTTTGAGAAAGGTGTGAGGTCATCTAAATAGATGACTAGGAAATCATGAATTTCTTTGGCAAACACAATATCCATTGCTCTTTGAAAGGTAGCTCCTGCATTTTTTAACCCAAAAGGCATTTTGACATATTTGAAGGTTCCCCATGGGGTTGTGAATGTTGTTTTGTCCTGATCATTAGGGTGGACTAAGATCCGGTTGAAACCTGAGAATCCATCAAGTAAAGAAATTCTTGAGGCCCCCACTACTCTTTGCAAGATGTGATCCATCTTGGGTAAGGGGTAATTATCTTTTAGGGATACTTGATTTAAGTTCCTTAGATCAACACAAAGCCTTATTTCACCAGTTTTCTTTCTTGTAGGGACCAAATTTGAAATCCAATCAGAAAACTTGATTGGTGCTATGATGCCAGCTTTAAACATTTTTTGTATCTCTTTCTCAATTGAAGGGAGAAGCATGGGATTGATCCTTCTTAGCTTCTGGTTGAATGGCTTTTGATTAGGCTTGAGAGGGATTGTGTGTTGGATCACAGAGGTGTCATAGGATTTTAAATCCTCATAACTCCATGCAAAGACATCTTGAAACTCTTTGAAGAGGTCAATGTATTTAGGCTTCTGATCAGGAGGTAAGGATGCAGACAATTTTATTATCTTGGGCTTCTCAATAGTTCCAATGTTGCACTCTTCAATGGCAACATTAAGAGGCTGAAATTTTGGTTTTCTAGGGACATCATTTGAGTCAAAAATGTCCTCTAATGGAGCTAGGCCTGTTGGAAGAGAATTGTCTTTCAACTGTATAACTTTTGCTTCAGCATCAGCTATTTCCTCAGAATGTAATTGTTCAAGTTCTTGTATTTTCTCCTGGTCAAAGTTTGTTGGACAAAGCATTTGATTTGCTATCTCGAGTGAGATATTTGTTTGTTTCTGTTCACCTAGTATTTGTGAATCACTTGCAGCCTCAGTATAAATGTTTAGTCCTGAAAATTCTTGCTGCAAAGTAAAGAAATTGTTTATTTGTGTATCATCCTCAAACACTTGCCAATCCTTGACATTGTTTGGGACAAAAGGTCTGTGTTTTATCTCAGCTGTAAAGCAATGCTGGGGTTCAAAAGGTAGTTTACAAGTGCTTGCAAATGTAGCCAAACTATGAGCATGAAGATTATGGGTTCTAGGAATTTTGGTAATTTGAAATTCAGTGAAGGAATTTAGTATTTCAGTAGCAGCAGACCTATAAGATCTCAGTCTTTTGTCATTAGTGACAAAATTTCCCTTTACTTGTTGGATAATTAGGTCTGACTCTCCTAGGATTGAAACTTTTATGGCTTGTAAGGATTTTACTAGCTTGAGGCCTAGTAAGAGAGCTTCATATTCTGCCATATTGTTGGTGCACCTGAAGTTTAACCTGTAGGCTCGGCCCTCTGCATGACTGTTTTGTTTGTTATGTATCCAAACCCCCGCTCCTGCCCCTAATTTGTTGACTGATCCATCAAACTAAAGGAACCATAAGATCTCCTGTTTTAAGGGATTTTCCACATTCTTTCTATAATTTGGGATTATAAGTTGGAGTTCTTGTTTTTCATCTGGTTTATCTTTTAGGAGAGACTCATCAATTGTTTTCTCAATTTGGATCTCTTGGGGACTTGGTTGCTTACTCTCATCCATGTTTTGTTCAAGTGTGACTGATTTATTATCACTCTCATGGCTTGTATCATCATTGAACAGAATAAAGGAATCCATATCTGAATGGACTGCATAAATGGGGAAATTCTGAGGCTTTTCTTCACTGCTCACCATGTATTTCATAAGTGACTCTCTATATAGCCTCTTGTGTTGACCAAAGACTGAGATGGTGGCATATGACATGTCTAATTGCAGGGAACCTTGGAGTTTAGCCCCCCATGATCTTGATAACAACATTCCATATTTGGGTGGGATATCAACAACTACAACATCCATTAAGATTGTTTTGTTTGGATACTGGACCAGGGATACGCATAGATCTTTTATCAATCCTAAACACTTAACCTGGCTGGAGTCAAATGAAAATAGGTCCTTATAGGGTCTTGTAATGTCTAAGTTGAGTCTCTCCATCACTGATTTAGGCATAAGGTTATGAGATGCACCTGAATCAAACATTGCATTGTGTAATATTTTATCATGAACATGCAAGCTCACATAAAAAGGTAAGATCCCTGCAACTGTTGTCTTTCCATCAACCTCTGGACCGAAAAGTAGTTCTGGGGTATCATCCAACACATTGATATCATCTTTATTATGGGTAAGTTGAAGGGACCTTTTGATTTGTTGTTTGTAAATGTCATGCTTGGCTAGCTCTGAAAGAGGAATGGCTATCTTCAATTTTCCAATTTCAGCTTCTAAATCAAAGGGTTTTTCAGCTTGGATCTTGGTGCTGTGATTGACAACCCTTTCTTTGTTGTTCAAGTTTTCTTCTTGGTTTTCATTCTGATCTTGAGGCTTGTCCTTTTTACTCATCTTCTGTGAAGTAATGCTTGGATTAGGTTGTAAGGGTGATGTAGCCATTGATTGTTGTTTTGGGGAAGATGCTTCAGTTATTTCTTCCACTATTACTTCATTTGTAATTGAATCAGTTTTGTCAATTGGCTCTGTGACCATGGTTTTCTTATGCAGAGGAATGTCCTTTGTTTTCTCAGGCTGTGTCACATTTATGGTTCTGCTCCTTAGCTTGTATTGTTTATGAACTTCATAAACAGCTGTGTCATAGCCTTGTTTAAAGTCAAATGACTCACCTGACTTGGTTTGAAACTGTTTAATATCATCATCCTTATGATCTTCTTGACTTAGGAAAACTTGTTGATCATCATTAAGGCCCATTATGTTAATGTGGGTGTCATCTATTTGTTCATTAGATGTGGATGCTTCTGTATAGTTTTCTTGGAATGGAGGTCTGATCTCTGGTTCATAATTAGCTTTACCAACATTAGGATTTTGGTTTCTTCTGAAATTAGGATTCCTAATAGGATTATTCTGTGGTGCTTCCCATGATGACTTCCTCTCAACTGATTCTACTCTGTCACCTAATGTCTGCATACCAGTGATTATTGCATCCAGTTTTTGATCCCAGCCTGAAGGCTCTTCTTTAAAGGTGGTCTTTCTCTCAGTTCTTGTCCTATTTCTCTTGGCTATCAGATTGGATTCCACACTTACTGCTATATCTTGCATTTCAGCTAAAGTTCCGGGAGCCCTTTCCCTTAATTGATATGCCATATCTGAATCAAACCCATCAGGGAAGGTATATAAAGCTAGATCCGGTGGGGGTCTAAGATTTTGGGGAATAGCATTGTAGACATTGTTAAACCGGGCACAGTAGTCCAGGACAGTTTCTTGGGGACCTCTTTTGATAGTATTGTATTCAGATAATATATGGAGTGGGTCCTTCTTCTTCTCCCATTTGTTGATAAATTTTTGATAGAGGGCTTCAAGGTCAGCTATGGAATTTGGTGTAAGTGACCTAAACCATGTTCTTACATCCCCCGTTAGGCTTTGCACAAAAATTTTCATCCTAACCCCATCATCATCTATTTCGTAGTTTTCAAAGTAGTCCTGCATTTTCTTAGTATGTTGAAGGGATGGATATGAGCCAGTACCATCAAAGTATGAGATCTTTCTTTGGTACTCTTGAGGCAGAGGAGCTGGATTGACCGGTAACTGCAGTGGTGCATATCTATTGGCCATGTTTGGTGGGACAACAGGGATAACAGGGATAAAGGGAACAAGTGGAGGGAATGGGATGAAAGGGGTGTGTGTATTTTATGGAGTGGTTGAAAGGATACCTGGTGAAGTGGATGAAGAACTAGGAGATTGTGGGCCAGTTGTATGAGGATGCAGAGAAGCCTTAGCAGGGGTTGGAATGTCAGTTTGGAGACCTGCTTCCGAACTTGAATCTGATAAAGTGCTTTCTGATTTGTGTCTCTTGAGGATTCTTGAAATCAAGTTTG
Source organism: Pinus tabuliformis (assembly GCA_031772625.1). NCBI lineage: Eukaryota > Viridiplantae > Streptophyta > Pinopsida > Pinales > Pinaceae > Pinus > Pinus tabuliformis. The sequence goes on from CM062812.1 coordinate 14,519,934, forward strand.
GATTTTGAAACTCAGGTGCTGGGTCAGGATCAGGGTTTGATCTTGTATAATGAGTTTTCTTCTTAGGAGCCAGCTTCTATAACTTTCTTTCTGAGAATTTCTAAGGAGGTAGTGATCTTTTGATAAGGGTTGGTCAGTTATAGCACAACTATATGAGAATCAATACTGAATAAAGATTGACTGAGGCAGCTTTTATATATTCCTGCAAATGCAAAGCAGAGGCAGTTTCTAAAGCTATCTGGCTGTCACTCAGGCTTTATCTACAGCATTAAGAATCAGATAGGAGGTTGCATAGTTTATCCAGCTCCCCAGTGGAGTCCCCATTGATGTTAACACCCAGGTTGTTCCCTTTGACTCCCAAGGGAATACGGCCGGGGTAACCACTAACCAAGCTTTAGATTATAGGTCCTAGCCTACCTATAATCAGAGAGGGCTCTCTCTTTAAGTTTTAGCTCTGTTTTGTGAAGATTTTAGGCTAGTTGTGAGTTTCAGTTTTTGTTCAAGGTTTTGGTTGAATGATGTCTTTCAGTACCTAGGGTGGAAATCTTCAGATAGTATTAGTTCATTGGGCAATGGAGTTCGTGGCTACAAGTTGTTTGAAATATTGAGTGGGGATGTTGAAACTGCAGGGCCATTTAACTATTTCATGAAACAAACTTGAAATTGTGATGGTGAAGCATGTTTAACCAGTGAAAAGCAATTAAGAATTTTCCACTAAGCTGGGGTGTGAGAAAGAGATCTATTGCACAGGAGCAGATTTGAATTCCTGAAAAATAACCCATGTGAAAGATATAGTTTGAATATGCAGCAATTAAGAATTACACCTTTATAACTATAACTGAAGAGAACATTTATAACAGCGTAGATTGAGTTCAGGGTATTCTATGAATAAATCCTAGAACTATTCTTTTTCTCTGCCATTAACTGTGAAACATAGCATATGATTGGGTTATGAAGAAGTAATAAAAACACATAACGAAGAGTTTAAAGGAAACTTATTGAGCCATGAAATACGCAGGAATCCTGTAGCATTCATCAAACACACTACAACGCCTCAAACAACACAGAACTTCGGAAATTCCATTAGCCTTTGTATTAATCCTCTGAAAATTTACAGCATAAGATCTCTAGAAGAGAAAATCAACAACCCCTGCAAGCTTATGCGAGGGGGAATATATACAATCAGTTACACAGAATATCTGAACCGCTGAGTCACTTGGGAAGTAAATATGTTTACCAACTTTACAGAATAGCAGATAAGGAAGTTATTGCTGCTCTAAAATACAAAATGAATGCTTTTTAATTCTGTCAGAAGACGTTTTTTATCTTTGGAGGCCACTGAGTCGGTTGAGCGTTCTGCATAAATGCTGAATGATGTGTCTTTATGTTTTGTCATGTTGTAGCTTTCTCGGCCCTGTCATTTGCAGCTGTCAGTATTGCTTTAGTGGTCGAATAGGTTTGCTGAGTTGGCTCAGTCCATTCTTCTTCAGTCATAGTGTATACATCACATTTTCTGATCCTGGTGACTTATGTTTTTGATGAAAAACCTGATGAGAGGCTCTTTTTCATAGTATCAACTGTATCATTTTGGTCCACCATTCCTGTGTGGGCAATTGATGTCTCAAAATTGCATCTAAGGTCTCATCTGCCTCTGTATATTTGTAGAAGTTTGGAGGTACTTCAAACAAATGTTTGATCTCATTCATAATGAAAAATAAGTTCTCTACTCTGTTATAGAGACTTTGCCCAGATGCTGGCCCTGTTTCTTCTGAGGTACTTGGTCTTACAGTGATCTGATTGGTAGCAAATGTATTGACCCTTTTAGCATAGTTCTCATGTGAAAGTAGTCTCCCTGCACTGTTCAGTAAGCCAGGAAGACCTCTGCTTTGTAATGCTACAAACTTGTCCATAAATTTGTTTACTTCTGTCTGCATGTCCTGGCTTCTTCTTTCCAGTGTTTGTACCAGGCTTCTCAATGTAAGGACCCTCTTTATCAGCAGGATAGTTTCAGTTCTGTTAGGGATTCCTATTGCTACCAGCTGAGGACCTGTACGGTTATTTAGCACGTTAATCATTCTATTGGCTATCTCAGGCATATTGCCTAGAGATGCCCTTGCTCTCTGGACTTCCCTGTGTGCTTTGCCTATGAGCTCCATTTGCTCATGAATGGTCTCAATATACTGCCACTGATCTGTGATTGATTGGCCAATGTTGGCCCATAAAACTGTCTTGAGCTCAGCCACCACTTTGTCAAGGGTGAACTCTTTCTCCAGCTCCTTTATCTTCTCTTTGAGAGCCTTCACTTCTCTTCCCTTTTAGCTATGCTTTGCTTTGACTTGTCATATTTTTCATTGAGCTTAGCCAAATTCTCCCTGGCTTCATTTAACTCTGGCATTTGGGCTTCTAAGGCCTGAATTTCATTCTTCAGCTTCTGCATATCAAGGCTTGGAGCCTGCTCTTTTGTTGGTGCTGGTGCTGATGTAGATGGCGCTGTTTGAGGTGTCTGCTCTGTAGGAGGAGCAGTAGTTTGGGGAGATTCCTCAAGGTTGATTATTTGTGGAGGGGGCTGTGATGTTTGACCTCCTTCCTTCTGTTGTAGGGCTACCTGCAGCGCAGCCTCTGACTCTCCCAATTTCTCCTGTGTCTGGATCAGCTGTTTGTATAATGATACCAGCATAGCTGCTGCATCTTGGTCATGCCTTAGCTGGGAAACCTCTTCTGTCTGACGATGAAGAGTTGCTGGGATCTTGATCATTTTTCTTAATGCTGCCAGGTCTGCATCTCTTAATTTCAACAGCGCTTGTATTGCCTTGGTGTCCTTGGGATCATGCCCAAGCTCTATGATGATATCCTCCAAAGCTTTGATTCAGTTGTCCTTTGCCTGGGAGGATGCTTTCTCCAACTCAAGTTGGGCAGTTGTGTTGTTTAGGCTATTTTCTAGCCTATAATTTACCAATGTTTTGTCTGCAAGGGTGGCATATACCATCTCCCCCGTTTGCTTGTGCAATTCAATCTGATCCATAGGGTGGATGTCTTTTGCAAGGACCTCAAGGTTGGTCCTTATGTAGTCTGCAGCTGACTGTGGCTGCAGCATGGTTGGCATGAAATGAATCATTACCATTTTTCCCTCATGTACATCATATGCAGACATCAACCTCTGTTGGTTTGTAGGAGCCATTTTCAACAAGTGATTGTAGAGTTGTATCTTGAGTGGCTCATTCCTCTTTTTGATATCAATAAATTGTTGTTTGATGCCTGCTTCAGCTCCCCTTTGGTGGCTTGAGGAGCTGACTTCTCCTCGAACTGTCCTTTCCTGTTCCTGTTGAAAGGAACTTGCAGATGCTTCCATGTTTGGTGGGCCCATGCCCAAAGATTGCCCCATAGGCATTTCTTCTTCTGAAAGGGGATTTAGCCTCTGTCTTTTCTCCCCTTGAGTTGTGGATGTGGTGAGGGGAGTCTCCTGCTCTCTATCCCTCTTCCGATTTCTGTCTTCATTTTGTGGGGTTTGGAGGACCGAGGCCTCCACTGTCGTTTCCTGCCTAGGAGGCACAGTGTCTTGTGCCTGCTGCCCAGTGGATATTGGGGCTTCAGCTGTTTGTTCTTGCTGCACTGGCTGCTCCTGTTTTTGTTGTTCTTTTTGCTGCTGTACTTCTTCATGAGGTGGCTGTTCTGGCTCCATCTGTTTCTCTTTGCCTTTGCTGGAAGCCTGATAAGTAGCTTTGGCTGCTTGCTGATGTGCTGTAGAAGATGAGGTAGCTGCTCCGAGTTGCCTTTGATATGAAGAGGAAACCTGTCCACAAGTTTCCAAGTCAGCCTCCTTTTCAATATTCTTTGCATTTCTGTGTATCAATTTCTCTCTAGTAACTGCCTCTTCTAGGGTGCCCTCTTTCCAACTTAGTAGATTGGCATATTTCTCAATGTGAGGCAATCTGACATGAGCATAGCCACCCAATTTATGTTTTACCCTCCTGAGAGAAATAAAATGATTAGGGTCATAAGGTACCCAGTGAAAACTGGTTTCCAATCGGAGGGCCTCTAACATACCATCTGCTTCCTTCCATCCCTCCTCCCTTATGTTGTAAAGAAAAGGGCCTAGCTGGTTCCTGACCTTTAGTTGCACTTTCTTGTTTTTACTATGGAAATGGATCTGGTCTGCATTTCCAAACTGTCTGAAATATTCCAAGGCAAATAGTCTCATGGGGACATATCTTGGCAGCCTATAAGGGTCCAACTCACAGCCATATATTCTGATTACTGTATGGTGTTGGTAAAAGTACCAATCACCAATGGTGTAGGACTTGGAGAGATGGAGAATTCTTTGCATTTCCTCGGTCAATCTCGGAGGAGGAACACCATATAACAAGGTCAAAGCTGGATGAATGAAAAGGTCTATGAATTCACAGTATGTGTATGGTGAGCAAGAGGTGTGATGAAAAACTGAAGTCCAAAACACAACCGACCTTGGATTTCCCTGGGCATCAAGCTTCTTGAGAGGAATAGGGAAACTGTCAGGTTGATAGAATAAGAACAGATGATATATGTATGAGGTGTATCTAAACACCTTTTCCCTTTCTAGATTCATCAGTTGCTCATGAATCTTGTTTGCAATGTATTCAGCATAGTCATAGTGCATAGCAGGAGGCTTCCCAGGAGAAAATATGGACAGCATGGCCATAATGGTGTTATCAACATCCTCAACTCCCTTGTAGCCCAGGACATAGCTAATCAAGTCTACAAGCATTTTGCACAAGTCATTGAGATATGGATTTCCAATAGGAGGCGTTCTCACAGCTTCAGAGCTTGGCTTAATAAATAACTGGTTAATTTTGATGATTTGGGCACTGGACAGGTTGCCCCCCTTCTTTAATAAATCCAACATGGAGAGAGGAGTCAATGGTCTTGCAGTGTGAAAGTGCAGCATCTCCTTTATGGCCTCAGGGGTAATATGAAACAAGACTGAGCCTGTGGGATTGAGAACAGCTCTCTGACATGGATCATAGCATTCACAGCATCTATGGATCAAGTCTGGAAGGGAGTTGACTTGAGGAAGGTTAAAAATGGGCAAATTGGAGTCCCAAATCCCCAAGATATCAGCTCCACTGAGGTGTTGGGCCTTTAACTCATTCAGCAAATGGATGTTAAATTTGGAATTCTTTGGAAATGAGTCTATCATCTGATAATCTTTATCCCCCAGGGCCTTCCATTCTAACTCTCTCTGTGGGGCATTGAGAGGTGCTATATTTAATGCTATTGGTGTTTCCATGGCTAATAAGGCCTCTGATTTGTATGTGAACCGGTGTTACTGAACAGAGCAACACAGAGGGGTATTTCTGGAACAGAGAGGTGAATTACAAAGGAACAGAGGGTAACTGGTAGTGGCAGCAACTGAAAAACTGCACAGAGGACTGATAGAGCGAATGCTGGGACTGGTAAACTCTCTCCAAGGTGAATTAGTGGAGCTCGGGTCTTTAAGTTCACGAATGCGCGAACTAACTGTGAATTTAGGTAAATTTGGCTAAATGCAGGTTCTGCAGAGGAATTTCGTCCCAACCACTGAAAATAGGCCTGGTTACTGGGATTTGCTGGTAGGTAGAGTGCTTTCTCACTCTTTTTAAGATACGTTTGGAGAATTATGGACAAAACCAGGCACGAAGGGAATGATTCAGATAAATACCTTGTGAATTGCCGGTAATGATTACAAATGCAGGTAGACTGCACGCGCCCACAGTCTTTGTAGCGATTTCTGCAGGTTGGCGACGGATTGGTCGTAAAATGCATGCAGAGCAGAGCAATAGTCTTTTTGGCGAAAGTGACAAAAACACGGTTTTTTGGTGAAAATATGGAATTTTTGGGATATTGGCGCTTTTTTTGGATGACGTCAACATGACGTCATCAGGTGGGGTCAGGTTTGGGTGACGTCAGCATGACGTCATCGAGTGACGTGGCAGCCTGTGAGTGGTCCACGGGGAATGGTGAGGTGGCGGACAGGTCAGAGCATTGTCGGATGGGGGCGCTGATGCGGCGGCGATGTGGCATGATGTGTGCACGACGTGGCAGTGACGAGGATGTGACGTGAGCGCGACTGGTCAGCGGTAAATGGTAGGCGGTAAATGGTTTTCTCGGACCGCTCCGGATACGGAAGTAGTATTGTCAGAGGGCGGCCCGAGAGAATATGGGGGTGACGCGTGGCAAAGGCCTGACGTCACCCTCTGACAGTTTCTCGAGCGATAACGGCAGTACATCGGGACCGACCCGATATGGATATGGGCCGTCGGATGGGAAAACCCAGATCCGACGGTCGACGGGTCATCAACTTGTCAGGGCGATACGGCAGTGGGCAGGAGAATAAAATAATGTCTTTTGTGAAATGCGCGCCCGGCGGAAACTTTAGAAAAGTGGGTTTTCAAGCTGTGTTACGGGCAAAATGTATTATGTGCGGGTTTATTAACAAAGCCGGATTAAGGTTATTAATCCAAGCGGATCTTGGATTAATCCCAGGATTAATATATCAGCACTCTTTGGGTCGCGCTATAATGTTTTAGCCCTTAAACCATTTAAAACCAAACTTAGAGCTATAATGCTCGGGGAAGGGGATACATAGGTATTTCGGGGTTTTTTGCATAATTTACATAGTAATAGGGGGAATAGGGGGTATAGGGAGTTAAATAGTAGAAGTTAGGGGTTAATATGAGTGGAAGAGGTGGATGAGGAGGGGAAACACTAAGTTTTATATGGAATCAACTTAGTTTAGGGAGTAGATCAAAATGAAAAGAATTTTACACAAGAAATGTGGCTTTTAAAGAAACAAGAACCACCATAAGACCTTGACTTTCTTTCATGAACATAACTGGTAATGGGATGTTAGCAATGAGTGTGAGGGGGGAAATAGGAAGTTATACATGCTCCTTTGTATTGCTGCAAGATGATGGAGAAGAGGAACTTCTCTATCCACTGATGTTTCCTTTATGTTAGACCAGCAAAATTCAATTGAAAGGAATGACATTTCTGCAACCCCCTCTACCTACCCATTAACTTGCCTAGCATTTTTTGTTTCTTCATGGAGGGTGCACTTAGACTTGCAGACCCTCATGTGCCTTTTCTTTTATTTTGGCTTTTTCTTTTGATTTTCTATCTAGAACTACCCTTATTGCTTCCAAGGTCCCAGATTAAGCAGTTGGGAACCTTAATTCTCTACCTAACTACTGGTTTGCTAAGTTTGAACAGTTTGGACAGACTTCTTTCTCTATTCTACAACAAGAAATTGAAACACGGCATGATCCAGATTAGGTTGTTGGACCATCCATCCAAAATTGAGTCAACATCAAGCTATGTACACATATTACCTTCTATTGAAAATATCGGATCTTTGCATCACCAAAGCAGAGCATATTTGGAATTTTCTTTGCCAATGATGAAATATGAAACCTATTGGTATAGGTATCTAACAGAACCCATCCACAAAGACTAGAACTTACCTGCTCCCAATTTATCTCATTCCTGATCGTAAACTAAGACCAGGTCACTTTCTGAGAAGACACGGTGTTTGACATTCTTGTTGAATTGCGCTTTGACTCGTTTCTTATGTGCTTCGTTAGCCAAGGTGGCGTCATGATAGGTTTCATCCAGTTGGATTAATTCAAAGAAACAAGCCTCTTCCTCTGAAGTTTCGGGGAGAAGGTCGACTGCGAGCTTGAGGGACGAAATTTCGCACTGAACTGGTAAGACTGCTTGCAGGCCATACACCAGCTAAAAGGGTGTAAATCTGGTCGCATTTTCATCGATGTCCAGTATGCCCATAAGGCCGAGTACATGATTAGGTTCCAACTCCATTTATGGACACCAATCATCCTTTGCAGCATGTGCTTCAGGACTTTGTTGATTGCCTCAACTTGCCCGTTAGCTTGCGGATAATACAGAGTAGAACTATCATGGGACAGTCCTAATTTGGCAGCCAATTCAACCATCATGTGATCATGGAAATGCGATCCATGATCTGTGACTATAGCTTGTGGAACACCGAATCTGGAGACTACATGATTGAAAAGGAAAAGAGCAGCCATTTTGTCATTGTTGTTTAATGTAGGCATCGCCTCGACCCATTTCATAAAATAGTCAACTGCGACTATGATATACCCATGCCCCCCGGCAAAGGTGGGGTTACATGTCATGAAATCTATGCACCATTTGGAGAATGGCCCAACAACAACTACTAGATGCAAAGGTGTAGGTGGTATTCTAGTTTTGCAGTCGAAGATTTGACAAGCATGACAACTTCTCTCTACGGCTATGCAATCTTTGAACATTGTTGTCCAGAAGTAACCTGCTCATAAAATCTTTTGTGCGATAGAATAACCAAATTGATGCCCCCCACACGCGCCTAAATGAAAATCATTCAGGACATTTTCGGAGTCCTCATGGGTGAGGCACCTTCGCAGAACTGCATCGATACCACGACAGTAAAGTGTATCACCAACGATCATGTAGTATTTTTCTTGGTATCGAGTACGTCATTATTCTGAGCGAGACATATTAGGCCTATATGTTTGGGTTTGGAGATAGATGATTATATCTCCATACCACGGATTTCTCGATGATATCAAAAACAAAGATTCATCCACGATTGATGCGCTGGATGTTGAATCGTTAGACGACGATGGGAAGTCGCATAGTAACTTGGCTAAAACTAGAGATTTATTTGATTTGGATTTCACAAATTCCAGATCAAACTCTTGCAAAATAGCTATCCATTTCGAATATTTGCCCCCAAGCAACTGTCGCGACAAGATGTAAGTCATAGGGTTGCAATCTGACAAAATGGTAGTTTTGTGAAAGAGGATATAGTGTTGAAATCTCTGTACTGCTTGAACAACTGCAAGAGCCACCATTTTAACATAGGAGTATTTTCTTTCTATGTCATTTAAGTTTTAGCTTAAATAATAGATAGGATGTTCAATTCCATTTTCTTCTTGAACTAGAACCATTGCGATGGTTGTATGTGCTGCAGCTAGATAGAGGTTAAAGTATTTTTGATAATCACGAGTGTACATTAATGATGCTTTTATCAGGGATTCCTTTAGAGCTTCAAAGGAAGCTTGCGCAACCTGATCCCAGTTGAAGGCTACTTCTTTTCTCAAAAGACGAGTATAACCTTTAGCAAGTTCAGTGTAATTTGGAATGAACCTCCTCAGAAATTTTGCTTTCCCTTGGAGTTTCTAAATCTGAAGCAAGTTTGAAGGTGGAGGCATATCAATGATTGCGTGAACCTTACATGGGTTGAGACGAATCCCATTCTTTGAAACCACAAAGCCAAGTAAATGACCAAAACTGACAAAAAACACACATTTGTGTAGATTGAGTCATATGTTGTAGTTTCTGCAATGTAGAAATATAGATCTCAAATGCTGCAGATGATCAGTCTGCTTTCATGAATGAGCCATAATGTCATCGAGATATGGTTGAACGATGTTCTTGATGTCATGGAAGGCATAATTCATAGCCCTCTGAGTGGTTTCACCTGTGTTCTTTAAACCAAAAGGTAATTTGCGGTACACGAATGTGCCCCACAAACATATAAATGCATTCCTTGATTGGTCCTGTGGGCGGATATTTATTTGATTATACCCGGAAAATCCATCCATAAATGAAAATATTTCGCATCCGACGCATTCATCAATTATCTAGTCGATGAAGGGTGTAGGGTAGTTATCCTTTGGACAAGCTTGATTTACATCCCTGTAATCAACGCACACTCTAATAGTTCCTTTCTTTTTCATCACAGGAAGAATACTCGATACCCAATCAGTTAGAGGAACCGGGTAAATGAAACCAGCATGTAAAAATTTTTCAACTTCCGCCTTCATGGCAATGGCTTTCTTCGGGTGCACCTACCGAAGCTGTTGTCATACTAGTTTGACATCTGGATACATCTTGATTTCGTGTTCAACTATGCATGAGTAAATGCCTGGAATTTATTCATATGATCATGCAAAGACATCTCTGAATTTGCAAAAGAGAGCGTTATATATTTCCAGTTCTGAAGAAGAATTAGATTTGCCAATATTTGATAGATTTTGCTCGGAATCCACTGTATTTACAGTATTTGATAGGAAATCAAAAACTGAAGGATGATTAAGGTCACTGGAATAATCTTCGTAGTAATCTGGAATATGGGAACGATGGTGGTAATATTCCCATGGTGCCTCTCCTATCATCATTGAGTGAACAATTCCTTCATCTGTAGAATGTACATACGACCAAGGATCTGAAGAGGTACCATATTCCTTAGACCTATCTATCCAAACACTCGATGACCGTTGATTTGGGTTTGCCACCGAGGCCGAGAACATTGATTGCTACAATATTTCTATTGGGCTTAGAGGCAATACCTAGTGATGATGCATGCTAGTATCATGTTCGAAAATCTTCGAGATCTTTTTAGATACAGAAGATACCATATTGCAAGTCTCCATCGTGGCTACTTCCACTAGATTACTCAGAGGTGGTGGAGCAAAAGTACCCATCAATGTAGGGTGTTTTAGGAGGCCTACTCCAATATTTTGAAGCGATTGAGAGCTTCCATGGATCATTGGGATGCTTCCCGTAACTTGTGAACTATTGGGGAGGAAGGTTTGTTGGTCAACGATTGTGATTCCTCATTGAAAAGGAAATGCAACCTTTCTGAAGTATGTTGGCACAACAACAACCATAGCATAAATCCAGGGCCTTCCTAGTAGGATGTTGTAATCGAGGTTTCCATCGATAACTTCAACATCAATATCTACTGTTTTTCCCCTAGTTCAACTTGCAAGTTGCTTAAAATCCTGTATGGGGTGTATGTTCATCCATCGAATGCTTTTAATGTCGTTAATGATCTTGATAAGGGTGGTGATCCTAAAGTTTTCCAACAACCCATTGACATAATGCATGTAGATGCCCCCTCATCAATAATTGTTCGATGAAAAGTTTTGCTGAGGGCTTTCAATTGGATGAGGAAAGCTAGTTGAGCTGGTAACTGAGGTTCATATCCTTTATGATTAAAGGCCACAAGATTGGAATCCACTGGGTCAATCCCACCTATTGCTGATAATAGAGCCTACTTTTGGGAGGGGAAATTTTGCAGTACTTCGAGTGTCGACATAGCAGACAGTGATTGGGCCAGGTCCTCTACTATATTATAATTCTGTGCTACTTTGGCACGAGGATTAAATGTCAATTTGTATACTACTCCCTTTGGCGGCTTTATCGTTAGCTCAGGAAAGATGGGTGGCAAAACTTCAGTCAAAGTTGTTGTCGAACTACTAGGTTGATCAGTAGCCTTGTTGTTCGACAGCTGTGGATTCCCGTAATCTTTATTCCTTGTCGATATCAAAGCATCATTTTGCTGTTTCGAAATGGACAACATAAGCACTTGGGATGGGGAAGCATTATCGCTAGAAACCAGATTGGTTTCTGGGTTTGGAAACGGATCGGTCAATACTGCTGAGGTTTTTGAATTCTTAAAGAATTTTTTAATCTCAGCTTTATGCGGACAATTTCTTGTCCAATGGTATTCATCGCATATGAGACACGGCTGACCAGGTTTCTTTTGCCCGAAAGGGTTTTCAGAATATCTTTCAGGTGACGAATCATCCTATTTCTTCTTTTTGCCTTTCTTTTTCTTCTTGCCCCTGGTTGCTTCAGCTCTTTGCCTTTATCGATCGACATGGCATTAACCTCTGAGGCAAGAAGTTATTCATTTGCATTTTGACCAGAAACTGTACGGGCTTTCTTAAATGTAGCCTTTATAGTTTTCGTGCTAGTTGTGCCTATCACACCATCACCAACATGAGAGTCTTTTTTTTTATTTAGGAGGAGGAGGAACGGAAAACTCTGGTCCAGGAGCATCAGGGATTTTGTCATAGAGCGTGCCAGACTAAGTGTAGATAAAGTCTATATATTGCACACGAGCAATGACTTGCTCTTTAGTGACAACCCCGCCCCCTAGCCACATCTTCTGTAATAGAAGGTAAAAATGACTTAATAAACCATTTAGCTAACGGCTGATCAGGAACATATGTTTTCACCATTCGATGATGACGCTGCCACTCATGAATATGATCAGATATGTGATTGGTTGTCGTCTACTTAAAATTGGTAAGAAGCTCCATTCCTATTTCGTACCTTATGGGTAACTAAAAATGGGTTAGAAAGGTGTTGGCAAGGGTGCTAAAGTTATCGAATGAAGCTCTAGGCAAATCGATGTACCATATTGTTGCTGGACCAGTTAATGTTTGCTGAGAAAGGTGAAGCCTAATCGAATCATCATTGAGAGTGATGGACGAACACCGCAGATGAAAGGTCATCACATGATTTGATGGATCTTCACCCGGATTTCCATTGAATTTAGGAATATCTAACGGAAGTTTATGAGGAATTGACGGCCACCAAGGGGCATAAGTAATTGGATCATTTGTTAGCTGATTTAGATCTGGTAATTATAAAGTTGCAACGAAAGGCAACTATTGATTCAGGTTTGGCGAAGCATACCCAGGATAAGATGGGATTGCCTGAGTAGTGGATCTTTGCATACCAGCATAATGTATTTGATGCTGATAACTTTGATAAGGTTGATGTGCATAACCATTATGATATGATTGATGGTGACCATTTTGAATATACGGTTGCCCATTACCCGCAAAGCTTTGTTGCTCAGGTCCTTGGTAAGCTTGTTGGAATTCCGGTTGTTGATATTGCACCAGCCATGGTTGTGAAGCCATTTGATGTTGTCCAATACTCAATGTTTAACCAAGATGAGGGGTGATAGTACCCATTTGAGCCTGAGTCACTCAAGTTAAGGAGCCACTAATCAGCAATTGTGGTTGTGCCGTGGAGACAAGAGGCTGTTGTATTATGACCTGAGAGACTTGAGGTTGACATACAACAGGAAACACTTGTACTTGCGACACCGTCACAATAGCAGGTGTAGTGGGGATATTCAACATAGATAGATTTAGTTGCATTGAACATACAACTCTTAGCTGTTGAGGCAGTATTGGCACCCAACCACTGGATGTGATTCCAGGTTGACCCGAATTCTGTTGTGAACTCTCATATGGTTGTTCTCCTGGAGGGAACAATGAAAGGGCATACTGCCCCCCATATGGCAACAATCCAGTGTTCAAAGGAAAGATTGGCCTCTGGAGACCAGACTCCCAAATAGATATTGTTGTGAAGGATCAATTTGCTGAGACTCAACATAAGGAATTCTAGATATTATTCCGGACCAACAAATAGGAACAGACCATACTGTCGAAACAGTCCCTGGGTGGACTTTATCTAGTGGTTGAGAGCTGGTTGGGACAGATGGTATACCAGTGAACATTGTCGGAGTGGCAGTAGGAGGTTCTGTTGCTGCTGTATCAGATGACACAGTCCTAGATGTTGATGGTTGTTCAGACATATCGAGTCTATCCAAAAGATTTCTCAACGATTCTACATGAACTTGTGACGAAGGATGACTAACTTCTGTCATAGAGGGATATAGGTGGATCCTAGTTCCAAAATGCAATGGGGTATTGGATGGAAGATCCTCCATAATCTCTTCTATAGCAATTAGTCCAGGTGGAAGAGGTAGACCATTAGGTCTGTAAAATATTTCTGGTGCCGAAGAAGGTGTAGACTCTGTAGTGGCAGATGTTGGAGGGGTTGACACCTTCCGAAGCAACCCTAGATGGAGCTGGTTCAAGAATAGAAGTGTTTACTATTACACTTGGATCAGTTCTAATGTCTTCTTGTAACTGCAGAACTTCTTCTGTAGAGGCAGGGATACCAGAAATAGTTGGAGTAATTGGAGTCTTTGAGGATGTTGAAACACAAGTTTCAAACAAACCAGGAGACTTTCACCCAGTTAAACGAGTTCTCTTGGCTCGGAATGGTTTCGTTTCTGGAGTAAAAGATGGTTGACTCATTAGTCTCTGCGAATGACAGGGTTTTGATTGACTTTCTTCCACGATTGCGGATTACTTGATCAACTCAAAATAAAAAGGGGAAAATGTTATTCCGAATTAAATGAATTTTATGACATTTTGACACAACTTGCTTTTTTAGTTTTTAAGAGTCAGGAAAAAGCTAAAGATGACTCTAGTCACCTTCGATTTTTAATGAGCCTGAAGTGACAAGTGCTCAGATGGACCTTTTCTTTTAAGGAGTCTGAAAAGGAACAAAAGCGACTACTCTAGAAATCTAGACAGAGGGATTACCAAACCAATCACAAAACTAAAGAATACGTTTTACGGTACGGCAATCAATCTTCCCGAATGATGTGTTCAGTGCATTGCGATCGATAGGGTGGCAAACACGGCTTCCTAAGGATGAAGGATATAGTCTATTGTGGTCTCCCAATATATACTTGACAGTACGTGGGACCACAAGTCTGTACTGGAACTCGTTGTATCAAAGAGGAGAAATCACCCAACCTACGATGAAAATGATAGTTACCAGGATTTACAACACCGGAATACATCTCTTGCCTAGACTTCTAGATGTTGTGCGTTAGATTCCAAAGCGTTTTTATGTTCATAATTTTACAGTTGATCTTTCTTAATAAGTTTGCATTTAAGGTTCAGTACGTGATGTAGATATACACTTCCCAAATATGCAATCTAAGATGATAAACAGTCGTTTTCTTTCTTTTTGCAATGAAAATCCTAGCTACTAATGAAAGAGAAGTAAAATTCTTTCAACATAGAGTAGAGAGCACACACTAAGATGCACTGTCCTAAATCAATTTCTGCATGCATTATAAATGCAAATGCACATGCATGTATTTATTTTCCGCTTTCTTAATGTGTGAATGACAAAGAGAATGCTAAGTACAGATCTGAACTATTTTTCTTTCAAAGCGACAATACTAACATTTTTCTCTTCAAAAAAGAAAGGAAGACTACGACAACACTTTGCGATTTTGAATTAAAACGGCTTTCGACACTTGAAATACTAATAACTTCAAACCAAATACAATGGCAAAAGTGTAATCGAATGTGTAGAAGAGGAAGACTCTTTTCTTTGACTGAAAACAACACTTGCGACACTTTCAAATCGAAGACGACAGTTCGATTAAGCTATTGTTTACAAAGGAGAACTGAAAATGATGATAAACACATAAAAACATTCACAATTCTTTATCAATGGAGGCTGAATAATGCAAAACGAATGGAGTTTCAACAGTGATATACTGGTCACAGACAGCAAAACTACTGAATAAAGTTGAAGACAATGAAGAGAAAACCAAAATCTGGAGCCAGAAACAGTTTCACCTAATCATCGCACTTGTAACACAGGGAAACATGGATGCATGTCACCTACAGTACACGGGAGGTGTGATGCATCCAGACTACCAATGAGAGATAGTGCGATGGTCCAGGAATGAGACTGAGCTTGGTTTTTTGCTCACAGTTTGCAGCTTAGTTCAGGGATTTAGGCTGAGCTTATGATAGGCAGTAAACACAAAGCATAGGGGCTGATCTAATGAGGTTATTTCAGCTACCACCAAGGCACTTTGGATGTTTGCAAGTCAGTTGTTCAGTTCATAAAAAAACCTAGAGATGGACTAAAGCAGCGTTGATATACTTTGCAGTTGCATAGAAAAAGCAGTTCGAAGGCTAGCTGGCTTAACTTCAGGCTCCGTCTGTTATTTATAAATCAAACAAATAGAAAGAAGAAAACAAGCTAGTCGCTCCCTAGCAAAGTCGCCATTTTGTTATTGGGAAAACTAGTGTCCATTCAGTCCCACTAAGATGGGTAGCTGTCTTAGAAACAAACAAACTAATGTTACTTGTGTTTTCCTTTATGAGAGATAGATGAGAGAGAAGCAGAGAGTACCAACCTCAGTCTTTCACTTGGCTCCTTGCTTGTTTCCTCCCTCCTTTGACAGAGCTTCGCCACTCCTTCCTTACTTGTCCTGCTTCAAAGAACACCTGTAGAGTCAATGGAGCATAATGCCATCAAAGCATAGATATCTATAACCATAAACAATATAGGATCAGATGTATATTAACCATACAAATGCATATATCAATACAAGATTCAAAGATATACAAGAATGTGGAGGAAAACTCAAATAGCTTTATTGGTAGAAGTAGTAGAAGAGAGGATTACAACCCATTGGTCTGACCCAATGCCATCCTCTCTGTTAGAAAATTATATATTACGGAGTAATGGAACACATAAAATATTGCAGAAATATAAAAACAGAAAACGCACAAAACAAGAGAGACACAGATATACGTGGTTCACCCAGTTTGGGCTATGTCCACCCCGAACAGCCAGTCCTTCCTTTCTATTATCCAGCAAAATGAAGTCCCCCCTGCACCCCCCTGCGTGGAGGGGTGTACAAAACATCCTGGGGTATACATCTGGCTGTAACAAAGAACTCTAAACAATCATGCTCCACACACAACAATCTCCCACTTGGAGAATGACTGTAGCAACTCCATCGTTGCTTCATTTGCTGGACAATGGCTCCTCTTTGGACCTGGATGTTTCTCATCTTCACCGTCATCCTTGAAGACCAATTGAAACTGAGCATGTTCTCAGTTTCTCCCTGGTTACAACTTTTTTTAGCATATCTGCAGGATTCTGGCTAGTGTGTATCTTTTCCAGCTTCAACTCTCCATCTTCCAACACTGATCGTATGAAATGATACTTGAGCTATATGTGTTTAGTCCTAGAATGAAATGCTGAGTTCTTTGCAAGATGAATGGCAGTTTGGCTATCACTGTATAACGTGCCCATATCATGCTTATTACCCAAATCACCCATAAACCTTTGTAACCAAATCATTTCTTTACTAGCCTCTGTAGCAACAACATACTCTGCTTCTGTTGTTGAAAGTGCAACAACACTTTGGATTTTTGAAACCTAACTGACAGCTGTTCCTCCAATAGTAAATACATATCCTGTAGTGCTCCTCCTGTTATCTCTGTCACCTGCCATATCTGCATCAACATATCCTTGTAGGGAGATGTTTGAACCACCAAAGCATAATGCCTGATTTGTGGTACCTTTCAAATATCTGAGAATCCATTTCACTGCCATCCAATGTTCCTTTCCTAGATTGTTCATGTACCTGCTTACAACTCCCACTGCATGTGCAATATCAGGCCTTGTGCAGACCATTGCATACATTAAGCTTCCAACTGCTGATGCATATGGAACTTTAGACATATAATCCATGTCGTCTTGGGTCTTTGGGCACATTTCCTTGCTAAGTTTGAAATGGCTAGCAAAAGGTGTACTAACTAGTTTTGCATTGTGCATGTTAAATCTTTTCAACACCTTTTGTATGTACTCATTCTGAGACAATGTTAATTTACGATTTTTCCTGTCTCTAGTTATTCGCATATGAAGGATTTGTTTTGCAGCTCCCAAATCCTTCATTGCAAATGAATTTGCCAATTTTCTTTTGAGCACATTTATTTCCTTCATGTTAGATCCTGCAACAAGCATGTCATCTACATACAATAACAATATAATATAGCTGCCATCATTTTTCTTTTTCAAATAAACACAATGATCAGAGTTACATCTAGTATAACCTTGTTCAGACATAAACTTGTCAAATTTTAGATACCACTGCCTTGGAGCCTGTTTTAAGCCATACAAGCTCTTCTTCAACCTGCACACTAGTTTCTCCTTCCCTTTCACCTCATATCCTTGTGGCTGCTGCATATATATATCTTCCTCCAAATCCCCATGGAGAAAGGTTGTCTTTACATCTAACTGCTCAAGATGCAAATCCTCAGCTGCTACAAGACTTAAAATAGTTCTGATTGAAGTCATTTTAACAACATGAGAAAATATTTCATCAAAATCAATACCTTTCTTCTGTGAAAACCCCTTCACCACAAGTCTAGCTTTATACCTCTGTTTTCCTCCATCTTCTTCCTTTAGCCTGTAAACCCATTTATTCTGCAATGCTGTTTTACATGCAGGCAACCTGACTAAGTCCCAAGTCTGGTTATGTGCTAAGGAGTCCATCTCTTCTTTCATGGCTTGTTCCCACTTCTTCCTGGTTTCTACCTACACTGCTTCTTCATAACATTCAGGTTCACCAGAATCAGTCAACAATAAATAATATAATGAAGGAGAGTATCGTTCAGGGGGTCTACTTATCCTGGTAGATCTTCTAACACCACTTTCAGGTGTTTGGGGTGCCTGTTGCTGTTGTGGTGGTTGTTGTTGTTGATTATTATTATTTTCAGGCACCTTTACCTTTTCAGTGATGTCATCAAGAACTGCATATTCCTTGTTTTCGTTTTCTTTCTTCTTTTCCTGCAACTGATTCTTATTCAAGACCTTTTCATTGAATATTACATCTCTGCTCCTAATGATTATTTGATTTTCATAATCATATATGCGATAACCAAAATCATTAACACCATATCCATTAAAGGTACATTTCTTTGACTTTGCCTCAAGCTTTGTTCTATTTTCTTTATCAATATGGACAAAGGCCTCACAACCGAAAGGCTTTAAAAAAGAGTAGTTTACCTTTTTACCCGTCCATGCTTCCTCCGGAACACCACCATCCAAGGAACTTAAAGGCCCTCTGTTTATTAGATAAACAACAGTATCTACAGCATCTGCCCAAAACTGTAAAGGCAATCCTGCATGCAATCTCATGCACCTTACACGCTCCATGATTGTTCTGTTCATCCTTTCTGACACACCATTTTCTTGTGGTGTTCTTGGAACTGTCTTCTCTCTGTGAATTCCATGCTCTGAACAGTACCTATCAAACTCTTTGCTGCAATATTCACCTCCATTGTCTGATCTAAGACACTTCAATTTCTTTCCTGTCTCAATCTCAACCAAAGCTTTCCATTTCTTGAAAGTATCAAATACATCAGATTTATTCTTAATACAATAAATCCAAGTTTTTCTAGTTGCATCATCAATAAAGGTAACATAATAATGAGAGCCACCAAGAGATGATACCTGAGTAGGTCCCCATACGTCTGTATGCACAAGCTCTAATTTTTCGTTCTTCTTTTCTTTCCCAACTCTGAGAAATCTGACTCTCTTCTGTTTTCCATAAATGCAGTTCTCACAGAAGTCCAAATCAACATCCTTCAAACCCAGCAACAAATTCCTTGAGTTAAGAATCTTCATCCCCTTTTCACTCATGTGTCCGAGCCTATGATGCCATAATGCTGCATCTGCTCCTTTGGAAGTTAAAGCATTAACAGAGTTAGAAATACCATTGCATAAATACAATGTACCAACCTTTTCGCCTTTTGATATTACCAGGGCTCCTTTGGTGACCTTCCAAGCTTTATCTGTGAAAGTTGTCACACAACCTTCACCGCTTAACTACCCTATTGAAATCTGATTTTTCTTTAGATCTGGAACATGCCTTACCTCCTTTAATAGCCATTGGTTTCCATTCTGCTGTTTTACAAGAACCTTACCCATTCCAACGATTTTATAGGGTTTATCATCAACTAGACGAACTTGTCCAAAATCTCCTTGAACATAGTCATGAAATTATTTCTTATCAGGTGTGACATGGAATGAAGCCCCTGAATCTACCACCCAGGAATCAGTAATATTTTCGAAAGAAAGAATCAAAGCATCTTGTAACACCTCACTTGTCACATTTGCTTCATGATTTTTTTCTTGTTGTGCATCTCCTTCTTTTCCCTTCCGAGATCTACAGTCTTTCTTTAGGTGTCCTTTCTTTCCACATTTCCAGCACACTATTCCCGATCTGGACTTGGATCTGCCTTTCCTTGATTTACTGCGATATCCTGAGCTCTTTCCTCTTTCCATTTTTCTTCCTCTAGACTCTGCACTCAAATCATTTCCCAATGTCTCACCAGAGCTTTTCCATCGCATTTCCTCGCTAAGGATAGCACCGACAACATCATCAAACTTTAAAGTACTAGATCCAGAAACGGAGTTACTAATGGCCATTACCAAACCATTCCAACTTTCTAGTAATGAGCACAAGAATAACAGAGCTCTAACTTCATCATCAAAGTTTACCCCTACATAACTTAACTGACTTGTAACTGTATTAAAATCATTTAAATGGTTTGCAACAGATCCACCTTCTGACATATTCATATTAAATAACCGTTTAATAAGAAATACCTTGTTTGAGGCCGAGGATTTTTCATATAGTTTTGACAACGCCTGCATCAAACCCTCTGTCGTGGTTTCCTTCGAAATGTTGAAGGCGACTGATACAGCAAGGCACAACCGTATTGTTCCGAGTGCCTTTCTATCGAGAAGGTTCCATTCTTCATCTTTCATACCCGTCGACATCTTTGTTTTTCCGCCCAATGGTAGGTATATATCTTTCTGATACAGATAATCTTCCATCTACATCTTCCACAGCGAGAAGTTTTGGCCGTTAAATTTCTCGACCCTAAACTTACCATCTTCCACCATTGCTCCCACTCGAACCAGGAACCCTTCTTTCCTGCGAGTTTATCAGCCAAATAGACCTTCGGCTCTGATACCAGTTGTTAGAAAATTATATATTACGGAGCAATGGAACACATAAAATATTGTAGAAATATAAACACAGAAAACACACAAAACAAGAGAGACACAGATATACGTGGTTCACCCAGTTTGGGCTACGTCCACCCCGAACAGCCAGTCCTTCCTTTCTATTATCCAGCAAAATGAAGAGACACAACCTACAGAAAATCCACTGTAATATCCTTTGTTTTCTCTCACAGTCTCACCTCTCTGTTTCTCGCTCAAACTGAATAGACATCTATCACACAGCCTCAAATACAATACCCTCATACAAAGAGAGGGGTTTCCTTCTAGGGCAAAAAAAAACCCTAAACAAACATAAGTTCTACCGTCAGATCATCCGCCTAATGAACGGCCCAAATTGACTAGAAATTACTATACTTTTACAAGGCAATTTTACATTTATTTTTTGGCTTCGGGGACGCTGCCCCCGAGCCCCCGCCGAGGGACCACTGGCTCCCAGACCCCCGCGGGGGGGACAAGTCCCCCCCGCACCCCCCCGCGTGGAGGGGTGTACAAAACATCCTGGGGTATACATCCGGCTGAAACAAAGACCTCTGAACAATCATGCTCCACACACAACACTCTCAGCATGAAAGCCCTCTTCACCTCATGAAAAGCTAGATCACCCAAAAATACAATGTTGCATAGAGAAACCAACAACACTTCCTTACAAAATACAAAATTCCAGCCTTTGGATCTCTAGGATGAGGGATCCATATATAGATATTTACAGGTGGGTGAGTGAGCTTCTGGGATTTTGATTAGTGTCATCTCTCTAATAGTTCTTGGTTCCACTTGGAGATTTCATGATCTCTTACTCATCCCTGGGTGAATTCACAGAGGCAAGTGTCAAATGGGTAGTTTCTAGAAGATTCTTTGGGTTTCCATCTAGCCGAATGCCTCTGCCATTTGTCTACTCTAGCTCATCGCACCCTACAGAAGGGATTTTCAGTATGCATCGCACTTTTTGCATGTGGAAGGTGAGATGCATCGCACCCGTAGCACTGAGTAGTATGTATGGTCCAGTTTTGGCCAGTTCTGAGTAGTTTTTCAGAAAGAACTTATGGGAGATGATGTAATCAGCTGACCTTGTTCCTTCAAGGTATGAAACAACACTTTTAGGGGCTTAGAATCCCTTGGTTTAGGGACATATGAGATTGGGGTTTCAGTGCCTAAATATGTCTATAACACTTAGGTCTAAAATATGTAGAGGTTCTTCGAGGAACTCTCCTTCCATTTCTACCTGTACAACATTCCAATCAATTTTATGAGGTGAGTGATATACATATTTCTTCGAAAAGGATACATCAAATACATTATCAATTTTTATATTTTCTATAAGAGAAAGCTGATAGGAAACTGGTCCAATTCTGGCTAACACCTCAAAATCTCCACAATATCTAGGTGATAACTTGGCATACTTGCCAAGTCTGAGTGTGATTTTGTTTGGTTTCACTTTTAAGTAAACATGATCACCAAAATTGAATTATTTGTGAACTCTTTTCAAGTATGCATAAATCTTATGTCGATCTTGAGTTGTTTATAAATTATACTTAATATGTTTAACCACTTTTTCCATTTCTTTGAGTATATGTGTTCCCAACACTAATTGATTTTCAAGATGGTCCCAACTTAGAGGCACTTTGCATCTTCTTCCATGTAATACCTTAAAGGGGCTCATCATCAAATAAATTTGATATCCATTATTATAGGAAAACTAAACTAAGTGGTGATAGTCTTATCACATAGTTGGCCTATCCATAACATACATTTTTAACATATATTCTAAGCTTTGATTGGTCCTTTCTATTTGAACATCAGCTTGAGGATGATACAATGGGCTAAAATTTAAATTTATTTTCATGCCTTCAAATAGACCCTTCCAAAAATTATAAGTGAACTTGGCATCACAATATGAAATAAAAGTTTTTGGCATACCATGGAATCTAAAGATCTACTTCATGAATATTTATACTATGTTAATGGCTTTAAGGGTCGATTTTATAGGAGTAAAGTGTGTTGCTTTAATGATTTTATCTACCACTACCATAATAACATCATGTTGCCTCCTAGTTTTTGTTAAACCAGGGACGAAGTCCATTGATATTATTTCCCATGTCCACTCTCGAATGGTAAGGTTTGTAACAACCTAGTTGGATGTTGATGGGATTCCTTCACCTACTCACATTCCAAGCATTTATCTATGCATTTAGCATTTTTTTTTTTTCAGGTTAGGCCAATAAAATTGTTTCCTGAATGTAGCTATTAAATTTTGATAACAAGGATGCCTAGCTATTGGTTTCTTATATAACTCATCTAATACAAATATTTTTAGATTTGAATCATTAGGAAAGTAAATTATGTCTCTATACATTAGAAACCCTTGTTTTTTTTTTTTTACTGAAAATCAACTTCTTCTTCACCTAATAGTTCAGGATTCTAAAATTTCTCTTTAATTTTCATGTATTCTTGATCAAAATCTGCAGTTGATTTGATCTTTTCTATCAAATTTGTTTCCCAACTAATTGTAGAAACAACACAAAATTGATTTAATTTTATGCTCAAGGCACCAACAATTTTTTTTTCTTTCGCTTTAATGTGTACAATTTCAAAATCATACTCACCAAGGAATTCCAACCATATTTCTCACCTAACATTTAGATTTTCCAGGTAAAATATGTACTTGAGACTAATATTTTCTATTTTTAGCTAAAATTGCCTTCCTATGAGATAATCTCTATGTATTTTTAGATAATGAATGATAGATGATAGTTCTAAGTCAAGTTTGGCATAGTTCTTCTAATTATCTTTTAATTTTCTGGATTTGTAGCTAATTAAATGACCTTGGTACATTAAAAAATCCCCCAAACCTTCCTTCCCGGCATCTGTTAATACTACAAAACCTTTATTAGGTTCACCTAGTTTTAGGATTGCAATAGTAGTTGATAACCTCTTTAATTTTTCAAATCTATCTCGACACTTCCAAATCCATTCAAAATTTGTCCACTTATTTTGCAGAGAAGTAATTGGATGTGCTAGTTTAGAAAATACTTTTATAAATCTTCTGTAATAACCTGTAATTCCCATGAAAGATACAATATTAGATACATCTTTAGGTACTAACCATTGAGTAATAGCTCTTATATTTTCCACATTCACAATAATACCTTCCTCAGATACTACATGTCCTAAGTATTGAATTTGTTTATGGTAAAATGTGCATTTTCAAAACTTAACATTCAAATCGTTTTTTCTAAGTGTTTGGAGAGAAGCCTTCAAATGTTGATCATGTTCTTCTTTACTCTTTCAGCAAACTATAATATCATCTATGAATATATTGACAAATTTGTCTATAAAATGGCTAAGGACACTATTCACCAAGCACATGAAAGTGACCCATTCATTAGTGAGTCAAATGGGAGTACCACGAACTCATAATGT
The DNA here is from genome assembly GCA_031772625.1 of Pinus tabuliformis. Classification (NCBI taxonomy): domain Eukaryota; kingdom Viridiplantae; phylum Streptophyta; class Pinopsida; order Pinales; family Pinaceae; genus Pinus; species Pinus tabuliformis. The sequence continues at coordinate 14,543,907 of CM062812.1, forward strand.
CTATATCTTGTTTTGAATGTTATTTTGTGATGAGCCTCATCCTTCGTCCTAATTTCACGGTTTGTAGATCATAAATCATTTTTTTAGAAAATTGAAGCTCCTTTGAATTGATCAAACAAGTCATCAATTCAGGGAAAAGGGTACTTGCCTTTGATGATCATTTTATTGAGTTGTTTTTAATCTATACAAAGCTTAAGAGTAACTTTTTTATTCTTAATAAATATGACTAGTGCACCGCAAGGTGAGACACTGGGTATTAGATACTTCTTATCATGTAGTTTTTGCAACTAAATCTTTAATCCAATTAACTCAATAATTCTTATTCTATATGGGGATTTTGATACCGAAACAACTCAAGGAATGAAATCAATGGTGAGTCTATATCACTTGGTGGAGCAAGTCTTGGTATATCATTAGAGAAGGCGTATTTATATTGCTCCAATATATGGTAATCCTTTAGATATGGTTTCTCAATATTACAAAAAAATATCTTCAATCTAGATTGCAAACATTTGGAAGCCTTTACGAGCACATTTATTTAGTTGTAATGTAAGAATTTCCTTACAGAAATATCTCTTGGAACTCATTTTACTATAAAAGCTTCGCCTTCATTGTTAATGCAAGCAAAATAGTTTTTAGGAAATTTAAAACCACTATATGTGGTTCTAACCAATAAATACCAAAAGAATATCATATGACCCCAAAGGTTAAATGTTTAGATTTAAGTGAGTGTTCCTTCTATTCATATTTAATAAAAAATATTTGCTTATTTCTATCATTTTCCTTTTATCTCCTGTGGCCAATTGTGCTAATGAGAGCTTAATTTACTTTACCTTTTTGAGTCCAGATATTTCAATTGTAGCAAGGGAAATTTAACTTGAAGTAGAACCAAGTTCAATTAGTACTACTATATTTTTCTTAAAATTATTACCTTGGATTTCCACCATAGTAGAGTGATGATCTCCTTGTCTCCCATCTAGCACCGCACTAGTCCTTTGGATATTACAACAAATATCACCAACTGTAGAAGCTTCTTGCAGGTTATTTACTGTCATTTTTTTACAGGGTTTTGTGGACAATATCCCCACAAATGGTTCTCATTGCAACCCCAACATTTAATTGGTTGCCTCACTGATTCACAAAAATTTATGTTTCCTACTCCTACTTCTTGTCCATTCTTTTATCCAAATTTCCTTTGCTAATTTACACTTCTATTGTAGTTTCCCCTTTATTGGAAATATGTTGTGATTGATGGCAAAGGAAATGGAAAATGCAATGGAAAATATTAGAAAAGACAATTGAATTGATAAATATGTTGTCATTGATGGAAAAGGAAAACATTTTGTAACTTAGAAATCGGAGAACCCACAGTAAAAAACAATTTTCGTCAATGTTTCAAATCCCAACAGGGATCCATCATCAGAATGATTTTGAATGTTGATAGTAGAAGAGCTCAGTTGCGAAATTTAAATAGTTATGACGTGAGCTTATTTTGTTTTAAGGAACGTTGACGAAAAATGGTTTTTACTATGGGTTCTCTGATTTCTAAGTTACAAGATATTAACCACAGAGGTCTTAAATCCAGAAGGAAAACATTGTTGGTAAAGTCAAAGGCCATGGAAAAGCTTTTTGGAAGAGGCAAGAAAATGGCAACTACAAATGCATTGGTAAATATGTCATCATTATTAGCAAAGGAAAAGGCAAAGGTAACGGTAAAGGTGGAAGAGCATGGAAAATGATTAATCACAAGAATATTATCATGGTAGAAGTGATAGTATAGATACTTTGGAGCCCGTTTTGGAGTATAATATCATCACATAAGTAGGTGAATCCTAAAAATATGGAAAGTTCTCACAAAAATAGCTCCAGTGGTATGTGGAAGTTTGAGAATGGCCTCCTAGATTGAAAGTTACAACCAGTCAAAGTTGGTGACCCGAAGTCAAAGTTAGTAGAGTTAAAATGTTATTGTAGGAGCCTTGGTGCATATCCAAAGTTGGCAGAAGTGCCAAACTCAATGGTAAATCTGATTGGAGTAGAAAAACATAAGACTCAGTAGACATGGCCGACAACATAGTAGTGGGAAGCACTTCTATTACCGCAGGAGGAGCCCACGTGACAGCCTAACCTAACAGAGTTACCCCGACAATATGGTGAAGATGTATACGTATTAGTAGCAGGGTGAATGGAGTGGGATGATTCCAAGCGATGAGGTCATCCCGGTAGACCTACCCAGTGGGTACACACCGAAGGATTGCAAAGGATGCAATAAATGAAAGTCTCGGGTGATGGATGGTAGTACACAACAATGAAACGTTGTCCGATGGGAAGCAGTTGGGAGGCCCTCACATTGATAAATCGGTCCACTGAGGGCTAGCCCAAAGGTATAATAAGAGGGGGTCATGTGAAGCATTGTCCCGATGGAAAAAAAAGGAAATGGCTTGATCTGAGTTCTTTTTTATAAAAATATTAGCAAATGAAATTGGTACAAAATGAAGGCCGTAGGGCCCTTTCTCTCTCCTTGAGTAGGACATGTGGCAATATGCAATGGGCACCAACATTGAAGGATAGTGACCTTCAAACCAAGAAATTAGAGTATGACACATGACACTCATATTTGGAATTTTCGGGCACCCAAAAGGGGCATTTCTCGATGACACATGTCACTAATCATTGTTCAACACATGGTACAAGTGACATCAGAATGAAATCATCCTGCTTGATGGATTCGAGCGGGTTTATAATAGTGCACAAAAGGGATGCACTCGGTAAGAGGTGTCAGGATGATGAGGAAAATAACTCATCATGAAGAGTTTTTCTTTAAGTACTATTGTTGCAATGGGAAGACCGCACCTCAATAGTTTATCCCATAGGATAAACCCTGACAGGTTTGTTAATAGAGCACAAATACAAAGCCTCGGGAAGTGGGAGATGAGACATGTTGCACTAATAAGTGGATAGTTACATCCAATATCTAGTGATAAGAAGAATTTATTTGCACAATTTAAAGAATTGTTGGGATAAGAGCGTCGAGCTTGGGAGCTCTAACCTTAGTGCAAAGACTTGGAATTTTGTCATTTTTCATAGAAACAAGACCAATGGCACGAAATCATAAATGAAGAAAACAAGGTGGCATAGGGAACAAAGGGCTTAGCACCCAAATGCTTGGATAAAGAGTTGCAAAGACTCTTAAGGAAGCTAAGTACTTTCCCTTTGATCATTTCACATATAAATGAAACCAATGGGATCGAGCCATTAGCAAAGGAGTTTGTCCCGCAAAGGGCGTAAACAGGGTAAGCGCTTGAAGCCTTGACCGAATGATCATGGAGATCTCGTCCTATGGTAGAAAAGTAGGAAGGTGCCAACACAAAAGGGGCTTAAGATAAAATGGTGGAACTGTTAGTTTTGGAAGTTAATTTAGGAGTTGATCCAAAGATAAATGCGGAAAAAAATAGTAGAAGGCCAACTAAAACCTGTTAAAAATCTTTAATTACTAAAATTAGCAGTTCAACAAAGAAATTGAGCCTAGAAGTTGATATTAGAGTTTTTTTAAGGTTTATAACTTGGTGAGCATGCAACCTTATATATCCAACAACATGCTTTATCTTATATATACAGTTGTAAGTGATTATAGATTTGTCACTTGGTCTAGGAACAATTTCTCAGATATCATTTTTCATAATTTACTTGTATTCTTCTACATTATATTCCTCGATTCTTAATTTTTAGTTGCATATCCATAGGAGGAGGGTTCAACTCTAATGAGTTTGGTCATATAAGCCCAGAATACCTTTTAGGTCTTTTACTTTCTCTAAAAGCTTGTTTTGTCGTGTGACCTTCTACTTCTTGTAAGGTGTGAGTATGTTCTTTCCATATAGAAAGGGATGCATTGAGCTTTTCAATAATTTCGAAGAATAAAATTTAATACCCTTTACCCCAGTTTTCTCTTTTATGGGATCATATTAGTATTATTCCAAGATATTATGGAATCATTATCATTTTTTCCACTTTTCTAAAGAAATGATGACTTTAAATAATTCCTTATCAAGACCATAAATGAAAAATTATAAAATGAAAAATTTGTTACCACTATATTCTCTTAGAAGGTAAGGATCTACTTCTCCAACAATCTTGTCGTTATATCCATCAAACAGTGAGTGGAAAAGTGTAAATGTATTCTCAAGACTTAAATCAAATACATATTATTCATCTTGTCAAGTAAGATAGAAGATGCATTCGTGAAACCCTCACAAATCAAAGAAGTTTGTAGATCGACACCTAGATTTTGAAGCATTCTTCTCCTCTGTTAATGCCTCAAAGTCTAAATGGTGAAATTTTCTTGAAATTCGGTTACGAAACAATAGATATGAACAAAACAAATGATAAAAAATGTAAAATATCTCATGTTTAGGCCATATCTAATAGATCTCACCCAGATCCGCGACCTCCTCTCAATTCACATTTTCTACAAGTTATGTATAAAAGAGCTATGGTTTTCTACAAAGATGAATAATCTCACAATAGTTGAATTCATTTGAATATTTGCTCGTATCGTCGAGTAGTTTTTAGGTTCCAAATTGACAAGATTATAAGCCTAGAATACCTTTTAGGTCTTTTACTTTCTCTAAAAGTTTGTTTTGTCATGTGACCTTCTACTTCTTGTAAGGTGTGAGTATGTTCTCTCCATATAGAAAGGGATGCATTGAGATTTTCAATAATTTCTAAGAATAAAATTTAATAACCTTTACCCCAGTTTTCTCTTTTATGGGACAATATTAGTATTATTCCAAGATATTATGGAATCATGATCATTTTTTCCATTTTTCTAAAGAAATGATGAGTATAAATCATTCCTTATCAAGACCATAAATGAAAAATTATAAATTGAAAAGGTTGTTACCACTATATTCTCTTAGAAGGTAAGGATCTACTTCTCCAACAATCTTGTCGTTATATCCATCAAATAGTGAGTGGAAAAGTGTAAATGTATTCTCAAGACTTAAATCAAATACATATTATTCATCTTGTCAAGTAAGATAGAAGATGCATACGTGAAACCATCACAAATCGAAGAAGTTTGTAGATCGACACCTAGATTTTGAAGCATTCTTCTCCTCTCTTAATGCCTCAAACTCTAAATGGTGAAATTCTCTTGAAATTCGGTTACGAAACATTAGATATGAACAAAACAAATGATAAAAAAATGTAAAATATCTCATGTTCACCCCATATCTTATAGATATCACCCAGATCCACGACCTCCTCTCAATTCACATTTTCTACAAGTTATGTATAAAAGAGCTATGGTTTTCTACAAAGATGAATAATCTCACAATAGTTGAATTCATTTGAATATTTGCTCGTATCGTCGAGTAGTTTTTAGGTTCCAAATCGACAAGATTACCCTTCTCACCATCAATACCACAACAATAGATAAAGTCAAGTATCAAGCCTCACACTCATCTTATATTTCACGTTACTTCTCAAAGATCTCATTGTAATCCACACTCGTGTGCCTCTCTCACAAAGCCTCAACCTAGTTGTTGTACTCAAAGTGGTAAAGTATATCTTCCTTAAATTGAGGGGGTTACTCATAAGATTGTTAGGGTTTTTTGTAAAAATGATGTTTTCAATCAAGGATAAAATCATCAACACCACCTTAAGGTAGTCTACAAAATTGGTTGTTCTTGTAGAAAAGGTTATATTAGAGAAACAAGAAGTTCATTGCAAGTGAGATTGAAAGAACACTTAGCTCACACTAAAAATGAAAGATCTAGCACTTGAGCCCTTTCCCTAAAAAACTAAGCACCATATCTACTTAATACCACTACGAGAAAAGGGATATGAGGGAGGCACTTGAAATAATGAAGCATTGGAAAAATCCCACTAAAGATGGTGGGATTGATATGAATAGGTGCTCGCTTCCTCTAATGAGATAGCTTAGTTCTACCAACTCCTCTTAATTTCAACATTTTAGGTATAAGTCTCTAACACTAACTTTATATTATTCTCTCATAATAATAATGAGTAATATTAGGATAAAATAAAAATAATAATTTTTTTTAATAATAATTAGTATTATAGCGATATATGTTCTACTAATTAACTCATTAATTTCAATATTCATCTCTTAATTTAAAATTAAATAAAAAAAAAAGTTTTAGTAATTTTACTTATAACTAAATATATGTAATATTTTAATATTAAAATTTAATAATATTAGAAATATTATTAAAATAAAATTTAATAATCTCAATATATTATCATTTATTTAGTGTTTATTCTAATAATATTATTAATAATTATATTATTAATATTAGTATTATTAGGGTAAGATTGGTATTTTAGGTTTTTAGCCTACCATTATGATTTTGTGTTTTATTTTATTATTTTGGTATTTCTTTATTCACACTCTCTTTGCTTTATTTCTCTGTAGTGGTGATGATGGATCCATTTTGGGATTAGAAAAGTGGACAAACCATGAAAACTAATGTGGACAATCCAAATTCTTCTACATGTTAATAATTGACACTAGTGAGAAAAGACAAGCAAATTGGTAGAAATGAGTGAAGCCATTGTATTGATACTAGGATATAGATTTATAATACATAAATTTTACCTTGTAGATATAGATCTAGTTCTCACATGAAACTCATACACTAGCTAGACAATACTTCATTAAGATAAGAATTACAATTGATGAATATGTGGTCTAGGATTTTATGATTGTCTAGGGACACATACTCTAACAATATACCATATGTCTACCCATCTTATGGGTAGAGTCCCCTTTATAATCTATATGCATTATAAGTAACATGCTTAGGACCGAACAAATATATTTTTCTACAAAGGATGCCTTAGGTGTGAATGTCCTTACCTAATGAATGGAACCCATTTCCCACACACAAACCAAAACAATGTTTTTAAGGGGGTTCTCTATTGTATATACATCCTCAATTATTGGTCTACCTTATATGCACATCCTTTAAGGCTAAGCCATCAATATTAGTTGTTCAAGTAAGTTTTGGAAAGAGAACACTCCATATTGTATCCAATTTCAAAATTGGTTTTGAATTTGAAATATAAACTACATAATTTATTTAAAAGATAATTCCATGGTTTAAATTTCTATTCATTTATTTTGTGATTCTTAATAGTGATTTAACAATTTAGTTGCTATTTTTAACCCAACATCGTTTAATATTACTAAAAAAATATTTTAATACATTAAACTTTTGATTATATTTTACCATAACTTTTAGGTGAAGATAATATTCCATAAGTATCAAATTTTAAAATAAATTTTCAATTTTAAATATTTAAATTAGATATATCATTAAGGAAAATAGAAATTATAACCAAAATCTTAAATATAAATATTTTCCAAATCGTATTATATTAATTATTAAAATTAAAGATTATATAGTCAAACAACATTTAGCAGCAATAAAAACCCGTAATAAGAATGATAACATGAAGTTAAAGCCAACAGGATCCATAAATGAAGATTTGTGACCATATTGGCTAAATTTATCAAGACCCTAAAAATGGTGCTGGCTAAATTTATGAAGATTTTAATGCCTATCCATTTGACTGTAAGGTGACCACCTTTGCGAACAAGCCGACTCCACTAACTCTGGCCACTCTCTACTCTGCCGACGTAACTAACCCATGCCCCAGACTTTTATCGAGTGAGTATGAGTATATTTAAAACGTAGTTTTAAAGGAGAAAAATCATAAAACAAAGATTTCGCAGTGTGGAGGTACAAGAATTATATTATTTGCAGACGTCAAAATGGGTTCCAAGGATGATAGCATTCCAGAAGAGTATGTGGATATCCTGGTGCAAGAATTTGCTTATGATCCAATTCGACTATGCGCTACAGAAGATCCTGCTCAAGTTCTTTACAACCGCAGGACACTGGAGACCATTTGGGACACCAAATATGAAGCCGTTAATCCCTTCACTCGCCAGCCCTTTGACATCAACAATTCCATTCCCCAGGCTGAGCTGAGGAAACAGATGCGTGAGTACGTCCTCCGCAACCCAAGCCTGCAGGTCATTCCCGACTATTCTAAAGTATTGAGAGAGACAGAGATGAAAAATCTGTTGAATGAATTGATTTCAGAGTATGAGCATCTAATAAATGCGACTAAGTCGAAGAAGAGAAAGCGGCAGCCAGAAGAAGATATCTGGAAGCCTGTGTGGCAGAGATTTAATCTCCTGCGTCTATATTGCCAGCACAGTGCAGAAAATAGGGAATTGTTTTGTTCCATCAAAGGATACGAATTCTTGTATGGAGTGATAACTGAGAAACTACTTCAATTGTGTTGTCGCTATCATTCCTGTGATGATGCCAAGGAAGTGGGCAAAGAGGTGGCTCGAATTGTGGATGTCATCGGTTTAGAAGAAAGCGATTTGCGCACTGCACCTGAAAGCTTTCTATGGACGTTGGTACACATTTTGTGCTATCTCGGCGACAATTGCAATTATAAGAAAATCCATAGTACGATTCTCAGAATTTTTTGTCGGATTTTTCATGACAGCAATATTGATTGCAAGAAGGTTTTGTGTTCCTGCGTAGTTCAAATGGCTCTTTATGTGTTGGAACGGTGCGATAATTCGGAGGGCATATCTAATGAAGATTTATACAACGGAATTTCAGTCCTCAAATCTGCCTGGCTGAAAAACAGCGTATCATTTCATTTACATAATTCGTCAAAACTGCCTGACGATTTAATCGACATTATCGTCAAGGTAGCACAGATTTCCATTTCCCGCCTCAAAGATTTGAACGTTGCAACCAATAACCACCACGAAGATGATGAAAAGGCGAAGAATATTAATCTGGTTAGCATAGCACTTGAGCGAGTGCTCTGCTTAATTAATTTGACAGTCACAGTTACACCATATGATTCGGGAAGACGGGACTTATTTTGTTGGTGCAAGCGAAAGCTGGAAATTTCAGGTATCCGAGAAGTAATCGTCGGACTCGTGGAACTTGTCCTCGCTGGCTACAGATGCTTGCAGGGGTCATCTCAATTGCAATTTGCTATAAACATTGCAGCGATACTTCAAAGGGACAAAGGCATTGTCCGAGTCTTTACACGTTTTCTGAGAAGTGGTATCGTGGATGATGATCAGTATTGTAGTATTAAGCCCTCACTGCAACGCTTTTATGTGCTATTAATGTGGGAGCGCCAATTTCACTAGCACACGTAGTTTTTCTATTTATTCTGTCATTTTACGGTGTTGTGTATTATTTTTTTGTTTTCAGTATAGCGCACACATATTTTCTATTTATGCTGTTGTTGTGTATGATTTATTTTTATTTTTATTTTTATTTTTTTGTGGTGTTCAGCATTACTGTGTATGTTTTTTTTTTCATTAATGTAATTGGTCAAATACAACATTTCAATAAGAAAATTAAGAAAATTGTTCACATTGTAATTGAGACAACATTTTTTCAAAATGGACAATAACTTAATAGCTCAAATTGTAATGGACACAATCTAAATGAAAGTGCATAGGAATAAGACATATTTTCAGATTTACTACTCATCAACATGTATTTGAGATCTTCAAATTGTGGGAGTGCCTTTGAATGGACAAACCGTTTAATGTTAAAATTGTGAATTGCCAAATAAAAACTAAGTGATAAGAAAACAAACATTGCTTAGCAAATATATATTTTACAATTTAATGATCCAGGGGTAAACTAAACACCAAATGAGCAAAGTGTCTCACTGCCTCCATGTTCCAAGGCAACTAGCCCTGTCATAATGGATTCAGCTACAACTAAGGAAGGAGGTTAATTCCTATCAAAACCTTCATAATGGATTCACCTACAACTAAGGTTTTTAAACTTAAAATATGTTTAATAAAATAAATTTTGATCAACCTTAAAATTTAGATTATATTTTACCATAATTTTTGGGTGAAGACAACATTCTTCATTTTATCAAAATTTAAAATTACTATTGAATTTTAAATATAAACTAGATATTTCTTACTATGAAAAAAACTAAACTCCACGATTTATGTTTCTATTAATTTATTATATGTGTTTTAGGTAGTTTAACTACTAACAATGTAAAGTTATATATATAAATATATGTTCTTAAATTTTTGATAGACATAAAGGCTGAATTTATTTACTATATTTGTTATATGTTTGGCATATCTTCAAATTTCTAGCAAAGATTTATTGCAATTATAAGTTTCATATGTAAAGTTTCCACAATGTGTTTCTAGGATTTTCAAAGTATTGAATCTATATATCACCAATGGACCAAAATTGTTTTATCAAATTTAAACCAAAAAATTCAATACATGTGATAGATAAATAAAACAATTTATTTAAATAAAAAATTTATAAAAAATTTGCAAAAAAAATGACTTCCATCCTTACAAGGATAAAACATTTAACAATAATAATAACAAATCTGAAGAATTAATCTCTCAAACTTTGTTGATCAATAGTCACAAGGGATGTGAAGAGTCACCTTATTTGCTATACATACACCTTGGTAGCTCAAGTAAGGGACTTTTCACTTGGCTTATCAAGCTAGGAATTGTCACACGGACCTTCCTAGAATCTAAAGAAGACGTAATGACAAGCAAACCAACCAGACACTATCTTTCTCTAAATATGCTTTGATAAACAATAGAAAACAAGTGTTTTTAGGGCCTACCTTAGGTCCTGCTCAAGTTTGTGACGCCCTTGCTGGTGCGATCCAAATGACCTCCTTTGTGGCGAATCTGCAAACACAAACAAGGCAAACAAATTAAAGAGCACCTCAAAAGCCAATTACATAAAACATATTTAACATGAAAGTCAAGGAGTCCATGAAACAAATAACATGAGATAATTGTTGAGCAAAACGACTTTGATTTTATTAATTCAAAAGAAGAACTTTACAACCTTTTCCTTGACGCTGTACAAGCTCCTCCCAGGGTCCAGCAAGAAGTCTCCTCTACTTTGACAAGTTTAACTCACTATGTGATCTCTCCTCTTAAGCTCAACTAGGAAGTCTTGATTTCACCAGCATTTACCGTAAAAAATGTTCACCTTCTAATCTCCCTAGCAACGAGTCCAATGGCTGTATTTATAGTGGAATGGAGGGAGGTTACTAGGTCCTCCTTCAAAGGGATAAAACCCTCCTTCAAAGGGATAGCTCCTTCTCTTTTGGGATGCATGAACCACCTTAGAGCGAACAATCCACGTCAAAATTCCTTCTAGAAACCTCTAGAATTAACACAAAGTGAGTTTTTTAAGATAAAACTTGCGCCTTTTGACTTTGACAAGGGTCCGCACCTACACAGTTAGGGACAGAGGCGGACCTACACAGTTAGGGACAGAGCGGGCAAGTCTGCACAGTTAGGGACAGAGCGGGCAAGTCTGCAGTTTTTGTACACAGACGTGCGGGACCGTAGGTGAGAGAAAGTGCATAATGAGAGTTACATTGATTTTAATGTCTTTCTCTCATTTTCAAAGCTTGACATGAAGAGATGAGGTCTGAGACTTACTTAGGAGGACAATACAAGTGATGATAGACCCATACTAATTGCAAATAATCATGGTGACGATATTTTTGTCTAACACATTGCCCCCTAAAGTCTGTAGTAGATGAGGATTTCATTGATCATTTAGGAAGAGTTAAATACTTTATCATTTCGAGTATCATCTTGTGGAGAGGCCGGTTGCAACCTGTAAAAGCATTCAATGCAAGATATATATATGAGATCATATCATCGCTGAGGTAGGCATTCCCATACTCAGATCAAAACTTACTAGAAAAACTAACTACTGGAATGATCTTGTAAAACATCACAAGTAAAGACTCATTTGTGTATGTTTTTTCTTTTCATTAAGGTAATTGGTCAAATACAACATTTCAATAAGGAAATTGTTCACATTGTAAATTAGACAACATTTCCTCAAAATCCACAATAATGTAATAGTTCAAATTGTAATTGACACAATCTAAATGAAAGTGCATAGAAATAGGACATGCTTTTAGATTTACTACTCATCAACATGTATTTGAGATCTTCAAATTGTGGGAATCCCTGTGAATGGACGCTAGTTTCAAACAGTTTAATGTTAAAACTGTGAATGGCGAAATAAAAACTAAGTGATAAGAAAACAAACATTGCTTAGCAAATATATATTTTACAATTTAATGATCCATGGGTAAACTAAACACCAAATGAGCAAAGTGTCTCACGGCCTCCATATTCCAACACAGCTAGCCCTGTCATAATGGATTCAGCTACAACGAAGGAAGGACATTAATTCCTATCAAAACCTTTGGTTTATAAAGGATAGTTAGATTAAAATGGGAAAAAACAAACTTATTACCTTCACAAACCTATTGCAAAGTAGGATTTGTGTGGTATGAGACAAATCCCTCGGATCTTTTAAATCGGAGCACCTAGAAAACTGCAATACACGTTGAAATTATCTTGATCCTGCTTAGATGTGTTTTGCTAAGAGAGGAACAAGAAACTTTTCCGCATGAGTTTAGTCAGTTAGATTTGGTTAACATGATTGAGAGTAGTAGATTAGCAAAGGATATGCGAAAATGACAGAAGGTGAACTCGATTATGTAGGGTCCACAACATTATTTTTACATTCTCATTTGTTCATCCACACCATACACATATGCTTTAACCTAAGCCATCATTGTTAGTGGTTGAAGCATGATTTTAATGAAACATTTTTTTGAATGAATTTTAGATTTGGGTTTGAGCTTTAAAAGTATTAATTAGATATTCATATAAAAGAAGAAATATTAATTTATTATGTGATTTTTCACTTATTTTTAAATTTAAAATATGCTTAATAAAATAAATTTTGATCAACCTTAAAATTTAGATTATATTTTACCATAATTTTTGGGTGAAGACAACATTCTACATTTTATCAAAATTTAAAATTACTATTGAATTTTAAATATAAATTAGATATTTCTTACTATGAAAAAAACTCTATGATTTATGTTTCCATTAATTTATTATATGTGTTTTAGGTAGTTTAACTACTAACAATGTAAAGTTATATATATAGCTATATTTGTTCTTAAATGTATTTGTTCTTAAATGTTTGATAGACATAAAGGTTGAATTTATTTACTATATTTGTTATATGTTTGGCATATCTTCAAATTTCTAGCAAAGATTTATTGCAATTATAAGTTTCATATGTAAAGTTTCCACAATATGTGTTTCTAGGATTTTCAAAGTATTGAATCTATATATCACCAATGGACCAAAATTGTTTTATCAAATTTAAACTAAAAAATTCAATACATGTGATAGATAAATAAAACCATTTATTTAAATAAAATATTTTATCAAAATTTTTCAAAAAAAATGACTTCCATCCTTACGAGGATAAAACATTTAACAATAACAATAACAAATCTGAAGAATTAATCTCTCAAACTTTGTTGATCAATAGTCACAAGGGATGTGAAGAGTCACCTTATTTGTTTTACATACACCTTGGTAGCTCAAGTAAGGGACTTTTCACTTGGCTTATCAAGCTAGGAATTGTCACACGGAATAAGTCGATCTTGCGGACAAGATAGACCTTCCTAGAATCTAAAGAAGACCTAATGAAAAGCAAACCAACGAGACACTATCTTTCTCTAAATATGCTTTGATAAACAATAGCAAACAAGTGTTTTTAGGGCCTACCTTAGGTCCTACGCAAGCTTGTGGATACCCTTGCTCCTGCGATCCAAATGAGCTCCTTTGTCGCGAATTTGCAAACACAAAAAAGGCAAACAAATTAAATAGCACGTGAAAAGCCAATTGCATAAAACATATTTAACATGAAAGTAAAGGAGTCCATGAAACGAATAACATGAGATACTTGTTGAGAAAAATGAGTTTGATTGTATTAATTCAAAATAAGAACTTTACAACCTTTGCCTTGACGCTGTATAAGCTCCTCCGAGGGTCCAGCAAGAAGTCTCCTCTACTTTGAAAAGTTTCACTCACTCCCCAATGAAGCTAAAAAGGTAAGTGATCTCTCCTCTCAAGCTCAACTAGGAAGTCTTGATTTCACGAGCGTTTACCCTAAAAAATGTTCAGCTTCTAACCCCCCTAGCAACCAGCCCAATGCCTGTATTTATAGTGCAATGGAGGGAGGTTACTAGGTTCTCCTTCAAAGGGATAAAGCCCTCCTTCAGAGGGATAGCTCCTCTCATCAAGGGATTAGCTCCTTCTCTTTTGGGATGCATGAACCACCTCAGAGCGAACAATCCACGTCAAAATTCCTTCTAGAAACCTCTAGAATTAACACAAGGTGAGTTTTTTAAGATAAAACTTGCGCCTTTTGACTTTCACAGGGATCCGCACCTACACCGTTAGGGACAGAGCGGGCAAGTCTGCAGTTTTTGTACACAGAGGGTGTGGGACCGCAGGTGACAGTGAGAGAAAGCGCGGAACGAGAGTTACATTCATTTTTAATGTCTTTCTCTCATTTTCAAAGCTTGACTTGAAGAGCTAAGGTCTGAGACTTGCTTAGGAGGACAGTAAAAGTGATGATAGACCCATACTCACTACAAATAATCATGGTGACGATATTTTTGTGTAACAGATTGCCCCCTAAAGTGCAAAGTCTGTAGTAGATGAGGATTTCATTGTTCATTTAGGAAGAGTGAAGTACTTTATCATTTCGAGGATCATCTTGTGGAGAGCCGAGTTGCAACCTGTAAAAACATTCAATGCAAGATATATATATGAGATCATATCATCGTTGAGGTAGGCATTCCCATACTCAGATCAAAACTGACTAGAAAAACTAACTACTGCTCTGATACACGAATGATCTTGTAAAACATCACAAGTAAAGTCTCATGTGGACACAGTATGGACACATCCATTTGTTTATGAATAGTCCATTATATAATGAATACAAAATTCCTCGCAGCCTGGATTGTGGAAACTAGATCGAGGCTCTTCATTTCTACTTCCCGAAATAGTACGATTCTATCCATGCGAATGAATGTGTTGATGTCGAACATGGTAGAAACCACTTGATTACCAGTCAATGATGTAAACTGTTAACAAGTGTGAGAAAAACCACCAGTGATGTCAATGGCTCTCAAAGTACCCAGTACAATCCATGAGATGTGAATAAATGTGTTGATGTCGAACATGTCACGGAATCCTTTGATCGAAAGTCAATGATGTAAACTGTCGTCAAAGGCGAGAAACCTGCCATTGAGGCATGGAGATCTCAAGGTACCGACGATTTCTAGATCATCCTTCTAGATAATGAGATGATCTCGATAAAAAGCGATCCATTGTAGGTAAGCCCAAAACACGAATTCATAGATCAAGTTGGAGAAATTTAGTTGCAAGGACTCACTCAGGGATGGTCAAGATGGATGAGAGATATTTTGCAGATGAATTGCTTATTGGCAGTGATCTCTTGAACACATAACGACACAACAGATGGTTTGGTGACAATTGACCCAAAGTTAATACCCAGAAACTGGCTGAAGACTTTCAATGTGGTTTGATCAACTTTTAGGCAAAGGATTTCCCAACCCAGGTGAATAAAAGTGTCGTGTTCAAGAGTGGTTACAAAGTATGACAAACAGGCTCATTTTTCTCTCTTTTCCCCCACCATTTCTGGCAAGTACCTCTTTATTTTTGACAAGCTTGAGGAGGATAACATTTGCTTGATTATAAGCTCATCCTTCGGATGAGTCCAACTTAGTTTAAATTTGAACCCTAAGAAGGAGTGGTTCGTTCCTGTTTGTAATTGAACAGGTCCTTTACTGTGAAATTTTAACGAGTCCAGTATAGGAGAAACTCAGCGTTTTTCAATTTTAGAGAGTCTGAAAAACTTAAGAAGACTCCAGGGTTGTCCTTTTTCGTAAATTTGTGTCTCTCAAGCCCGAAAAAGTATAAAATAATACTTGAGAGCACCGCTTGATATTTTACAACCAAGGAGTACTTTTCGTCATTAGTGCCTTTGACCCAAAAAATTAAAAAAGCGATCAATGACACGTCGTTTTATAACCGATATCGAATTTGAAACGACAAACATCTGGCAATCTTTTCATGTTTTTACAGTCGGAAAAGAGCTGTAAGTGGACCGTCTTTTTATTCCGTTTTAACGAGTTTAAAAGAAACACTCGGCAATCTTTTCATGTTTCAGGAGTCAGAAAATAGCTTAAAGGTGACTCTAAATGCTTTTTCGCCGAAAATGATAGATTTTTCCCGAATAATCCGTTATCCTGCACAAAAACACAAACATTACTCATACCTGTTTGAAATAGATAAAAATGTTGCAAAAATACCTTTTCAAAGTGAAACATAAACAAATTTGGAATTTATTTACTCAAAAAACTTATAAAAAGGGCCTTTGTCAATTCATTTTTACCGTTTGAGTTTGGGTGAGAAAATAGTGCTTTTGCTCAGAAAACTTCCTGTGAAGATTACGAAAAATCCAACCGTCGGAATCGAACGTCGTCTTCTCCAGGTAATCCACTTCATCCCACTCTTCATTTTTAACCGTTTGATTTTTTGTTTTAGTCATTTATTTCATTTTTGGGAGGGATTTTAGGCATAAAACCCACGCGGGGGCCCGCAGGTTTACCACTACTGGCCTGCAGACCCCGACTTTTTCTCCATTGGGAAAAAGCTCGGGGTCCGCACCTTCCATGTAGACAAAGTGTGGTCCCACGCACTGTGTCTAACCTGGATGGTGCGGTCCCCATCACAAGGGTTTTTAACCCAAAAATTCTCAAAAATGGACTAATCAAAATAATTTCTAGCAATTTAATTTATCCTTATACTTGATGCAGAGAGTACATCATGCTAGATTGGCGTGAACGAGAGCATGAGGATGTGGATGCTGCCGCATGGAATCATCAGCCTTCACTTGATGCTTTGAGGGCGTGCAGCTTGAACAAATTCTGGGCCATTCCTGGCATGAGGGCTCAGGTGGATTTCTTATAGTTGATGGTTGACAGATGGAGCGTACAGGACCAGTGCTTTTTCATTGGTGGCCACCAGCTCGAAATCGAGCTAGCAGACATATATTTCTTGACTGGTTTGCCTAAGAGAGCCGAAGACTTGACTCTATTTGGGGCTAGGGCAGGTGGCCAGTCTGTCGATAGCCTCAGGCTACAGTACTGCAACAGCCAGGCTAGAGACAAAGGGATAGACATAAATGCCATATCCCGTCCTGAGGTCATGGTGATTGCGTTCACTGTCACCAGACTTTGTAGAGCTGTCGCATTACATATTGCCACCGGATCCCAGATGCATATGGAAGTTGATTGCTTTCGAAAGCACCATCTTCAACTTGTGCGATGCCGTGTTGGCCAATGTGAAAGGCCAACTGACCAGGGCCAAGAACGGACGACTAAAGACTTTTGGTTATGGGGCTTTGGTCATGAGTTTTGGCCTGTAGAGGGTTCCTATGTTGATCCCACATCACCTTACTGTTGGAGCTGGGCTTCCTCGAGAGCCCAAACTGATGCGATGGGTCACAGTTATGGCCCGTCACCTGGACGAGAGGACAGAGGTTGCTCGATTCAAACCTGAGTATTTCCAATGGCTGGAAAACCAGGTCTTTTCTATTCAGGACTTCCCTTACACTGGGATAGATTTTCGTGGTGACCCAGACATGGTTCTTCCACCAAGAGAGTAGTGGGATGAGTCAGGTAAAATCCTTTTCAACATTTTTCTATTTTTTTTTTGTTATTTTTCCATCGTCTCAAAACTAATAGTAAAAAATTTCAAATGCAGATGTGGGTCCACAGCGACCAGCCGCTCTCCGGCCTTATGAGAGGAAGCAACCAGTTGCACCCGCGCCAGCCCCACAGGATGAATTAGCAGAGGTTTTGGCCGAGTTGTAGGGTCATCTCGAGCGCTTGACAGGAGATATTCCTGATACCACTATAGATGACATTCCTCGTCGACTTCAGCGCTATGTGATTGGGGTCCCGGGACCTTTTAGGAGGTTCCTTTACAAGGTGGCCCGTGCAGTGGTTTCTTATAGAGATCATCACCAATGATAGGATGATCGCCTATTGTGGGCACATGTGACATTTTTGTTTTTTGTACTTATCATTTTTGCCAATCATAAGGTGTTTTTCAACCTATGATCGAGGACGATGTATTTTTTGACACACTATATATATATATATATATATATATATATATATATATATATATATATATATATTAGTATTACTGGCTTATCTTGTAAATCATGTTATGGAATGGTTTTAAATTTACATGTATGATTGTTGCAAATGTCTATTTAACATTCGAGAAGCAATTTCATTTGCTAATGTATTTGAAGATCTTGGAATATGCTGATATTCAATATAATCAAATTCACGTTCCAAAAGACGCACTTTCAAAAATAATCTTAATAACACTGGATTTCTAATGGCATACACTCTATTAAGCTGTAATACAATGAGTTCGGAATCTAACCTCACTATCAAACTCGAATCCCAAATGAAATAGATTCAGATAATAACTCAATCACTGCAGTATACTCGGCAATGTTGTTCGTTGTTTGACCGAGGCTTACCCCATGCATAGATACTAACTCGTCAGAGGGCGAATATATAACCCAAGCTGCGGAAGAGATGTTCCATGTATTATGACAAGCACCATCAGTGAAACCAATGTATGTTTGGAGAGGCATCAACATCTGCAATATCAAGAGTAAAACCAAGATAAGCAGGAATAATGATGAAAAACTCTCTCTAAGTTAAGCACACTGTTTAAACTAAAACACACCCACTAGAAAGAAAAACTATCCTAACTAAAAATCTCCATGCTCATTCTTTTAAGCATAATACCTCTTTAAGTAAAGGCCATTTATGGGTTTACCCAAAGAGTCCCTGTCAAAGTCTACCAATTCATAGGCCCCTTTGGCTAGCTTTCGCTTGACAACATAGGGACCATGCCACATAGGAATGAATTTTCCAGCACCTAATTTATCATTAGCTTGATTGTAAACTAAGACTAGATCTCCTTCCGAAAAATTTCGAGGGGTCACATTTCGATCATACTAAGCTTTCATTCGTTTTGCGTGAGTCTCGATTGCCAATGCAGCATCACGTCGATTCTCATATAATTGAGCCAAGTATAACAAATGCTTTTCCTCTTCGGAAGTGGCTGGAAGTAACTCGATGGCCATTTGCAGTGACGAGATTTCGCATTCAATGGGTAACACAGCTTCCAAACCATAGACTAGTTGGAAAGGAGTGAACCCTGTTGATGTTTTTACTGAAGTTCGGTACGCCTAAAGTGCTGAAAATAACATGTTGTGACAATTCGATCGATGAATCCCAATGATTCGTCGGATCATGATAACTAAAACTTTGTTGATGGATTCAACCAGACCATTTGCTTGTGGATAATAAGGGGTTGAACTATCGTGACGTAAACCAAGCTGGCCTGTAAGTTCGGTCACATAACGTTTCGAAAATGACGGCCATGATCAGTGATTATTGCTTGCGGGACACCAAACCTAGCAATTATATGATTGAACATGAAAATTGCAGCTGTCTTGCTGTCTGCCTCAAATGTAGGCATCGCCTCGGCCCACTTAGTAAAATAATCTACCGCAAGGATGATATACGCATGCCCCCTGGCCGAGTGAGGGTTACATGTAATAAAATTGATACCCCATTTGGCAAAAGGACCAACGGCAATTATAGGGTGGAGAGGAGCAGGTGGAGCGCGCATCTTACGATAAAAAATTTGGTAGTTGTGGCATTTTCGGACCGCCGTAATACAATCTTTAAATAAAGATGGCCAGAAGTAGCCAGTGCGCAATATCTTTTGGGCTGTGGCAAACCCAGACATATGACCGCCACACGCTCCAAAGTGACAGTCATTTAGGACCCTTTCAGCTTCCTCGTGAGTTAAGCAATGTCCAAAGATAGAGTTCGCCCCACGGCAATAAAGAGTATCTCCAATAATTCTGAATTGTTGGGACTGGAATCGAATTTTTCGATGTTCTGACCTTGAAATTTATGGCCAAAAGGATTGGGTCTGGAGATAAACAATGATATCCCCATACCACGGATCTAAAGTGCTGATTAGAAACAAGGATTCGTCCGCAATGGGCTCCTCTGCCACAGTTTCTGTGTTAGCATGCGGGAAGTCACACATTAACTCCGCAAAAACTAAAGATTTCTTAGACTTAAATTTCTCAAATTCCAAGTCGAATTCCTGCAGGATAATGATCCATTTAGAGTACTTGCCCCCTAGCAATTTCTTGGTCAAAATGTAGATCATAGGGTTGTAATATGAAATTACCGTAGTTTTACGTAGTAGAATGTAGTGACGAAAACGTTGGACAGCTTGAACAACTGCCAATGCCAATTTCTCCACATGTGATTATTTTAGCTCAGTTGGAATTAAAGTTCGACTAAGGTAATATATCACATGTTTAGTTTCGAATTCATCTTCCTGAACTAAGACCATTCCAATGGTGGAATGAGAGGCGGCGAGATACAAGAAGTAATCCTGGTTGTAGTTCGGAGGATGCAACAACGGTGCATGGGTCAACGCGTGTTTGAGTGCATCAAAATATTTCTGAGCTATCTCATCCTAATAAAATGGATTATTTTGCTTCAACAACCGGGTAAAACCCTTTGTAACCTCGGTGTAGTTAGGAATGAATCGTCGTAAAAAGTTTTCTTTCCACTGCAAACTTTGGGGTTGGCGAAGACTCGAAGGAGGAGGCAATTTGATGATAGCTTCGACCTTCGAGGGATCAACGTGAATGTCGGCTTTTGAATCTTCAAACCTCAGTAATCAACCCGTTTCTATACAGAAGACACATTTGTGTGGGTTCAACCGAATACGATAATGCCTACACCTCATAAAGATTTCTCATAAATGGATGAGGTGATCAGCTCGATGTAATGAATGAGCAGGCAAGTCATCGAGATAGGGTTGCACAATGTGCTTGATGTCATGAAACGCATAAGACATCGCCGTTTGAAAAGTTTCTCTGGCATTCTTAAGCCCAAAAGGTAACTTGCAATAAGAAAATATCCCCCATGGACAAATGAAAGCCGTTTTTGGTTGATCGGCAGGTAGAATATTGATTTGATTGTATCCGGAAAAACCGTCCATGAAGGAGAATATTTCGCTACCGGCACAATCATCAATGATTTGATCGATGTAGGGAGTTGGGTAATTGTCCTTTGGACAGGCTCGATTAATGTCCCTATAGTCGATGCATATTCTTATTGTTCCCTGCTTTTTGTTAACTGGAACAATATTCGATACCCAATCCGTTAACGGGACCGGATAAATGAAACTTGCTTTCAATAATTTTTCAACTTCTGCTTTAATTGTAGCAGCGTTTCGTGGGTGAATCTGACGCAAACGTTGCTGGACGGGTTTAGTGTCCGGGTAAGTCTTGATCTCATGAACAACAATCGCAGGATCAATTCCTGGCATTTCCTCATAGGACCAGGCAAACATGTCGCAGAATTCTTGAAATAGGGCCTTATATATTTGAATTTCGTCATCTATACACGAGGCACCTATATGAATGTTCTCAAAAATTCCGAGTTTAACCGAAATGTCAATAAGAATAGTTCGAGAGATGTTTCCCAAATTTAACTCTGAATCAGGATGTTTCATTGGATTCTGAGGTTCCTTGACATATTCAGATGTAAAAATTAATGAGAAATCATTTTCAAAACGATCATCCTCTGGTAAAAACGAAGATCTTTGATGGAGATCTTCCCATGGTAAATCATCTACACATAGGATATCATGAATTTTCTCATTAGAGTGAAAAAGTTCAGAAAACATGGTTAAATCTGAGGTTGATGTGAAAATTGATTCCTCACGGACCACATTCATTAAGTCATTTTCGGTTGAACATGTGTCGGCAAACGACTGCACAACTTCATAGGCAAATTTCATATGGACTCAAAGGCATAGCATTACCAAATGAGTATATCTCAGATTCAGAAGGAACGATCCAAGGATCATCATAAACAATGGTGTTTGATGTAATCATATGAATAGTTTCAAATGAAGACGATGCGTTGATTGGAGGAAAGGAAAAGTTCTGAGTAAACGGCATCTTTAACTAGTCCTATGCCAACATCCTTATATGTGATAGTCGTTTTACCGACATGCTGAATACTCTTAGAAGAGGCTGGGTCGGATGAAAAGTAAGCCAGCTGGTCTATTGTTACGATATTTCCATTGTGTAGAAACTTTATTACTCGAAAGACTGATGAAACGACCAATGTCATAGCGTAAGACCAACTTCGACCCAAGAGAAGGTTGTAATCTAGTGGGGCATCAACCACCTCCACATCTAGACTAACGGTTTTTCCTTCAACCCCTATAGGCAAATCCTGTAGAATGCCAAAAGGATGAAACCCACGGCCATCAAAGGCCTTTAGAATCGTCGGGAATTGATTTAGTAGCGGAGTCGCCATTTTGTCACATGGAATAAGTCTATCTTGTGGACAAGATAGACCTTCCTAGAATCTAAAGAAGACCTAATGACAAGCAAACCAACCAGACACTATTTTTCTCTAAATATGCTTTGATAAACAATGGCAAACAAGTGTTTTTAGGGCCTACCTTAGGTCTTACGCAAGCTTGTGGATACCCTCACTCCTTCGATCCAAATGAGCTCCTTTGTCGCAAATCTGCAAACAAAAACAAGGCAAACAAATTAAATAGCACCTGAAAAGCCAATTGCATAAAAAACTATTTAACATGAAAGTTAAGGAGTCCATGAAACAAATAACATGAGATACTTGTTGAGAAAAATGAGTTTGATTGTATTAATTCAAAAGAAGAAGAACTTTACAACTTTTGCCTTGACGCTGTACAAGCTCCTCCCAGGGTCCAACAAGAAGTCTCCTCTACTTTGACAAGTTTCACTCACTCCCAATGAAGCTAAAAAGGTATGTGATCTCTCCTCTCAAGCTCAACTAGGAAGTCTTGATTTCACCAGCATTTACCCTCAAAAATGTTCAGCTTCTAACCTCCCTAGTGTTGGGCCGTTAATATGCCATTGTTATTGTCACTTGTGAACGTTTATTCCACCCATTTCTACCATTCTTCATCATGTCATTTATTATAATTTATTATATAAACCCATTTTATGATGATTTATGCTCTTACATTATTTATTCTCCTTTATTTCTAATAAATTGATTATTATGCATTATTTTACCAATGATAGTTCTAATAAGTTGGTTGTAACATTATTTACCATTTTTAGCCGCCAAGGTAACTTCCAGATTGAAGATTTGATTTTTAAATCTGCCAACTCAGAAATTCGATGGTTTAAGAGTGACAGTTTTGCGATTGAGATTGTGAGCAAATGAAGACGAATTTGGAAAATCCGGAACATGGGTTTTGTCCAGAACGGGCCCAATTAACTTGTTATAGAACGGTTTGCCCAAATGCGGCTTGTACAGGGAGAAACGTTAGGGTTCTTTGAGAACGATTTTCTGAGATTTATTGTTGCGGCCGTCCTCCAAATCTCAGCTGCCAACCAAATTCATCTTGCTTTTGTTGAGGAAATGAAGGGAAAGATACTTTCTTGTTGATCATCTGGTTAGAATCAACCTAAATTTGTAAAAGAAATCATGATTGTAATTATCTATACTCTCTGATCTTTCTCTATTTAAATGAGAACAAAGATCAGAGAGGGGGGGACGTGATGATGGATTCGGGGAATGAGAAATGATGGACAACAATGGTGGATTATTCATGCTGTAATTCTTAAGCTTTGCTATTGTAATGATTCCACAATTGGCTGATTAATAAATGATTTGGGAGTGCTGTTCAATTTTCTCATTCTGAAGTGACCCCGCAGCATCCGCTGGCGGCTAAGGGCCCAGCCTCTTGCGGAGTATGCTGCTACTACTGTATAGTATATTCTTTTGTTTTATGCGTAGTTTGCTTATCTTTATTGTTCAGTAATATGATGCGTGAATGCTATGTTATCATTAATTCATTAATGTTCCTTTCCGAAATCCTTGTGGCGATTCTGCATTATATTATTAAATCTTTTCCAGAATTGATTGCATGGTATCAGACTGAATCGGGTATTTCTGTTACAGAGCTTTTGTATTGAACATTACCATCATGAGATTTTATTTGAAGTTATGATTATTGGAATCCGGAAGTAATTTTGTATTTGGAAACATAGTTATCATCTCAGATTACTATCTTAGTGTGTTGAATGTATATATGATTGACGTTCCTGTTTTATAATGAACTGCTGTTCCATAATTCGTTTGTAAATATCTTCTTGTAAAGTAAAGATCATTGGAATTGCTTTTGCCGATTGTTTTTTGATTGCGGAATGAGAGTTCAGTTCTAACTCGCGAGATTTAGTTCTTTTAATTGTTGTTTCATTTACTGCTGTCTATTTCGTTTCATGCTGCTTTTTGCCATTCATTTTTACTTGCATTTATTGGTTTGGTGTGGGAGGAGGATCAAGGCTGTCGTGAGACACAACAGATGCTATTATGCTCCCAGATCCACGATCCATACTCTAATTCCTTTTGCATCAATTTCTAGAGGAAGGAGTTATTACTACTATATCCTCGATTGATGGTTGTTTGAATGAATGATTTAGTTTCTTGCTGTTCCAATTAGATTTTGTTTCAAGCATTCATTTACTTTTGGGTTTTAAGCACTATACTGCGAAACATTACTCTTAAGTAAATAGCCGCCTCAGACAGAGTACACTCTTGAAATAAAAAGTCGTCCCTGGGTTGATAATTAATGTGAGGTAATTAGAGGTGAAAAAGACCCTTTTTATCGCTCCACATTTTGGCGCCGTTGCCGGGGAGAGTGTAGCCATTTCTAAAGAGTAGTGTGAATCTGATGAGTGCCTGCTAGGGAAGAGTTGGATCTTAAAAACGGAAGGTAAGAACCTGCGTACGGAGCATGTAAAAGCCCTGCTCCCCCGTCCGCTTTCCAGCAGGACTGTTAAAGAACCTAGAGTAGAAATAGATGTTTGAATTTTTGTGTGAATTATTAGGAAAAAGATAGAAATTTAAAAAAAAAATGAATCACATGATCTCACGCAAGTGGTGATGTAAGCACCACCCATTTCACTAACCGATTGACAGGAACATTTGAAGAAGGAGCCTCGAAGAAACACATGAAGAACATCTTCTATTATGGTAAGAAATGGCTCACGTTTCTACTTTTGAATTTCCTATCAAAGATCTAGGAGTGACACAAATGCACATAAATCCCCCATCTTTACTAGATTTTCATGATTTAGCAAATGAAGATCCACATACCATTTATGTTTGAGTTTGAATGCTTTGTATAGAGGATATGATTATAGTACTAATGATCAAGATTGAAA